>OZ024744.1:17677397-17692397 GCA_964016885.1 Eledone cirrhosa | reverse complement strand
ATAGTCTCTACCAACCGATGATTTCATTCCGCTTTTTGGATATATCTGGTCTTGGAGAAATCCACGAGGCTTGGAACTCATCGGGAGATACCCCAGACTGGACTAAGTTACTTCTACCATGATGCCCGCCAGAAATTAATTCAAAACTATCACGTGACCAGCGGTCAAGGCAGAAAGTTTCTGATATATATATATATATATATATATATAATAATAATAATAATAATAATAATTGTTTCTACTTTTGGCATAAGGCCAGCAATTATCCAATGCATTACTGGTACTTTATTCTATCGACCCCGGAAGGATGAAAGGCAAAGTTAACCTCGGCGGGATATATAATAATAGTAATAAGAGTTGACGGACCCATTATATTTATCAATGCCAGTACTGGTTGTATCTCAGCGCACTCAATGGGCAATGTAAGATACATTACCAGAGTATACACATAGTTATTTGCCTCAACATAACACACGTAAAACGGGTGCCTATAAGGTTCCCGGACTCGAGTTTCTGCCGCACTAATGCAGCAGTAAGGTGCACTGCACCATATATATATATATATATATATATATATATATATATATATATATAAAGGCCCATCCAGCTGGCGCCAGTCTAGGTATACCGGCATTTTATCTTTTCAGGATTCCCCCTTCCACTCCAGTGCAAAGATACCGCACGCTCTCTCAAGTCAGTGAGGGGGGGGGGGGTAACGTGCTCTGATGTTGGGTTTGAATAGTTTTTAGGAGTCCCCAGTTCAGCAGCCAGTACGCTAAAGAAAATTCATAGTTACAACAATAAAAGATGAACAGAGAACACATTTTTTAATAAACATTACAATAATTTGTACAACCATAATGGAAATTCCAAGTAACAGAAAATACATAAATTACGTTGTTAGAGCCTTAGAGTATACAATATTTTTTGTTCGGCCCCCGGGAGAAAAAATGAAGAGATTGTTTGGCGAGCTCACCCTAGAGCATCCTACATACAATTTACCATGGGAGAAGCATGGTTTTCCCTAATGAAGGCCAGCCACTTTTAAGGTTTGACCCTGAGCTTTGTTGATGGTAATCGCGAAGCTAAGTCTCTCTCTTGCTCTAGTAACATTTTTTCTTCTGGAAAATCTGATCTTGCGGCCAGGCTGGGACTTTTTGGGTGGCATATCGGCAGTAACAATGACGATAAGCCGTCTGTGCTTTCGTGAAATAAATACGTTTGTTTATATTTTGTTTTTGTGTATGCAAAAATATCTGTACACAAATATATAATTATATATATATATATATATAACAAAGGAATTGTGGTAAGGAACCAGAAGGACCATAACGCACCAGAGTACTCAATACTTAGGGTAGTAGAGTGGGAAATAGCTGAAGCCGTTTCGACGGCTATTTCTGGACTTTTAGTCCAGAAATAGCCGTCGAAACGGCTTCAGCTCTGCCGTCGGAGTCATACTTTTTCATATATATATATATATATATATATATATATATATAATTTTTGAGAGGGCGTGCTGTATCTTTGCACTGAATTAATTAAAAGTTGGTTAGACGCGAAGTCAATGTAGACAGGCAGCCAGATAGACAGATATTATAAGCGTGCGTATGACCTTATAGCTATGTATCTATCTAAAAAGACAGACTAAGAAAGAGAGGGGAATATCGTATAACCGGGTGTGTTGACATTTGAACATTTTAAAGAAGTGAATATTTAAATAAACGGTAAAATATATTTAATCTTTTAAGTAAATTTAGAAGACGAAAATACTCTCACTTTCTTACTTGGAAAACGTTACATCTATGGTGCAAATTTGGTGCTGTTTGGTCCAGCCGTTTGGCGAAAAGTTTGTTACATACATACGGCCGTCAGCTGTATAATATATATATATATGTATGTATGCATGTATGTATGTCGGTCAATCTTGAGTGTTACTGGTAACATGTAACCCAGTACAACCTGTCGCATGGTCGGGTCGTCGGCGACTAAACCGGCAACCCCACCAAGCTTACTTGGTGAGGACGGTGATTTTGGACACCCTGCAGGACAAAAAACAATACCTGACAAATGGCGGAAGAACTTATAAGATTTAACGGCCATCCAAATGTGTGTAAATATGTATATACACATGTACATATGTATGTATATGTATATGTGTATATACATGGGTGCATGTGTATGAATATGTGCGAGGACATAGAAAGAGTCGGGCTCGACACCCGATCGTGTGGTTAAACCACAGGGAGTAAATGACCCCTAGCCTTTGTCAGGGAATTCTTCTAGGAGAAGGCAACTCAGGAAACTGGCATAACTCCGAAGTAAAACCTGCGGCTCAGTAGTTACCGATGATGTTGATATTTTCTTCTTTTCGGGTTATAGCTACTGTCGCTTAGAGAGTGGGATTGGCTCAGTGCACAGTCTTTCGTCACTTTAAAAAATATCTTCACGCACAGGCATTGCACTATAGAATTAATTAATAGTTATTAATAATGGTATATATGTAATGGCCTTACTCGATAACGAGGGGGAAGCCATCATCATGTATGTATGTATGTATGTATGTATGTATGTCAGGTCACCACTTGGTGCTACTGGTAACATGTATCCCAGTACAACCTGTCTCATGGTCGGGTCGTTGGCGACTAAACTGGCAACCCCACCAAGGTTTCTTGGTGAGGAGGGTGACTTTGGACATCCTGCAGGACTAAAAACAAAACCTGTCAAAGGGCAAAGGAGCTCTTAAGAGTCAATGGCCATCCAAAATCACTGGGAGAGATGGCCCCTTAGCCTTTGTCAAGGCAGAGTTCTAGGAGAAGGAAATCTCTGATATAACACCTGCAACCCTGATGGTATCCAATGATGTTGACTCGTTCTTCTTTTTGGTAAATATCATCTTGGTTAAGAGAGTGGGACTGGCTTTGTGCAGTGCCTTTGCTCACTTTAAAAGCTTCACGGCACAGGCATTGCTTTATATCTGGAGATCTCTCTGCACTTGTCGTCACATGGTACCAAAGGCAAAGCACTATGTGTCAATAATTGTCACAGGTGTAGTGTTTGTACCAGAGTTTTCAAGTCGCTGGCTGGACTAAAAAGTCACACTCGTTCAGCGCATCGGTAGGGGTTCACCTACATGTATATAAAGTAGTGGCCGTACTCGAAAACGAGTTGGCAGCCACCATGTATGTATAGATATAGATAAACGATAGGCATCTGCATTGTTTCCGTCAAACTATTCTACTCCTGTTTCTCTCCCCCTCTCTCTTCCTCTCACTTTCCACTCTCTCTCTCTCTCCCACTCTTTTTCCACTCTTTCTCTCTCGCTCGCTATCTCTCTCTCATCCCCACCTCCGTATCTTTCATTCTTTCTCTCTCTGTCTCTCCCTCTATCTCCCCTCCATCTCTCTCTCTCTCTCTGTGCCCCCCTCGTATTTCTTATATTTCGTAGTTTCTTCCTTTCCATGGCATAAACTGGGAATCTAAACGTTTAACAGTAAATAATTGTTTCTACTTTTGGCACAAGGCCAGCAATTAACCAGTACATTACTGGTACTTTATTTTATCGACCCCGTAAGTATGAAAGGCAAAGTTAACCTCGGCGGGATTTGAACTCAGACTGTAAGGGGACGTAACTATGCTAGAAAGCATGGCATCCAACCCTCTACCGATACTGCCAATTCACCGCAGTATATAATGTCCTCTAGTCTCTAGACACAATTCTAACAATTTTGAGTGAGAACAAAGTTGATTATATCACCCCCAGTATATGTCTGGTATTTTATTTCAGCGACCTCGAAAAAAGGAAAGACAAAGTTCACCACGAAAAATACAGAAAAGCATCTGTCAAATTCATTACAGTTTATTTTGTACAAATTTGCACCTGAAAATGTTTCAAGAATGTTCATGTATATTACAAATCATTCGAATGAGACGGAGAAATGGGAAGCTGTGGCGTTCGTGCATTTTAAAACGCAATAACTTTAAGCAGTAGCTCAAGTAGATTACCACCACAAACGCTGAGCTGGCCAGCCGCAGGTATGAGTCTCACGAGGTGGCGTGGCTTTTCCAGCGTGTCTCCCTTGCCGTCCTCCGGGGAAACGCCTCCTCTATTCTGTCCGCCAGGACTGTGGAGAGACAAACCGATTATATTACGAATTCTGTTGAATACATCTACTATTGTTGAAAGTTTTCACTAACAAGTTTATCTTTAACTTTACAAAACATACCGGGTAATGTCATATTTGGTCTAAAACTGCTTCTATCGGGATTTGAAAACGGCTCGCCTACTCAACTCTCAAGAGGTTTTCTTTTGTTTCTAAGGTGATTACTGTGAAGGTTTATTGGTTTATTTATGGAACAAATATCCCTGTACGACTAACGAATAGGAACAAAATAATGTGCACACAGATATACCAATATTCAAACAAACACACAGACACATGTATGCATGCACACACACATACAGACACACACACTCACACATAAATATATACACACGCACGCAAACACACACACAAACACACACACAAACACACACACACACACACACACACACACACACACACACACACACACACACACACACACACACAACACACACACACACACACACACACACACACACACACACACACATATATATATATATTTGCTTTGTACCCGTCAAAAATAACGGCGATTATGATTTTAGAAATATGTAATTTAATAATTTACTGCAATGTTGGAGTTTCTCTGGACATTCTCCTTCTTATCACTCGCTTCATCGCTGTATTTCATTTTATATTAAATCAATTACACTCATTTTCTTTCCTATTTTCTGGAATCACTATCAAAAGATATCCATTAAAATACGATGACTGCCTTCTATCTACCTTTTCTCTCCCCCTTCACACTCGCTATCACTCTCTCACTCTCTATCTCTCTCTCTCTCTCTCTCTCTCTATATATATATATATATATATATATATATATATATATATATATATACACACACACACACACACACACACATATATATATATAAAGCGATGAAATACCAATGAAGGCTGGAAGATCACTGATGAAGGACTAAATTTATTCATATATAACCCATTTGCAACCACGCAGCACGCCATGTTTTCATATTTTTCATATATATTTTTCTCCGCTATGACCCGTCTGTTTCATTCTTACTGCTTCCCCTTTTCTCTGTATTTCTCACTTCTTTTACCCCCTCTATCAGTCACTCTCTCTGTTAGACTCTTCCTCACACTTTCACTCACTCACTTTCTGCTACTCCCTCACCTACTTCCTCCCGTTTGACCTGTGCGAGATTCTTTCCTCACGCACATTTTACCAGGTCGGATGGTCTTTATTCTCTCTCGTCTACGATTTCACAGAACTTATGTTCATCGATTTCAGGGACTTGACTCCTTCTTCCTCACTTCCCGTTGCATTACCATCTTTGATTGTTTACTGTCTCGCTCGTTCCCCCTATTTACGTGTCCCAACGACTTTCTTTAGCCGTTGCTCGCACCAACCGGAGCTATATGTTCTTTAAAGCGATGAAATACCAATGAAGGTTGGAAGATCACTGATGAAGGACTAAATTTATATATATATATATATATATATATATATATATATATAAACGTTAGAATATGTGTAATAAGGCCAAGACAATGCAGATATGGACATAGAAAAAAGAATGCAATAGTGAGAGATATTGATGAGAATTCGTCTTTCACCTTGAATTTATTTAAATGTCCTTAATTTTCGAGATAATATCTCTTCTTCGGAGGGAAGTAAAAGTCTCAGACCAGCGTCTTAAATTTCCAATGAAGCCATGCTGACCGGAAATAGTATAGAGTTCTAACTTTAATATCAAAGAATTAAAATTAGGTGGGTAAAGAGTAGTCTCCCTTTAAGAGGGGTTTGTTTATGTTTTTGTTGTGTTTTTTAAATTTTATATGCGTGCCTGTATATGTGTGTGGGAGAAAGCATGAAGGTGTAGGTATGTGTGTGTGTGAGTGTCGGAAGATAGGTCTAATCGTAAAAGTGGGGGGTAGGTGTTATCTGGTGTTAGAACTGGTTTTGTGTGTGTATGTGTGAGAGAGAATAAGTGGAGGTGTGTGCGTGCGTGTGTGTGGGGTGTGTAAAGTGGGGCTAGAGGCCCTATCAGGTTATAAATTGGGTGTTGAGCTCTAGTCTATTATTGATTGGTGGATGTGTTCTATCTATAATGAGTGCTTCCTTGATTCTAAGATTACCGAGGTTTCTTTCTTTAGTTTCTATCCTAACTGTTATGTTTTTATCAGTGTTTTTGCATTTAACTAGGTGTTTCTTAAATGAGGAAGCGTTAGTATTGAGGTGTTCTTTTATTCTTATGTGGAGTGGTCTGGTGGTGCTACCTACGTAGAAGTTGTTGCATTTGTCACACTCTAGTCTGTAAACTACGTAAGCCTGGTGGCATAGGTCTGTGTCGTTGATGGGGCAGTTGGCTAGTCTGCAGAAGTTGTCATGTCTGGTGGAGTGTCTCTTAGCTAGCCGTCCACGCAAAGAAGGACCCGAATGGGCCAGTTGAATATCCAGACCTTCTCGTCTGATGGCTCTGCGGATGGCTGTTGTTGTTTCTTCACTGAAGTGTGGGAGCTTCAGGAAGCAAGTGTTAGTGCCTCGGGTGTGGTGTCCTCTGTTCTTTCTGGCACGGTTTGTGGTGGATGTCGTGTATCCGTTCAGTTTGAGTACTTCCAGGAAATGTGTGGTGTGTGTGTCTCGGTCTCTGGCGTCGGTGCATTTGTTCTTGATACGTGCCAGTTCGTTCTTTATGTATCCGAACTTGGCACCGAGTGGGAGGGCCGATCTGAAATGTACGAACAGGTCCCTGCTGGCGGATTTTTTATAGAAGCAGGTGTGGATGTTGCCTTCCTCTGTTACCCTGAGTTGGAAGTCCAGCAGGGATAGGGATCCGCGGTCATCGGGGTGTTCTATGCTGAACTTTATACTGGCGTCCATGCTGGAGAATGTTGTGTATATTTTCTCTGCCTCTTCACGGGATGATGTAAGGATGAGTATGTCATCTACATATCGGGTGAAGAATGCATGGGAATGGCAGGTGTTGAGGGCTCGGCATTCTAGCTGGTTCATATAAGTGATGGCCAGCAGGCCAGAGAGGCTGGATCCCATGGGTAATCCTGTTGTCTGTCTGTATGTGTGGTGGTGGAAGGTGAAGTACGTGTTGTCTACTGTGAAGGACAAAAGTTGGTGTATGTCCGTCGGGTGGAGGCCGTAGCAGTGGATGTTCTCTGCGACCACGCAGTCCGTCAATAAATCGACAGCTGGGTGAGCGGGGACTGTAGTGTAGAGGGAGACAACGTCGAGGCTAAAAGCGTATTTATTAAGTTTAAGTTGTTCTGGCTGGAGTTGGTGTAATCTACGTATAACTTCGTCGGAGCTACTGACATGTCCGGGGAAGGTGGAGAGTAGAGGCTTGAGGACCTGGGAGAGAAGCCAGGAAATTTTGTATAGGGGTCCTTCTATGCTAGAGACGATGGGTCTTATATGCGTCTTAGTGCTATTCTTGTGGGTCTTGATGAGGTGGTAGAAAGTGGGCAGTCTGCTATTTCTAGTGGTGTAGTTGAGTTTAATTTTATTCGGGAGTTGTCTTCTCCTACAGATATCGAACCAAATGGAGTTGGTCTGTTTTTCGATTTGGGCTGCGGTCATGTCCGGGATCACTGTGTACAGTTCACTGTCGCTTAGGTGTTCGAAGGCTAGGTTATTGTATGTGGCTTGAGAGATGACGCAGAACTCTTTACCTTTGTCGGATGGTAAGTAAATAAGTTCCTTATTCCGTACGTTCTTCAGGGCGAGTTGTTGTGTCCTGGAGAGGTTAGGGGCCATCTTCTTGTTTCCGTAAGATGTTAAATACGGAATGTTTTAGTCTCGAGAGTTTTTCTTCCAGCTCGCGGTTGGCGGGCGGTGGATAGAGTGGGCGATCTAGTTGGTATATCGGGAATCTGGGTGTGGTGGATTCCGTGGTGTTGTTGTCGAGAGTCGATATCCATTTCAGTCGATATCCATTAAAGCCCCACTTTACACACCCCACACACACGCACGCACACACCTCCACTTATTCTCTCTCACACATACACACACAAAACCAGTTCTAACACCAGATAACACCTACCCCCCACTTTTACGATTAGACCTATCTTCCCACACTCACACACACACATACCTACACCTTCATGCTTTCTCCCACACACATATACAGGCACGCATATAAAATTTAAAAAACACAACAAAAACATAAACAAACCCCTCTTAAAGGGAGACTACTCTTTACCCACCTAATTTTAATTCTTTGATATTAAAGTTAGAACTCTATACTATTTCCGGTCAGCATGGCTTCATTGGAAATTTAAGACGCTGGTCTGAGACTTTTACTTCCCTCCGAAGAAGAGATATTATCTCGAAAATTAAGGACATTTAAATAAATTCAAGGTGAAAGACGAATTCTCATCAATATCTCTCACTATTGCATTCTTTTTTCTATGTCCATATCTGCATTGTCTTGGCCTTATTACACATATTCTAACGTTTATACCTCATTACACAATGCTTCAAGTGAACTATAACCTCCTCCTTATATATATATATATATATAAAGAATTAATATCTAGTAACATATATATACATACAGATGCATATCAATGCTAGCAAATATATAGGTTTTGTCTTAGTAACTTTGTGGTTCAATGCATGGGGTTGCAGAACAATAATATGAGAGACGTAAAATAAGAAAATTATAAAATTAACTTACTTACTAAAATATCACTTCCAACTAATTAGTTTCTGGAATGGAATAAATATATTTTCCGAAGAAAACACAGAGAATCATTCCGTCGTCAGACAGACAGAGACAGACAGACAGAGAGTAACGTTGCTACACGCTCTGCCTGTATAGACGTCACTATGGTGACAAGTAGTGAAAACAAAGACTTGTTTCGCAATGAAAGCGAAAAATGCAACTCACATGTTGGACCACACAGCTCACAACAGACATAACAAACCTCAGAAAAAGACACAACTACAAATGAAAAAAGTGACAACCACAACAACAACAACAACACCAATAAATAACATTTGCACAAACGGTCATAAACAAACAAGACTTCAAGGATCTCGATATGGATCTCAATGCGAGACAGATGCTTTCTGAAGCAAAGGAATTTATCATTTTCGGAGAAAACGGTGGGTTTAAGATAAACTCACCCCCAGAAATTCGTCTTTTAACACTTCGAAGGACAGTTAACTTCAGAACTGTTTCAAATGAAACAAGAAATCCGGTATTCCTCAATCAAGGGGAAATAGAAGCAACCGTGAAGGAGGTTTTGCCGGATATAGAATTTATGCAGAGGGCCAGACAGTATGGGAGCATTTCGGTGCTCCTCAAAAGCGAGGCCCTCGCACAGAAGTATTCAGTAATGCCGATCAATTCAAAGAAATACACCTTTTTCCCTACTTACCTAGGAAAAAGAACCCAAAAAATCAAAATAACCAATATACCACCAAATATTAATGTTTGGTGGATATTGGCAGGATTTTTAGAGGAGTGACAGGACACCATCCTCTCCATCAAGAAATCAACCAGACGCACGTGGGCTGGTACACATTTGGAGATTCTGGTTCAAATGAGGCCGGAGAGGATCTCCAAAATACCTGAAAAAGTGCAAGTGGACAACAACAGCCATATAAACATTTCAGTTGAAGAGGGGAGACCACACTGCTTTTGATGTAACAGTACATCGCATCTAAAGGCCTCATGCCCTTTACAGATACACTTCAATAAAACAATCCCGCCCCAAAATACTGTTACCAACAACAACACCAAAACAACCACTACCACCACCACAACAACAACAACAACAACACACAAAACAAGCAAACACACCAAAACAAACAGCCACTCAACCAACAAAAACATAAAACACGGACAACTCCTCCGAGGAACACAGTCCCACCCCATCCCACCACATCCAACACTACCACAAACACACACACAAAAACCCCATCACCACACACACAACATACCCCTACCGCACGCTCCTGATGACGATTCATCGTCAGACGAAGCTACTTCTCCATCCTCAAGTGAAGATGAAGGAGAGCCTCGGAAATCAAAAATACTAAAAGAGAGACACCGCAAATCCACAAAAACACCAATCACCAACCACCAACACAAACAACAACACAAACACCACCACAATCAACACCCCCCTACCAGCAAAACAAACACCAACACCACCCCAAACACAAATTCCCACCATAAAAAGAAGACTACAACATGAACAACAAACCAAAACAACACACAAAAAAAAACAATACACATACATTAACACAAACAACAAAAACCTAATGGCGGTCATCTCCCAAGATCCCAAAGTAGAAACTGAGGAAAAAGTTTTGTCAAGGCAGACTCTCAACCACACCTAAAACTGATAAGGGTTTCGATAGAAACCTATCAGAAATTAAAACAATTTTCGCAACCCCTGTCAAAAACTCATTAACCGAGTCCTATTAAAATTTTTCTCCACCAGCACCCAAATGGACATTGAACAACTCGATCTCTAGGAAACGAAAAGGTAAGTGCATCTTTTCGTCCTTTTTCGCCAACTCTTCTCCACCAACATGGCTAATTTACGAGTTGGAAGTGTGAATGTGCGTGGTCTAGGGATTTCCTGGAAACAGGGCCAACTTTTAAACGACATTAGGTCACACGGTATGGATGTGATAGCCATCACCGAGTCCTTGATCCTCAACAGGCAGCAACTAACCCCCATCTTCAATGACTTTGAGATCTACGCATCTCTCTGTCAGCAAGGAGGTGGAGAGGCAGTGGCTGCCATGTTTCGGGAAAAACATGGACCTCGAAGTTCAGCAAGTACACTTGGACCCGGAGGGTAGACTGGTAATCCTAGACGTGAACAGTGTTTGAAGTGGAGCCTTCAGACTGGTAGCCGTTTATACCCCGACTGGGCAATCGCGGCCAGACTTCTTTAAGCGTCTAGAGTCTTTTCTGGAACGTCTCGTTCCTTGCTTTTAGTGGAGGACTGGAATGGTATCCTAGATGCACGTTGGGACTATGTAGGATCATGTCTAAGTAAAGGGGGTGCAACAGCCTCAAAACTTTAATCGGCCAATTCCAACTGGCCGATAGGTATCGACTAGATTTCCCAACTGCACCACAATGGACGTGGACAAACCGCAGCGGGACATCTAGATCGTATTTAGACAGGTTCTTTATTAGAGAGAGAGACAAGAATATGTTAAACTGTCCACAAATGCACATGGTTGCCTATTCAGACCACAAACTAGTCATCTGCATATTCAACCGTGATAGAATACATAAACAAGAAGGACCCGGATACTGGAAGCTGAACGTGTCGCTACTGACACGTAAAGCCTACAGTGAAGGGATAAGTAGATTAGTAAAGCAACAGTTGATGGGAGCCATCGTCAACAACAGATGGTGGTACTCCCTCAAGAAAGCAATTAGAGTAGAGTCGATAGATTTTAGCAGAAAATTAACCTTAGAGAAAAACAAAACAGTAACAGAACTAGGAGCCAAGGCAGAGGAGGCGCTTAGGAGTGGCAACGTGAATGACACTGGACCACTTCTTCGACGCAAAACACGAAGACTGCGTGGTCAGAAGTAAATCACGTGCTCTAGGAAACGAGGGAGCAAAAGCTGTTAGCTGGGCCCGAGTAGCAGAGGCAAAAAGTGGCAACAAGTCCACGATTCGATCTTTGAAAGACCAAAATGGACGCGAGCTACTTGACTCCAAGCGGATGTGCGCGGACTTTCAGCGACACTTTGCGCAACTGTTAGAGCAGAGTAGCGGTGCGTCAATCGGAGCAATGGACTTCGGTTCATACCTCGACGGCCTGCCGCGTCTCTCGAGCATGGACGCCGAGTTCTGAGAAAGATCGATCACAGCCACTGAGATACGGGACGCTCTGAGCCACTGGAAACGCCAATCACCCGGTCTAGATGGTCTACCCTATAAGTTTTACATAGGAATGCCGGACTTGTTCTCTGGCGTCCTCGAAGCTCTCTACTGCAACTGGCAGCAGAACGGGAGAATTTCCAGTTCTGCAGGCAGGGGCGTAGTAACGCTGATCAGGAAAGACGAGAACAAGGGGGACGAACTAAGCAACTTTAGGCCCATAGTTCTGCTCAACACCGAGTAAAAGATTTTGGCCAAGGTATTGGCAACGAGGTTGGCACTTATCGTCGAAAACTGATAGGGAAAGCGCAAACGTGTGCAATCCCGACCAGGTCCATACACGACAATCTCCACCTCATGCAATACATCATAGAGGGGGTGGGATGTAAAGCCGGCTTCGGTGGGGCTCTGATCAATTTAGATCAGTCTAAGGCGTTCGATAGGGTCGACCATCGATACTTGGAAGCGGTTCTCAAGGCGGCCGGTTTCGGACCCGTCTTCAGAGGCTGGATCGATGCAATGCACACCAACATCTGCTCGACGATCAAGGTGAACGGCTACCTATCGAAGCCGTTCGCAATCACGCGTTCCATCCGACAGGGATGCCCTCTCTCCTCCATCCAGTACGTGCTGACTATGGAGCCACTACTGCGGAAGTTGGAGCTGCTGCAGGGCATCCCGGCATCCCGTTGGAACCGAGACTGCGGAAAGCGGCGTCGGCTTATGCAGACGACGTATCCGTAATGGTGTCGAAACCCTCGGAAATCGGGGCGATCGGCAACTTCCTGCAGGAATACAAAAGGCTCACAGGAGCAAAACTGAACCCGGACAAGTCTGTCGGTTTGCAACTCGGAACGTGGAGAGGCAAACCGATGGCGTCCGAGAGTGTTGTCGGACGCTGGACGGACGAACCGGTGAAATTGTTCGGGGTCTGGTTCGGTCCGGACCTCCAGGTGGAGAAAACTGGAACGGGGTCATGGCCAAGGTATTTGCGCTCACCCAGAAGTGGGCAGAGTGCAAACTATCCTTGAAAGGTTGAGCGGAGGTGGCGAACACTTTCATAGCGTCCGTCATATACTACCGCTTGACTGTCGTGCCTTGTCCCCGTGAATACCTCACCAAGATGGAACGCATGCTACTCCAGTTCCTTTGGAAGAAGCAGGCTCCATTGGTGAGGAGATCCGTCTGCTGTCAGCACCCTTCCAACGGAGGGCTTGGAATGCCGTGGATAATGATGCGCAAACATGCGCTGAGGCTACGGCATCTGCAGGTATTGCTCACCGACCAACCGGTGTGGGAACCGTTTGTGAGACAGACCTTCCCGCAAATTGTCTCGCTGGCGGAGCTGCAGTCCTGGGTCAAGCGGAGACAGAAGAAGAAGGGCGCCTAGCACATTGAATGAGCTCAGGCGCTGACAGACATCTGTCAAGCGGGCATAGCAATCAGTGGAGACTCCACTTCGACATTCTATAGAGGGTTAGTTCGTCAGAAGGGCGACGACGTGCTCGGAGAGACTCTAGGCGTCGAAGACGAGGAACTCACCAGTCTGTTTGGTAGGACTTTCTGCCAAGGACCTATGAACTACTTCCAGAGGTCCCTGGCCTGGCAGTGGAACCGAGGAGCTCTAACAGTTCGAGACAAGATCTACAGGCCCGGACGCCCCGGCAGGGATCCTTCCAAGAGGACGTGTCAAGATGCGAGCAGTGCATTGAAACCGTCTTGCACACAATTGTACACTGCCCGGGCCTAACCGACCTGTGGAACTACGCAGAACAACTGCTGTCGCGTATGGGACAAATCCAGTTGACTGCCGAGTCCAGAGTAAGGATCAAACCGCCAACTTCTTTCAAAAACGAAAGAGACGCGGTTTTCCTCTGTATAGTGGCTATGGTGAAAGAGGTTATATGGTGGACGAGATTGAGAGGACTGACGACAGATGCCTTTCGCTCCGGACAACAACTCATTCCCTTCTTTAGGTAGCACTTTAGAAGGAGAATCAGGATGGAGAGAGAATGGGAGATAAAGAGAAAGGTGGAGAGAGAGAGAGAGATTTAAATGCATGGACATGCACAAATTATTTGACAAATAAAGTATAAAGTAGTTTTAACGTGATGCGTGTGATATATTATTATAACACACACACACACACACACACACACACACACATACATATATATATATATATATATATATATATATATATATATATATATATATATATATATATATATATATATATATATAGTAATAATAATAAATTTGAAGTGGGCTCGATAAGAATAAATATATATAAAATATATAAGAACCGTAGAGCAAATATTTATTTATTTATTTATTTATATATATTATGGAATACTGTTGGCTTCTTACTACAATAATTTCTATACTTTTCATTCATATATATATATATATATATATATATATATATATATATATATATATATACACACACATATATATATATATATATATATATATACAAAATTAAGATAAATCAAAGTAAATTTAATCTAAATCAAAATTATGGGTGTCATGCCAGAAAGGCATGCGCCATATCACCCGTAAAATAAGCTCCAAGATTCTAATGAATAGGTCCGAGCATTTTATAACAACTAGAAATTGATTAACATATAAATAAACATATGAAACAATCACAGGGGATAATTTTTACAAGTGTGTAAGCACACATAGCTAGGTAGGTAACTAAATAAAGTTGACCAGAACTTCAAAAATAGATACCTCATAATATGATTAATCTTCCCTGTATATATTCCATTAAAGAAATATATTTCACCAATTAATCGAATGGTAAACCACGGAGGCCGATACTTGGATTTTCAACAAGGAAGAAGTCCAGCCATCTGTGTTTACGCAGTTCAAATCAGCAGTTCAAATCAGCGACTGGCCAGTAACACGTGCTGTATCTAATAAAAATACACACATCATACCAGCTTCGTCCCAGTGGCGTGAATAGGGTTATCGACAACTAGAAACAGTTGAAAATCCAAGT
>OZ024744.1:17174897-17672397 GCA_964016885.1 Eledone cirrhosa | reverse complement strand
TAATAACAGCAGCAGCAGTAGTAGTAGTAGTAGTAGTAGTAGTAGTAGTAGTAGTAGTAGTAGTAGTAGTAGTAGTAGTAGTAGTAGTGGTAGTAGTAGTAGTAGTAGTAGTAGTAGTAGTAGTAGTAGATCTATTTGTTGTAGTTTCGTTTTCCTTTTTTTAACTATTGTTATTACTTTTTTTTCTGTGATATTAGAACCAATGAAAGGAAGAGAAAATAAAAACACTGACACTGACTTCATCACATTCGAACCATATAGTCTGTAATTATCGATTACGCCGTAGATGACAGGTTTTGATAGGAAATCTCTAATTGTAAGAAATAACAGCAGAATCTGTTAAAAAAGACAGGCGTTCTTGTCTGCTGTCATTGTTGTCTCAACTCCTGTGTTTCGGGGCTCCAGCCGTCATTGTTGTCTCAACTAATGTCTTACGGAGCTCCAGCCGTCGTTGTTGTCTCAACTCCTGTCTTACGTGGCTCCAGCCGTCGTTGTTGTCTCAACTCCTGTGTTACGGGGTTCCAGCCGTCATTGTTGTCTCAACTAATGTCTTACGGGGCTCCAGCCGTCATTGTTGTCTCAACTCCTGTCTTACGTGGCTCCAGCCGTCATTGTTGTCTCAACGCCTGTCTTACGTAGGTCCAGACGTCATTGTTGTCTCAACTCCAGTCTTACGGGGCTCCAGCCGTGGTTGATGTCACCACTCCTGTCTTAAGGGGCTCCAGCCGTCATTGTTGTCTCAACTCCTGTCTTACGGGGCTCCAGCCGTCATTGTTGTCTCAACTCCTGTCTTGCGGGCTCCAGCTGTCGCTGTTGTCTCAACTCCTGTGTTACGGAGCTCCAGCCGTCATTGTTGTCTCAACTCCTGTCTTACGGGGTTCCAGCCGTCATTGTTGTCTCAACTCCTGTCTTACGGGGCTCCAGCCGTCATTGTTGTCTCCACTGCAGTCTTACGGGGCTCCAGCCGTCACTGTTGTCTCAACTCATGTGTTACGGAGCTCCTGCCGTCATTGCTGTCTCAACTCCTGTCTTATGGACTCCAGCCGCAATTTGTTGTCTCAACTCCTGTCTTACAGGGCTCCAGCCGTGATTGCTGTCTCAACTCCTGTCTTATGGGGCACCAGCCGCCATTGTTGTCTCAACTCCTGTCTTACGTGGCTCCAGATGTCATTGTTGTCTCAACTCCAGTCTTACGGGCTTCCAGCCGTGGTTGTTGTCACAACTCCTGTCTTAAGGGGGTTCCAGCCGTCATTGAGGTCTCAACTCCTTTCTTACGGGGCTGCAGCCGTCATTATTGTCTCAACTCCTGTTTTACATGGCTCCATCCATCATTGTTCTTTCAACGCCAGTCTTACAGGACTTCAGCCGTCATTGTTGTCTTAACACCATTCTTACGGGGTTCCAGCAGTCATTGTTGTCTCAAATCCTGTCTTACGTGGCTCCAGACTTCATAGTTGTCTCAACTCCAGTCTTACGGTGCTCCACCCGTCATTGTTGCCTCAACTCCTGTCTTCTGGGGCTCCTGCCGTTATTGTTGTCACAAATTCTATCTTACGGTGCTCCAGCCGTATTGCTGTCTCAACGCCTGTTTTACGGGGTTCCAACCGTCATTGCTGTCTCAAGTCATGTCTTACAGAGCTCCAGCCGAGATTGTTGTCTCAACTCCTCTCTTACGGGGCTCCAGCCGTCATTGCTTTTTCAAACTCCTGTATTACGGGGCTCCAGCCGTCGTTGCTGTCTCAACTCCTGTCTTACAGGGCTCTAGCCGTCAATGTTGTCTCTACACCTGTCTTACGGGCTCCAGCCGTCATTGCTGTCTCAACTCCAGTCTTACGGGGCTCTAGCCGTCATTGTTGTCTCAAATCCTGTATTACGTGGCTCCAACGGTCATTGTTGTCTAAAACCCTATCATACGGGGCTGCAGCCTTAAATGTTGTTTCAACTCGTGTTTTACGTTTCTCTAGCTCTCATTGTTGTCACAATTCGTGTCTTACGGGGCTCCAGCCCTCATTGCTGTCTCAACTCCTCTCTTAAGGGGCTCCAGCCATCATTGAGGTCTCAACTCCTTTCTTACGTGTCTCCAGCCGTCATTTCTGTCTCAACTCCTGTCATACGGGGCTCCAACCTTCATTGTTGTCTCAACACCTGTCTTACAGGGCTCCAACCGTCATTGTTGTCTCAACTCCTGTCTTACAGGTCTCCAGCCGTCATTGTTGTATCAACTCGTGTTTTACGGGTCTCCAGCCGTCATTGCTGTCTCAACTGATGTCTTACGGTGCTCCAACCGCCATTGTTGTGTCAACTCGTGTCTTACGGGGCTCCTGCCCTCAATGTTGTCTCAACTCCTGTCTTACGGACTCCAGCCGTAATTTGTTGTCTCAACTCATGTCTTTCGGGGCTCAAGTCGTCATTGTTGGCACAACTCATGTCTTACCGTGCTCCAGCCGCATCGCTGACTCAACTCCTGACTTACGGTACTCCAGCCACCATTGTTGTCTCAACTGCTGTCTTACGTGGGTCCAGATGTCATTGTTGTCTCAACTCCAGTCTTACGTTGTTCCAGCCGTGGTTGTTGTCACAACTCCTGTCTTAAGGAGGTTCCAGCCGTCATTGTGGTCTCAACTAATTTCTTACGGGGCTCCAGTCGTCATTATTGTCTCAACTCCAGTCTTACGTGGCTCCATCCGTCATTGTTGTTTCAACTCCAGTCTTACGGGACTTCAGCCGTCATTGTTGTATCAACTCATGTCTTACGGGTCTTCAGCCGTCATTGCTGTCTCAACTCCTGTCTTACGGGGCTCCAGCTATCACTGTTGTCTAAACTCCTATCTTACGGGGCTCTAGACGTCATTGCTGTCTCAGCTCCAGTTTTACGGGGCTCCAGCCGTCATTGCTGTCTCAACTCCAGTCTTACGGTGCTCCAGCCGTCATTGCTGTCTCAACTCATGTCTTTCAGAGCTCCCACCGTGATTGTTGTCTCAACTCCTGTCCTACAGGGCTCCAGACGTCATTGCTGTCTCATCTCCTGTTTTACGGGGCTCAAGCCGTCATTGTTGTCTCAACTCCTGTCTTACAGGGCTCCAGCCGTCATTGTTGTATCAACTCATGTCTTACGGGGCTCCACCCATCATTGTTATCTCAACTCATGTCTTACGGGGCTCCAGCCGTCATTGCTGTCTCAACTCCTGTCTTACGGGGCTCCAGACGTCATTGTTGTCTCAACTCCTGTCTTACAGGGCTCCAGCCGTCATTGTTGTATCAACTCATGTCTTACAGGGTTCCAGCCGTCATTGTTGTCTCAACTCATGTCTTACGGGGCTCCAGCCGTCATTGTTGTTTCAACTCGTGTCTTACAGGGCTATAGCCGTAATTTGTTGTCACAACTCATGTCTTACGGGAATCCAGCCGTCATTGCTGTATCAACTCCTGTCTTACGGGGCTCCAGCCGTGATTGATGTCACCACTCCTGTCTTAAGGGGCTCCAGCCGTCATTGTTGTCTCAACTCCTGTCTTACAGGGCTCCAGCCGTCATTGCTGTCTCAACTCCTGTCTTACGGGGCTCCAGCCGTCATTGTTGTTTCAACTCGTGTCTTACAGGGCTATAGCCGTCATTGTTGTCTCAACACATGTCTTACGGGGATCCAGCCGTAATTGTTGTTTCAACTCGTGTCTTACGGGGCTCCAGCCGTCATTGCTGTCTCAACTCCTGACTTACGTGGCTCCATCCGTCATTGTTGTCGCAACAGCTGTCTTACGGGGCTCCAGCTGCCATTGATGTCTCAACTCCTGTATTACGTGGCTCCAGATGTCATTGTTGTCTCAACTCCAGTCTTAGGGTGTTCCAGCCGTGGTTGTTGTCACAACTCCTGTATTAAAGGGGCTCCTGCCTTCATTGTGGTCTCAACTCCTGTCTTACGGGGCTCTAGCCGTCATTGCTGTCTCAACTCCTGTCATACGGGGCTCCAACCTTCAATGTTGTCTCAAATGCTGTCTTACGAGGCTCCAACCGTCATTGTCGTCTCAACTCGTGTCTTACGGGGCTCCAGTCGTCATTGTTGACTCTACTCATGTCTTACGGGGCTCCAGCCATCATTGCTGTCTCAACTCCAGTCTTACGGTGCTCCAGCCGTCATTGCTGTCTCAACTCCTGTTTTACGGGGCTCCAGCCGTCATTGCTGTCTCAGCTCCAGTCTTACGGTGCTCCAGCCGTCATTGCTGTCTCAACTCCTGTTTTACGGGACTCCAGCCGTCATTGCTGTCTCAACTCATGTCTTTCAGAGCTCCCGCCGTGATTGTTGTCTCAACTCCTGTCCTACAGGGCTCCAGCCGTCATTGTTGTCTCAACTCCTGTCTTACGGGGCTCCAGACGTCATTGTTGTCTCAACTCCAGTCTTACAGGGCTCCAGCCGTCATTGTTGTATCAACTCATGTCTTACAGGGTTCCAGCCGTCATTGTTGTCTCAACTCATGTCTTACGGGGATCAAGTCGTCATTGTTGTCACAACTCATATCTTACGGAGCTCCAGACTTCATAGTTGTCTCAACTCCTGTCTTACGAGGCTCCAACCGTCATTGTTGTCTCAATTCGTGTCTTACGGGGCTCCAGACTTCATAGTTGTCTCAACTCCTGTCCTACAGGGCTCCAGCCGTCATTGCTGTCTCAACTCCTGTCTTACAGGGCTCCACCCGTCATTGTTGTCTCAACTCCTGGCTTACAGGGATCCAGCCGTCATTGTTATCTCTACTCATGTCTTACGGGGTTCCAGCCGTCATTGCTGTCTCAACTCCAGTCATACGGGGCTCCAGCCGTCATTGTTGTTTCAACTCCAGTCTTACGGGGTTCCAGCCGTCATTGCTGTCTCAAAACATGTCTTACGGGGCTCCAACCTTTATTGTTGTCTCAACTCCTGTCTTACAGGTTTCCAGCCGTCATTGTTGTCTCAACTCTTGTTTTACGGGGCTCCAGCCATCATTGTTGTCTCCACTCCTGTCTTACGGGGCTCCAGCTGCCATTGTTGTCTCAACTCCTGTCTTACGGGGCTAAGGCCCTCATTGCTGTCTCAACTCCTGCCTTAGGGGCTCCAGACGTCATTGTTGTCTCAACTCCTGTCTTACGGACTCCAGTCGATATTGTTGAATCAACTTCTGTCTTACGGGGCTGCAGTCTTCAATGCTGTCTCAACTCATGTCTTACGTTGCTCCAACCGTCATCGTTGTCTCAACTCCTGTCTTGCAGCGCTCCAGCAGACATTATTGTCTCCACTCCAGTCTTACAGGTCTCCAGCCGTCATTGTTGTCTCAACTGATGTCTTACGGTGCTCCAACCGCCATTGTTGTGTCAACTAGTGTCTTACGGGGCTCCAGCCGTCATTGCTGTCTCAACTGATGTCTTACGGTGCTCCAACCGCCATTGTTGTCTCAACTCGTGTTTTACGGATCTCCAGCCGTCATTGCTGTCTCAACTGATGTCTTACGGTGCTCCAACCGCCATTGTTGTGTCAACTAGTGTCTTACGGAACTCCAGCCCTCAATGTTGTCTCAACTCCTGTCTTACGGACTCCAGCCGTAATTTGTTATCTCAACTCATGTCTTTCGGGGCTCAAGTCGTCATTGTTGGAACAACTCATGTCTTACCGTGCTCCATCCACATTGCTGTCTCAATTCCTGTCTTACGGGACTCCAGCCACCATTGTTGTCTCAACTGCTGTCTTACGTGGATTCAGATGTCATTTTTGTCTCAACTTCAGTCTTACGTTGTTCCAGCCGTGGTTGTTGTCACAACTCCTGTCTTAAGGAGGTTCCAGCCGTCATTGTGGTCTCAACTAATTTCTTACGGGGCTCCAGCCGTCATTATTGTCTCAACTCCAGTCTTACGTGGCTCCATCCGTCATTGTTGTTTCAACTCCAGTCTTACGGGACTTCAGCCGTCATTGTTGTATCAACTCATGTCTTACGGGTCTTCAGCCGTCATTGCTGTCTCAACTCCTGTCTTACGGGGCTCCAGCTGTCACTGTTGTCTAAACTCCTATCTTACGGGGCTCTAGACGTCATTGCTGTCTCAACTCCAGTTTTACGGGGCTCCAGCCGTCATTGCTGTCTCAGCTCCAGTCTTACGGTGCTCCAGCCGTCATTGCTGTCTCAACTCCTGTTTTACGGGACTCCAGCCGTCATTGCTGTCTCAACTCATGTCTTTCAGAGCTCCGCCGTGATTGTTGTCTCAACTCCTGTCCTACAGGGCTCCAACCGTCATTGCTGTCTCAACTCCTGTCTTACGGGGCTCCAGACGTCATTGTTGTCTCAACTCCTCTCTTACAGGGCTCCAGCCGTCATTGTTGTATCAACTCATGTCTTACAGGGTTCCAGCCGTCATTGTTGTCTCAACTCCTCTCTTACAGGGCTCCAGCCGTCATTGTTGTATCAACTCCTGTCTTACAGGTTTCCAGCCATCATTGTTGTCTCAACTCATGTTTTACGGGGCTCCAGCCATCATTGTTGTCTCCACTCCTGTCATACGGGGCTCCAGCTGCCATTGTTGTCTCAACTCCTGCCTTACGGGGCTAAGGCCCTCATTGCTGTCTCAACTCGTGTCTTACGGGGCTCCAGACGTCATTGTTGTCTCAACTCCTGTCTTACGGACTCCAGCCGATATTGTTGAATCAACTTCTGTCTTACGGGGCTGCAGCCGTCATTGCTGTCTCAACTCATGTCTTACGTTGCTCCAAACGTCATTGTTGTCTGAACTCCTGTCTTACAGCGCTCCAGCCGTCATTATTGTCTCAACTCCTGTCTTACGGGGCTCCAGCCGTCGCTGTTGTCTCAACTCCTGACTTACGTGGTTCCATCCGTCATTGTTGTTTCAACTCCAGTCTTACGGGGCTCCAGCCGTCATTGTTGTCTCAACTCCTGTCTTACAGGGCTATAGCCGTCATTGTTGTCTCAACACATGTCTTACGGGGATCCAGCCGTAATTGTTGTTTCAACTCGTTTCTTACGGGGATCCAGCCGTAATTGTTGTCTCAACTCCTGTCTTACGTGGCTCCATCCGTCATTGTTGTCGCAACAGCTGTCTTACGGGGCTCCAGCTGCCATTGTTGTCTCAACTCCTGTATTACGTGGCTCCAGATGTCATTGTTATCTCAACTCCAGTCTTACGGTGTTCCAGCCGTGGTTGTTGTCACAACTCCTGTATTAAAGGGGCTCCTGCCTTCATTGTGGTCTCAACTCCTGTCTTACGGGGCTCTAGCCGTCATTGCTGTCTCAACTCCTGTCATACGGGGCTCCAGCCATCATTGCTGTCTCAACTCCTGTCTTACGGGGCTCCATCCGTCATTGTTGTCGCAACAGCTGTCTTACGGGGCTCCAGCTGCCATTGTTGTCTCAACTCCTGTATTACGTGGCTCCAGATGTCATTGTTATCTCAACTCCAGTCTTAGGGTGTTCCAGCCGTGGTTGTTGTCACAACTCCTGTATTAAAGGGGCTCCTGCCTTCATTGTGGTCTCAACTCCTTTCTTACGGGGCTCCAGCCGTCATTGCTGTCTCAACTCCTGTCATACGGGGCTCCAACCTTCAATGTTGTCTCAAATGCTGTCTTACGAGGCTCCAACCGTCATTGTCGTCTCAACTCGTGTCTTAAGGGGCTCCAGCCGTCATTGTTGACTCTACTCATGTCTTACGGGGCTCCAGCCATCATTGCTGTCTCAACTCCGGTCATACGGGGCACCAGCCGTCATTGCTGTCGCAACACCAGTCTTACGGGGCTCCAACCTTTATTGTTGTCTCAACTCCTGTCTTACAGGTTTCCAGCCATCATTGTTGTCTCAACTCTTGTTTTACGGGGCTCCAGCCATCATTGTTGTCTCCACTCCTGTCATACGGGGCTCCAGCTGCCATTGTTGTCTCAACTCCTTTCTTACGGGGCTAAGGCCCTGATTGCTGTCTCAACTCCTGTCTTACGGGGCTCCAGACGTCATTGTTGTCTCAACTCCTGTCTTACGGACTCCAGCCGATATTGTTGAATCAACTTCTGCCTTACGGGGCTGCAGCCTTCATTGCTGTCTCAACTCATGTCTTACGTTGCTCCAACCGTCATTATTGTCTCAACTCCTGTCTTACGGGGCTCCAGCCGTCGCTGTTGTCTCAACTCCTGTCTTAAGGGGCTCCAGCCGTCGCTGTTGTCTCAACTCCAGTCTTACGGGGCTCCAGCCGTCATTGTTGTCTCAACTCCAGTCTTACAGGGCTCCAGCCGTCGCTGTTGTCTCAACTCCAGTCTTACGGGGCTCCAGCCGTCATTCTTGTCTCAACACATGTTTACGGGGCTCCAGCCGTCATTCTTGTCTCAACTCCTGTCATACGGGGCTCCAGCCGTCATTGTTGTCTAAAATCCTGTCTAACGGGGCTCCAGCCGTAATTGTTGTTTCAACTCGTGTTTTACGGGTCTCCAACCGCCATTGATGTCTCAACTCTTGTCTTACATGTCTCCCGCCGTCATTGTTGTCAAAACTCCTGTCTTACGGTGCTCCAGCCGTTATTGCTGTCTCAACTACTGTCTTACGTGGCTCCATCCGTCATTGTTGTCTCAACTCCTGTCTTACAGGTTTCCAGCCGTCGCTGTTGTCTCAACTCTTGCTTTACGGGGCTCCAGCCATCATTGCTGTCTCAACTCATTTCTTACGGGGTTCCAGCCGTATTTGTTGTTTCAACTCCTGTTTTACGGGGCTGAAGCCTTCATTGCTGTCTCAACTCATGTCTTACGTGGCTCCAGCCGTCATTGCTGTCGCAACTCCTGTCTTACGTGGCTCCAGCCGCCATTGCTGTCGCAACTCCTGTCTTACGGGGCTCCAGCCGCCATTGCTGTCGCAACTCCTGTGTTACGTGGCTCCAGCTGCCATTGTTGTCTCAACTCTTGTCTTACGGGGCTCCAGCCCTCATTGCTGTCTCAACTCCTGTCTTACGGGTCACCAGACGTCATTGTTGTCTCAACTCCTGTCTTACGGACTCCAGCCGATATTGTTGAATCAACTCATGTCTTACGTGGCTCCATCCGTCATTGCTGTCTCAAATCCTGTGTTACGGGAATCCAGCTGCCATTGTTGTCTCAACTCTTGTCTTACGTGGTTCCATCCGTCATTGTTGTCGCAACTGCTGTCGTACGGGGCTCCAGATGTCATTGCTGTCTCAACTCCAGTCTTATGGTGTTCCAGCCGAGGTTGTTGTCACAACTCCTGTCTTAAGGGGCTCCCGCCCTCATTGTGGTAACGACTATTTTCTTACGTGGCTCCAACATTCAATGTTGTCTCAAATGCTGTCTTACGAGGCTCCAGCCGTCATTGTTGTCTCAACTCATGACTTACGGGACTCCAGCCGTTATTGTTGTCTCAACTCCTGTTTTATAGTGCACTAACTGTCATTGCTGCGACAACTCCTGTCTTACAGGGCTCCAACCGTCATTGCTGTCTCAACTCCTGTCTTACGGGGCTCAAGCCGTGATTGTTGTCTCAAATCATGTATTACGGGGCTCCAGCCGTCATTGCTGTTTCAACTCCAGTTTTCCGGGGCTCCAGCCGTCATAGCTGTCTCAATTCATGTCTTACACGCCTCCAGCCGTTATTGCTGTGTCAACTTCAATCTTACGGGGCCCCAGCGGTCATTGCTGTCTTAAATCCTGTCTTACTGGGTTTCAGTCGTCATTGTTGTCTCAACTCCTGTCTTACGGGGCTCCATCCGTCATTGCTGTCTCAACTCCAGTCTTACGGGGCACCAACCATCATTGCTGTCTCAACTCCTGTCTCACGTGGCTCCAGCCGTCATTATCTCAACATGAGTTTTACGGGACTCCAGCCGTCATTGTTGTCTCATCTCCTGTCTTACTGGTCGTCAGCCGTCAATGTTGTCTCAATTCCTGTCTTACGGTGCACTAACTGTCATTGCTGTCTCAACTCCTGTCTTACGGTACACCAGCCGTCACTGTTGCCTCAACTGCTGTCATATGGGGCTCCAGCCGTCATTGTTGTCTCAACTACTGTCCCACGGGGCTCCAGCCGTCATTGCTGTCTCAAATCCTGTCCTACAGGGATCCAAGCGTCATTGTTGTCTCAACTCCTGTCATTCAGGGGCTCCAGCCGTCATTACTGTCTTAACTCCTGTCTTACGGGACACCAGCCGTCATTGTTGTCTCAACTCAAGTCTTACGGGACTACAGCCGTCATTGTTGTCTCAACTCCTGTCCTACGAGGCTCCAGTCGTCGTTGTTGACTCAACTCAAATCTTACGGGGCTCCAGCCGTCATTGTAGTCTCAACTCCTGAATTACGGGGCTCCAGGCATCATTGCTGTCTCAACACAAGTCTTTCGGGACTCCAGCCGTTATTGTTGTCTCAACTCCTGTTTTATAGTGCGCTAGCTGTCATTGCTGCCACAACACCTATCTTACATGGCTCCAACCGTCTTTGCTGTCTCAACTCCTGTCTTACGGGGCTCCAGCCGTCATTGTTGTCTCAACTCATGTCTTAAGGTGCACCAGCCGTCATTGCTGTTTCAACTCCAGTTTTCCGGGGCTTCAGCCGTCATTGCCGTCTCAACTCATGTCTTACGCGCCTCCCGCCGTCACTGCTGTCTCAACTCCAATCTTACGGGGCTCCATCCGTCATTGCTGTCTCAACTCCAATCATACCGGGCTCCAGCCACCATTGCTGTCTCAAATCCTGTCTCACGTGGCTCCAGCCGTCATTGTCTCAACATGAGTTTTACGGGACTCCAGCCGTCATTGTTGTCTCATCACCTGTCTTACTGGTCTGCAGCCGTCAATGTTGTCTCAACTCCTGTCTTACGGTGCACTAACTCTCATTGCTGTCACACCTCCAGTGTTATGGGGCTCCAGCCGTCATTGTTGTCTCAACTCCTGCCTTACGGTCCATCAGCCGTCATTGTTGTCTCAACTCCTGTCATATGGGGCTCCAGCCGTCATTGTTGTCACAAATCCTGTCCCACGGGGCTCCAGCCGTCATTGCTGTCACAAATCATGTCCTACAGGGATCCAGGCATCATTGTTGTCTCAACTCCTGTCATATGGGGCTCCAGTCGTCATGTTGTATCAATTCCTGTCCTACGACATTTCAGCCGTCATTGCTGTCTCAACTCCAATCTTACGGGGCTCCAGCCGTCATTGTTGTCTCAACTCAAGTCTTACGGGACTCCAGCCGTCATTGTTGTCTCAACTCCTGTCCTACGAGGCTCCAGTCGTCGTTGTTGTCTCATCTCCTGTCTTACGGGTTTCCAGCCTTCATTGCTGTCTCAACTCCTGTCGTACGGGGCTCCAGCCGTCATTGTTGTCTCAACTCCGGTTATACGGGGCTCCAGCTCTCATTGTTGTCTCAACTCATGTCTTACGGGGCTCGAGCCGTCATTGCTGTTTCAACTCCAGTTTTCCGGGGCTTCAGCCGTAATTTTTGTCTCAACTCCTGTCTTACGGGGCTCCAGCCGTCATTGTTGTCTCAACTCCTGTCTTACGGGGCTCCAGCCGTTATTGTTGTCTCAACTCCTCTCTTACGATACACCAGCCGTCACCTTTGTCTCAACTCCTGTCATATGGGGCTCCAGCCATCATTGTTGTCTCAACTCCTGTCCCACGGGGCTCCAGCCGTCATTGCTGTCTCAACTCCTGTCCTACAGGGATCCAGGAGACATTGTTGTCTCAACTCCTGTTATTCGGGGTTCCAGCCGTCATTGTTGTATCATTTCCATTCATACGGGGCTCCAGCCGTCATTGTTGTCTCAACTCCTGTCTTATGGTGCACTAACTGTCATTGCTGTCACAACTTCTGTGTTACGGGGATCCAGTCGTCATTGTTGTCTCAACTCCTATCTTACGGGTCTCCAGACGTCATTGTTGTCTCAGCTCGCGTCTTACGGGACTCCTGCCGTCATTGTTGTCTCAACTCCTGTCCTACGAGGCTCCAGTCGTTGTTGTTGTCTCATCTCCTGTTTTACGGGTTTCCAGCCTTCGTTGCTGTCTCAACTTCTGTCGTTCGGGACTCCAGCCGTCATTGTTGTCTCAACTCCTGTCATACGGGGCTCCAGCTGTCATTGTTGTCTCAACTCCTGTCTTACGGGGATCTAGCCGTCATTGTTGTCTCAACTCCTGAAATACAGGGCTCCAGCCATCATTGCTTTCTCAACTCAAGTCTTACGGTACTCCAGCCGTCATTGTTGTCTCATCTCCTGTCTTACTGGTCTCCAGCCGTCAATGTTGTCTCAACTCCTGTCTTACGGTGCACTAACTGTCATTGCTGTCACAACTCCTGTCATTCGGGACTCCAGCCGTCATTGTTGTATCAATTCCTGACTTACGGCACTACAGCCGTCATTACTGTTTTAACTCCTGTTTTACGGGGCTCCAGCCGGCATTGTTGTCTCAACTCAAGACTTACGGGGCTCCAGCCGTCATTGCTGTCTCAACTTCTGTCTTACTGGGCTCCAGCCATCATTGTTGTCTCAAATCTAGTCTTACAGAGCTCCAGCCGTCATTGCTGTCTCAACTCCTGTCTTACGGGGCTCCAGCCGTCATTGTTGTCTCATCTCCTGTCTTACGGGTCTCCAGCATTCATTGCTGTCTCAACTCCTGTCGTACGGGGCTCCAGCTTTCATTGTTGTCTCAGCTCCTGTCTTAGGGAGCTCCAGCTGTCATTGTTGTTTCCACTGCTGTCTCACGGGACTCCAGCCGTCATTGCTTTCTCAACTCCTGTCTTAGGGATCTCCAGCCGTCATTGTTGTCTCATCTCCTGTCTTACGGGTCTCCAGCCTTCATTGCTGTTTCAACTCCAGTTTTCCGGGGCTCCAGCCGTCATTGGTGTCTCAACTCCTGTCTTACGGGGCTCCAGCCGTCATTGTTGTCTCAACTCATGTCTTACGGGGCTCCAGCCGTCATTCTTGTCTCAACTCCTCTCTTACGGGCTCCATCCGTCATTGCTGTCTCAACTCCAGTCTTACTGGGCACCAGCCATCATTGCTGTCTCAACACCTGTCTCACGTGGCTCCAGCCGTCATTGTCTCCGCATGAGTTTTACGGGACTCCAGTGGTCATTTTTGTCTCATCTCCTGTCTTACTGGTCTCCAGCCGTCAATGTTGTCTCAACTCCTGTCTTACGGTGCACTAACTGTCATTGCTGTCACACCTCCTGTGTTACGGGGCTCCAGCGGTCATTGTTGTCTAAACCCCTGTCTTACGGGGCTCCAGCCGGCATTGTTGTCTCAACTCCTGTCTTATGGTACCCCAGCCGTCATTGTTGTCTCACTCCTGTCATATGGGGCACCAGCCGTCATTGCTATCTCAACTTCTGTCCTACAGGGATCCAGGCGTCATTGTTGTCTCAACTCCTGACATTTGGGGCTCCAGCCGTCATTGTTTATCAATTCCCGTCTTACGGCACTTCAGCCGTCATTACTGTCTTAACTCCTGTCTTATGGAGCTGCAGCCGTCATTGTTGTCTCAACTCAAGTCTTACGAGGCTCCAGCCGTCATTGCTGTCTCAACTCAAGTCTTACGGGGCTCCAGCCGTCCTTGTTGTCTCAACTCAAGTCTTACGGGACTCCAGCCGTCATTGTTGTCTCAACTCCTGTCCTACGAAGCTCCAGTCGTCGTTGTTGTCTCATCTCCTGTCTTACGGGTCTCCAGCCTTCATTGCTGTCTCAACTCCTGTCGTACGGGGATCCAGCCGTCATTGTTTTCTAAGCTCCTGTCTTACGGGGCTCCAGCTGTCATTGTTGTCTCAACTCCTGTCTTACGGGGCACCAGCCATTATTGCAGTCTCAACTCCTGTCTTACGGTGCACTAACTGTCATTGCAGTCTCAAGTCCTGAATTACGGGGCTCCAGACTTCATTGTTGTCTCAGTTCGAGTCTTACGGGACTCCATCCGTTATTGTTGTCTCGACTCCTCTCCTACGGGACTCCAGTCGTCGTTGTTGTCTCAACTCCTGTCCAAAGGGTCTCCAGCCATCATTACTGTCTCAACTCCAATCTTACGGGGCTCCAGCCGTCATTCTTGTATCAACTCCTTTCTTACGGGCTCCATCCGTTATTTCTGTCTCAACTCCAGTCTTACTGGGCACCAGCCATTATTGCAGTCTCAACTCCTGTCTTACGGTGCACTAACTGTCATTGCAGTCTCAAGTCCTGAATGACGGGGCTCCAGACTTCATTGTTGTCTCAGTTCGAGTCTTACGGGACTCCATCCGTTATTGTTGTCTCAACTCCTCTCCTACGGGACTGCAGTCGTCGTTGATGTCTCAACTCCTGTCCTACGGGTCTCCAGCCATCATTACTGTCTCAAATCCAATCTTACGGGGCTCCACCCGTCATTGTTGTCTCAACTCAAGTCTTACGGGACTCCAGCCGTCATTGCTGTCTCAACTCTTTTCCTACGAGGCTCCAGCCGTCATTGTTGTCTCATCTCCTGTCTTACGGGTCTCCAGCCTTCATTGCTGTCTCAACTCTTGTCGTACGGGGCTCCAGCCGTCATTGTTGTCTCAACTCCTCTTCTACGAGGATCCAGTCGTCGTTGTTGTCTCATCTCCTGTCGTACGGGGCTCCAGCCGTCATTGTTGTCTCAACTCCTGTCATACGGGGCTCCAGCTGTCATTGTTGTCTCAACTCCTGTCTTACGGGGCTCCAGCCGTCATTGCTGTCTCAACTCCAGTCTTACTGGGCACCAGCCATCATTGCAGACTCAACTCCCGTCTTACGGTGCACTAACTGTCATTGCTGTCTCAAGTCCTAAATTACGGGGCTCCAGACGTCATTGTTGTCTCAGCTCGAGTCTTACGGGTCTCCAGCCATCATTGTTGTCTCAACTCCTGTCCTACGGGACTCCAGTCGTCGTTGTTGTCTCAACTCCTGTCCTACGGGTCTCCAGCCGTCATTACTGTCTAAACTCCAATCTTACGGGACTCCAGCCATCATTGTTGTCTCAACTCCTGTCCTACGGGTCTCCAGCCGTCATTACTGTCTAAACTCCAATCTTACGGGGCTCCAGCCTTCATTGTTGTCTCAACTCCTGAATTACGGCGCTCCAGCCATCATTGCTGTCTCAACTAAAGTCTTTCGGGACTCCAGCCGTTATTGTTGTCTCAACTCCTGTTTTATAGTGAACTAGCTGTCATTGCTGTCACAACTCCTGTCTTACAGGGCTCCAGCCGTCATTGTTGTCTCAACTCGACTCTTATGGGACTCCAGCCATCATTGCTGTCTCAACTCCTGTCTTTCGGGGCTCCAGCCGTCATTGTTGTCTCAACTCATGTCTCACGGGGCTCCAGCCGTCATTGCTGTCTCAACTCATGTCTTACGGGGCTCCAGCCGTCATTGTTGTCTCAACTCCTGTCTTACGGTACTCCAGCCGTCATTGTTGTCTCAACTCCTGTCATATGGGCCTCCAGCCGTCATTGTTGTCTCAACTACTGTCCCACGGGGCTCCAGCTGTCATTGCTGTCTCAACTCAAGTCTTTCGGGACTCCAGCCGTTATTGTTGTCTCAACTCCTGTTTTATAGTGAACTAGCTGTCATTGCTGTCACAAATCCTGTCTTACAGGGCTCCGGCCGTCATTGTTGTCTCAACTCGATTCTTACGCGACTCCAGTCGTCATTGCTTTCTAAACTCCTGTCTTACGGGGCTCCAGCCATCATTGTTGTCTCACCTCAAGTCTTACGGGGCTCCAGCCGTCCTTGTTGTCTCAACTCAAGTCTTACGGGACTCAAGCCGTCATTGTTGTCTCAACTCCGGTCCTACGAAGCTCCAGTCGTCGTTGTTGTCTCATCTCCTGTCTTACGGAGCTCCAGCCTTCATTGCTGTCTCAACTCCTGTCGTACGGGGCTCCAGCCGTCACTGTTGTCTAAGCTCCTGTCTTACGGGGCTCCAGCTGTCATTGTTGTCTCAACTCCTGTCTTACGGGGCTCCAGCTGTCATTGTTGTCTCAACTCCTGTCTTACGGGGCTCCAGCTGTCATTGTTGTCTCAACTCCTGTCTTACGGGGTTCCAGCCGTCATTTCTGTCTCAACTCCAGTCTTCCTGGGCACCAGCCATTATTGCAGTCTCAACTCCTGTCTTACGGTGCACTAACTCTCATTGCAGTCTCAAGTCCTGAATTACGGGGCTCCAGACTTCATTGTTGTCTCAGTTCGAATCTTACGGGACTCCATCCGTTATTGTTGTCTCAACTCCTCTCCTACGGGTCTCCAGCCATCATTACTGTCTCAACTCCAATCTTCCGGGACTCCAGCCGTCATTGTTGTCTCATCTCCTGTCGTACGGGGCTCCAGCTTTCATTGTTGTCTCTGCTCCTGTCTTACGGGGCTCCAGCTGTCATTGTTGTTTCAACTGCTGTCTCACGGGGCTCCAGACGTCATTGCTTTGTCAACTACTGTTTTAGGGATCTCCAGAGGTCATTGCTGTTTCAACTCCAGTTTTCCGGGGCTCCAGCCGTCATTGCTGTCTCAACTCCAGTCTTACGGGGCTCCAGCTGTCATTGGTGTCTCAACTCCTGTATTACGGGCTCCAGCCATCATTGCTGGCTCAACTCAAGACTTACGGGTCACCAGCCGTTATTGTTGTCTCAACTCCTGTTTTATAGTGCACTAGCTGTCATAGCTGCCACAACTCCTGTCTTACAGGGCTCCAGCCGTCATTGTTGTCTCACCTCCTGTCTTACGGGGCTCCAGCCGTACTTGCTGTTTCAACTCCAGTTTTCCGGGACTCCAGCCGCCATTGTTGTCTCAACTCATGTCTTACGCGCCTCCAGCCGTCATTGCTGTCTCAACTCCAATCTTACGGGGCTCCAGCCGTCATTGGTGTCTCAACTCCTGTCTTACGGGGCTCCAGCCGTCATTGGTGTCTCAACTCCTGTCTTACGGGGCTCCAGCCGTCATTGGTGTCTCAACTCCTGTCTTACGGGGCTCCAGCCGTCATTGTTGTCTCATCTCCTGTCTTACGGGTCTCCAGCCTTCATTGCTGTCTCAACTCTTGTCGTACGGGGCTCCAGCCGTCATTGTTGTCTCAACTCCTCTTCTACGAGGATCCAGTCGTCGTTGTTGTCTCATCTCCTGTCGTACGGGGCTCCAGCCGTCATTGTTGTCTCAACTCCTGTCATACGGGGCTCCAGCTGTCATTGTTGTCTCAACTCCTGTCTTACGGGGCTCCAGCCGTCATTGCTGTCTCAACTCCAGTCTTACTGGGCACCAGCCATCATTGCAGACTCAACTCCCGTCTTACGGTGCACTAACTGTCATTGCTGTCTCAAGTCCTAAATTACGGGGCTCCAGACGTCATTGTTGTCTCAGCTCGAGTCTTACGGGTCTCCAGCCATCATTGTTGTCTCAACTCCTGTCCTACGGGACTCCAGTCGTCGTTGTTGTCTCAACTCCTGTCCTACGGGTCTCCAGCCGTCATTACTGTCTAAACTCCAATCTTACGGGACTCCAGCCATCATTGTTGTCTCAACTCCTGTCCTACGGGTCTCCAGCCGTCATTACTGTCTAAACTCCAATCTTACGGGGCTCCAGCCTTCATTGTTGTCTCAACTCCTGAATTACGGCGCTCCAGCCATCATTGCTGTCTCAACTAAAGTCTTTCGGGACTCCAGCCGTTATTGTTGTCTCAACTCCTGTTTTATAGTGAACTAGCTGTCATTGCTGTCACAACTCCTGTCTTACAGGGCTCCAGCCGTCATTGTTGTCTCAACTCCTGTCTTACGGTACTCCAGCCGTCATTGTTGTCTCAACTCCTGTCATATGGGCCTCCAGCCGTCATTGTTGTCTCAACTACTGTCCCACGGGGCTCCAGCTGTCATTGCTGTCTCAACTCAAGTCTTTCGGGACTCCAGCCGTTATTGTTGTCTCAACTCCTGTTTTATAGTGAACTAGCTGTCATTGCTGTCACAAATCCTGTCTTACAGGGCTCCGGCCGTCATTGTTGTCTCAACTCGATTCTTACGCGACTCCAGTCGTCATTGCTTTCTAAACTCCTGTCTTACGGGGCTCCAGCCATCATTGTTGTCTCACCTCAAGTCTTACGGGGCTCCAGCCGTCCTTGTTGTCTCAACTCAAGTCTTACGGGACTCAAGCCGTCATTGTTGTCTCAACTCCGGTCCTACGAAGCTCCAGTCGTCGTTGTTGTCTCATCTCCTGTCTTACGGAGCTCCAGCCTTCATTGCTGTCTCAACTCCTGTCGTACGGGGCTCCAGCCGTCACTGTTGTCTAAGCTCCTGTCTTACGGGGCTCCAGCTGTCATTGTTGTCTCAACTCCTGTCTTACGGGGCTCCAGCTGTCATTGTTGTCTCAACTCCTGTCTTACGGGGCTCCAGCTGTCATTGTTGTCTCAACTCCTGTCTTACGGGGTTCCAGCCGTCATTTCTGTCTCAACTCCAGTCTTCCTGGGCACCAGCCATTATTGCAGTCTCAACTCCTGTCTTACGGTGCACTAACTCTCATTGCAGTCTCAAGTCCTGAATTACGGGGCTCCAGACTTCATTGTTGTCTCAGTTCGAATCTTACGGGACTCCATCCGTTATTGTTGTCTCAACTCCTCTCCTACGGGTCTCCAGCCATCATTACTGTCTCAACTCCAATCTTCCGGGACTCCAGCCGTCATTGTTGTCTCATCTCCTGTCGTACGGGGCTCCAGCTTTCATTGTTGTCTCTGCTCCTGTCTTACGGGGCTCCAGCTGTCATTGTTGTTTCAACTGCTGTCTCACGGGGCTCCAGACGTCATTGCTTTGTCAACTACTGTTTTAGGGATCTCCAGAGGTCATTGCTGTTTCAACTCCAGTTTTCCGGGGCTCCAGCCGTCATTGCTGTCTCAACTCCAGTCTTACGGGGCTCCAGCTGTCATTGGTGTCTCAACTCCTGTATTACGGGCTCCAGCCATCATTGCTGGCTCAACTCAAGACTTACGGGTCACCAGCCGTTATTGTTGTCTCAACTCCTGTTTTATAGTGCACTAGCTGTCATAGCTGCCACAACTCCTGTCTTACAGGGCTCCAGCCGTCATTGTTGTCTCACCTCCTGTCTTACGGGGCTCCAGCCGTACTTGCTGTTTCAACTCCAGTTTTCCGGGACTCCAGCCGCCATTGTTGTCTCAACTCATGTCTTACGCGCCTCCAGCCGTCATTGCTGTCTCAACTCCAATCTTACGGGGCTCCAGCCGTCATTGGTGTCTCAACTCCTGTCTTACGGGGCTCCAGCCGTCATTGGTGTCTCAACTCCTGTCTTACGGGGCTCCAGCCGTCATTGGTGTCTCAACTCCTGTCTTACGGGGCTCCAGCCGTCATTGCTTTCTCAACTCCTGTCTTAGGGATCTCCAGCCGTCATTGTTGTCTCATCTCCTGTCTTACGGGTCTCCAGCCTTCATTGCTGTTTCAACTCCAGTTTTCCGGGGCTCCAGCCGTCATTGGTGTCTCAACTCCTGTCTTACGGGGCTCCAGCCGTCATTGTTGTCTCAACTCATGTCTTACGGGGCTCCAGCCGTCATTCTTGTCTCAACTCCTCTCTTACGGGCTCCATCCGTCATTGCTGTCTCAACTCCAGTCTTACTGGGCACCAGCCATCATTGCTGTCTCAACACCTGTCTCACGTGGCTCCAGCCGTCATTGTCTCCGCATGAGTTTTACGGGACTCCAGTGGTCATTTTTGTCTCATCTCCTGTCTTACTGGTCTCCAGCCGTCAATGTTGTCTCAACTCCTGTCTTACGGTACACTAACTGTCATTGCTGTCACACCTCCTGTGTTACGGGGCTCCAGCCGTCATTGTTGTCTCAACTCCTGTCTTACGGGGCTCCAGCCGGCATTGTTGTCTCAACTCCTGTCTTATGGTACCTCAGCCGTCATTGTTGTCTCACTCCTGTCATATGGGGCACCAGCCGTCATTGCTATCTCAACTTCTGTCCTACAGGGATCCAGGCGTCATTGTTGTCTCAACTCCTGACATTTGGGGCTCCAGCCGTCATTGTTTATCAATTCCCGTCTTACGGCACTTCAGCCGTCATTACTGTCTTAACTCCTGTCTTATGGAGCTGCAGCCGTCATTGTTGTCTCAACTCAAGTCTTACGAGGCTCCAGCCGTCATTGCTGTCTCAACTCAAGTCTTACGGGGCTCCAGCCGTCCTTGTTGTCTCAACTCAAGTCTTACGGGACTCCAGCCGTCATTGTTGTCTCAACTCCTGTCCTACGAAGCTCCAGTCGTCGTTGTTGTCTCATCTCCTGTCTTACGGGTCTCCAGCCTTCATTGCTGTCTCAACTCCTGTCGTACGGGGATCCAGCCGTCATTGTTTTCTAAGCTCCTGTCTTACGGGGCTCCAGCTGTCATTGTTGTCTCAACTCCTGTCTTACGGGGCACCAGCCATTATTGCAGTCTCAACTCCTGTCTTACTGTGCACTAACTGTCATTGCAGTCTCAAGTCCTGAATTACGGGGCTCCAGACTTCATTGTTGTCTCAGTTCGAGTCTTACGGGACTCCATCCGTTATTGTTGTCTCGACTCCTCTCCTACGGGACTCCAGTCGTCGTTGTTGTCTCAACTCCTGTCCAAAGGGTCTCCAGCCATCATTACTGTCTCAACTCCAATCTTACGGGGCTCCAGCCGTCATTCTTGTATCAACTCCTTTCTTACGGGCTCCATCCGTTATTTCTGTCTCAACTCCAGTCTTACTGGGCACCAGCCATTATTGCAGTCTCAACTCCTGTCTTACGGTGCACTAACTGTCATTGCAGTCTCAAGTCCTGAATGACGGGGCTCCAGACTTCATTGTTGTCTCAGTTCGAGTCTTACGGGACTCCATCCGTTATTGTTGTCTCAACTCCTCTCCTACGGGACTGCAGTCGTCGTTGATGTCTCAACTCCTGTCCTACGGGTCTCCAGCCATCATTACTGTCTCAAATCCAATCTTACGGGGCTCCACCCGTCATTGTTGTCTCAACTCAAGTCTTACGGGACTCCAGCCGTCATTGCTGTCTCAACTCTTTTCCTACGAGGCTCCAGCCGTCATTGTTGTCTCATCTCCTGTCTTACGGGTCTCCAGCCTTCATTGCTGTCTCAACTCTTGTCGTACGGGGCTCCAGCCGTCATTGTTGTCTCAACTCCTCTTCTACGAGGATCCAGTCGTCGTTGTTGTCTCATCTCCTGTCGTACGGGGCTCCAGCCGTCATTGTTGTCTCAACTCCTGTCATACGGGGCTCCAGCTGTCATTGTTGTCTCAACTCCTGTCTTACGGGGCTCCAGCCGTCATTGCTGTCTCAACTCCAGTCTTACTGGGCACCAGCCATCATTGCAGACTCAACTCCCGTCTTACGGTGCACTAACTGTCATTGCTGTCTCAAGTCCTAAATTACGGGGCTCCAGACGTCATTGTTGTCTCAGCTCGAGTCTTACGGGTCTCCAGCCATCATTGTTGTCTCAACTCCTGTCCTACGGGACTCCAGTCGTCGTTGTTGTCTCAACTCCTGTCCTACGGGTCTCCAGCCGTCATTACTGTCTAAACTCCAATCTTACGGGACTCCAGCCATCATTGTTGTCTCATCTCCTGTCTTACTGGTCTCCAGCCGTCAATGTTGTCTCAACTCCTGTCTTACGGTACACTAACTGTCATTGCTGTCACACCTCCTGTGTTACGGGGCTCCAGCCGTCATTGTTGTCTCAACTCCTGTCTTACGGGGCTCCAGCCGGCATTGTTGTCTCAACTCCTGTCTTATGGTACCTCAGCCGTCATTGTTGTCTCACTCCTGTCATATGGGGCACCAGCCGTCATTGCTATCTCAACTTCTGTCCTACAGGGATCCAGGCGTCATTGTTGTCTCAACTCCTGACATTTGGGGCTCCAGCCGTCATTGTTTATCAATTCCCGTCTTACGGCACTTCAGCCGTCATTACTGTCTTAACTCCTGTCTTATGGAGCTGCAGCCGTCATTGTTGTCTCAACTCAAGTCTTACGAGGCTCCAGCCGTCATTGCTGTCTCAACTCAAGTCTTACGGGGCTCCAGCCGTCCTTGTTGTCTCAACTCAAGTCTTACGGGACTCCAGCCGTCATTGTTGTCTCAACTCCTGTCCTACGAAGCTCCAGTCGTCGTTGTTGTCTCATCTCCTGTCTTACGGGTCTCCAGCCTTCATTGCTGTCTCAACTCCTGTCGTACGGGGATCCAGCCGTCATTGTTTTCTAAGCTCCTGTCTTGCGGGGCTCCAGCTGTCATTGTTGTCTAAACCCCTGTCTTACGGGGCTCCAGCCGGCATTGTTGTCTCAACTCCTGTCTTATGGTACCCCAGCCGTCATTGTTGTCTCACTCCTGTCATATGGGGCACCAGCCGTCATTGCTATCTCAACTTCTGTCCTACAGGGATCCAGGCGTCATTGTTGTCTCAACTCCTGACATTTGGGGCTCCAGCCGTCATTGTTTATCAATTCCCGTCTTACGGCACTTCAGCCGTCATTACTGTCTTAACTCCTGTCTTATGGAGCTGCAGCCGTCATTGTTGTCTCAACTCAAGTCTTACGAGGCTCCAGCCGTCATTGCTGTCTCAACTCAAGTCTTACGGGGCTCCAGCCGTCCTTGTTGTCTCAACTCAAGTCTTACGGGACTCCAGCCGTCATTGTTGTCTCAACTCCTGTCCTACGAAGCTCCAGTCGTCGTTGTTGTCTCATCTCCTGTCTTACGGGTCTCCAGCCTTCATTGCTGTCTCAACTCCTGTCGTACGGGGATCCAGCCGTCATTGTTTTCTAAGCTCCTGTCTTACGGGGCTCCAGCTGTCATTGTTGTCTCAACTCCTGTCTTACGGGGCACCAGCCATTATTGCAGTCTCAACTCCTGTCTTACTGTGCACTAACTGTCATTGCAGTCTCAAGTCCTGAATTACGGGGCTCCAGACTTCATTGTTGTCTCAGTTCGAGTCTTACGGGACTCCATCCGTTATTGTTGTCTCGACTCCTCTCCTACGGGACTCCAGTCGTCGTTGTTGTCTCAACTCCTGTCCAAAGGGTCTCCAGCCATCATTACTGTCTCAACTCCAATCTTACGGGGCTCCAGCCGTCATTCTTGTATCAACTCCTTTCTTACGGGCTCCATCCGTTATTTCTGTCTCAACTCCAGTCTTACTGGGCACCATCCATTATTGCAGTCTCAACTCCTGTCTTACGGTGCACTAACTGTCATTGCAGTCTCAAGTCCTGAATGACGGGGCTCCAGACTTCATTGTTGTCTCAGTTCGAGTCTTACGGGACTCCATCCGTTATTGTTGTCTCAACTCCTCTCCTACGGGACTGCAGTCGTCGTTGATGTCTCAACTCCTGTCCTACGGGTCTCCAGCCATCATTACTGTCTCAAATCCAATCTTACGGGGCTCCACCCGTCATTGTTGTCTCAACTCAAGTCTTACGGGACTCCAGCCGTCATTGCTGTCTCAACTCTTTTCCTACGAGGCTCCAGCCGTCATTGTTGTCTCATCTCCTGTCTTACGGGTCTCCAGCCTTCATTGCTGTCTCAACTCTTGTCGTACGGGGCTCCAGCCGTCATTGTTGTCTCAACTCCTCTTCTACGAGGATCCAGTCGTCGTTGTTGTCTCATCTCCTGTCGTACGGGGCTCCAGCCGTCATTGTTGTCTCAACTCCTGTCATACGGGGCTCCAGCTGTCATTGTTGTCTCAACTCCTGTCTTACGGGGCTCCAGCCGTCATTGCTGTCTCAACTCCAGTCTTACTGGGCACCAGCCATCATTGCAGACTCAACTCCCGTCTTACGGTGCACTAACTGTCATTGCTGTCTCAAGTCCTAAATTACGGGGCTCCAGACGTCATTGTTGTCTCAGCTCGAGTCTTACGGGTCTCCAGCCATCATTGTTGTCTCAACTCCTGTCCTACGGGACTCCAGTCGTCGTTGTTGTCTCAACTCCTGTCCTACGGGTCTCCAGCCGTCATTACTGTCTAAACTCCAATCTTACGGGACTCCAGCCATCATTGTTGTCTCAACTCCTGTCCTACGGGTCTCCAGCCGTCATTACTGTCTAAACTCCAATCTTACGGGGCTCCAGCCTTCATTGTTGTCTCAACTCCTGAATTACGGCGCTCCAGCCATCATTGCTGTCTCAACTAAAGTCTTTCGGGACTCCAGCCGTTATTGTTGTCTCAACTCCTGTTTTATAGTGAACTAGCTGTCATTGCTGTCACAACTCCTGTCTTACAGGGCTCCAGCCGTCATTGTTGTCTCAACTCGACTCTTATGGGACTCCAGCCATCATTGCTGTCTCAACTCCTGTCTTTCGGGGCTCCAGCCGTCATTGTTGTCTCAACTCATGTCTCACGGGGCTCCAGCCGTCATTGCTGTCTCAACTCATGTCTTACGGGGCTCCAGCCGTCATTGTTGTCTCAACTCCTGTCTTACGGTACTCCAGCCGTCATTGTTGTCTCAACTCCTGTCATATGGGCCTCCAGCCGTCATTGTTGTCTCAACTACTGTCCCACGGGGCTCCAGCTGTCATTGCTGTCTCAACTCAAGTCTTTCGGGACTCCAGCCGTTATTGTTGTCTCAACTCCTGTTTTATAGTGAACTAGCTGTCATTGCTGTCACAAATCCTGTCTTACAGGGCTCCGGCCGTCATTGTTGTCTCAACTCGATTCTTACGCGACTCCAGTCGTCATTGCTTTCTAAACTCCTGTCTTACGGGGCTCCAGCCATCATTGTTGTCTCACCTCAAGTCTTACGGGGCTCCAGCCGTCCTTGTTGTCTCAACTCAAGTCTTACGGGACTCAAGCCGTCATTGTTGTCTCAACTCCGGTCCTACGAAGCTCCAGTCGTCGTTGTTGTCTCATCTCCTGTCTTACGGAGCTCCAGCCTTCATTGCTGTCTCAACTCCTGTCGTACGGGGCTCCAGCCGTCACTGTTGTCTAAGCTCCTGTCTTACGGGGCTCCAGCTGTCATTGTTGTCTCAACTCCTGTCTTACGGGGCTCCAGCTGTCATTGTTGTCTCAACTCCTGTCTTACGGGGCTCCAGCTGTCATTGTTGTCTCAACTCCTGTCTTACGGGGTTCCAGCCGTCATTTCTGTCTCAACTCCAGTCTTCCTGGGCACCAGCCATTATTGCAGTCTCAACTCCTGTCTTACGGTGCACTAACTCTCATTGCAGTCTCAAGTCCTGAATTACGGGGCTCCAGACTTCATTGTTGTCTCAGTTCGAATCTTACGGGACTCCATCCGTTATTGTTGTCTCAACTCCTCTCCTACGGGTCTCCAGCCATCATTACTGTCTCAACTCCAATCTTCCGGGACTCCAGCCGTCATTGTTGTCTCATCTCCTGTCGTACGGGGCTCCAGCTTTCATTGTTGTCTCTGCTCCTGTCTTACGGGGCTCCAGCTGTCATTGTTGTTTCAACTGCTGTCTCACGGGGCTCCAGACGTCATTGCTTTGTCAACTACTGTTTTAGGGATCTCCAGAGGTCATTGCTGTTTCAACTCCAGTTTTCCGGGGCTCCAGCCGTCATTGCTGTCTCAACTCCAGTCTTACGGGGCTCCAGCTGTCATTGGTGTCTCAACTCCTGTATTACGGGCTCCAGCCATCATTGCTGGCTCAACTCAAGACTTACGGGTCACCAGCCGTTATTGTTGTCTCAACTCCTGTTTTATAGTGCACTAGCTGTCATAGCTGCCACAACTCCTGTCTTACAGGGCTCCAGCCGTCATTGTTGTCTCACCTCCTGTCTTACGGGGCTCCAGCCGTACTTGCTGTTTCAACTCCAGTTTTCCGGGACTCCAGCCGCCATTGTTGTCTCAACTCATGTCTTACGCGCCTCCAGCCGTCATTGCTGTCTCAACTCCAATCTTACGGGGCTCCAGCCGTCATTGGTGTCTCAACTCCTGTCTTACGGGGCTCCAGCCGTCATTGGTGTCTCAACTCCTGTCTTACGGGGCTCCAGCCGTCATTGGTGTCTCAACTCCTGTCTTACGGGGCTCCAGCCGTCATTGTTGTCTCATCTCCTGTCTTACGGGTCTCCAGCCTTCATTGCTGTCTCAACTCTTGTCGTACGGGGCTCCAGCCGTCATTGTTGTCTCAACTCCTCTTCTACGAGGATCCAGTCGTCGTTGTTGTCTCATCTCCTGTCGTACGGGGCTCCAGCCGTCATTGTTGTCTCAACTCCTGTCATACGGGGCTCCAGCTGTCATTGTTGTCTCAACTCCTGTCTTACGGGGCTCCAGCCGTCATTGCTGTCTCAACTCCAGTCTTACTGGGCACCAGCCATCATTGCAGACTCAACTCCCGTCTTACGGTGCACTAACTGTCATTGCTGTCTCAAGTCCTAAATTACGGGGCTCCAGACGTCATTGTTGTCTCAGCTCGAGTCTTACGGGTCTCCAGCCATCATTGTTGTCTCAACTCCTGTCCTACGGGACTCCAGTCGTCGTTGTTGTCTCAACTCCTGTCCTACGGGTCTCCAGCCGTCATTACTGTCTAAACTCCAATCTTACGGGACTCCAGCCATCATTGTTGTCTCAACTCCTGTCCTACGGGTCTCCAGCCGTCATTACTGTCTAAACTCCAATCTTACGGGGCTCCAGCCTTCATTGTTGTCTCAACTCCTGAATTACGGCGCTCCAGCCATCATTGCTGTCTCAACTAAAGTCTTTCGGGACTCCAGCCGTTATTGTTGTCTCAACTCCTGTTTTATAGTGAACTAGCTGTCATTGCTGTCACAACTCCTGTCTTACAGGGCTCCAGCCGTCATTGTTGTCTCAACTCCTGTCTTACGGTACTCCAGCCGTCATTGTTGTCTCAACTCCTGTCATATGGGCCTCCAGCCGTCATTGTTGTCTCAACTACTGTCCCACGGGGCTCCAGCTGTCATTGCTGTCTCAACTCAAGTCTTTCGGGACTCCAGCCGTTATTGTTGTCTCAACTCCTGTTTTATAGTGAACTAGCTGTCATTGCTGTCACAAATCCTGTCTTACAGGGCTCCGGCCGTCATTGTTGTCTCAACTCGATTCTTACGCGACTCCAGTCGTCATTGCTTTCTAAACTCCTGTCTTACGGGGCTCCAGCCATCATTGTTGTCTCACCTCAAGTCTTACGGGGCTCCAGCCGTCCTTGTTGTCTCAACTCAAGTCTTACGGGACTCAAGCCGTCATTGTTGTCTCAACTCCGGTCCTACGAAGCTCCAGTCGTCGTTGTTGTCTCATCTCCTGTCTTACGGAGCTCCAGCCTTCATTGCTGTCTCAACTCCTGTCGTACGGGGCTCCAGCCGTCACTGTTGTCTAAGCTCCTGTCTTACGGGGCTCCAGCTGTCATTGTTGTCTCAACTCCTGTCTTACGGGGCTCCAGCTGTCATTGTTGTCTCAACTCCTGTCTTACGGGGCTCCAGCTGTCATTGTTGTCTCAACTCCTGTCTTACGGGGTTCCAGCCGTCATTTCTGTCTCAACTCCAGTCTTCCTGGGCACCAGCCATTATTGCAGTCTCAACTCCTGTCTTACGGTGCACTAACTCTCATTGCAGTCTCAAGTCCTGAATTACGGGGCTCCAGACTTCATTGTTGTCTCAGTTCGAATCTTACGGGACTCCATCCGTTATTGTTGTCTCAACTCCTCTCCTACGGGTCTCCAGCCATCATTACTGTCTCAACTCCAATCTTCCGGGACTCCAGCCGTCATTGTTGTCTCATCTCCTGTCGTACGGGGCTCCAGCTTTCATTGTTGTCTCTGCTCCTGTCTTACGGGGCTCCAGCTGTCATTGTTGTTTCAACTGCTGTCTCACGGGGCTCCAGACGTCATTGCTTTGTCAACTACTGTTTTAGGGATCTCCAGAGGTCATTGCTGTTTCAACTCCAGTTTTCCGGGGCTCCAGCCGTCATTGCTGTCTCAACTCCAGTCTTACGGGGCTCCAGCTGTCATTGGTGTCTCAACTCCTGTATTACGGGCTCCAGCCATCATTGCTGGCTCAACTCAAGACTTACGGGTCACCAGCCGTTATTGTTGTCTCAACTCCTGTTTTATAGTGCACTAGCTGTCATAGCTGCCACAACTCCTGTCTTACAGGGCTCCAGCCGTCATTGTTGTCTCACCTCCTGTCTTACGGGGCTCCAGCCGTACTTGCTGTTTCAACTCCAGTTTTCCGGGACTCCAGCCGCCATTGTTGTCTCAACTCATGTCTTACGCGCCTCCAGCCGTCATTGCTGTCTCAACTCCAATCTTACGGGGCTCCAGCCGTCATTGGTGTCTCAACTCCTGTCTTACGGGGCTCCAGCCGTCATTGGTGTCTCAACTCCTGTCTTACGGGGCTCCAGCCGTCATTGGTGTCTCAACTCCTGTCTTACGGGGCTCCAGCCGTCATTGTTGTCTCATCTCCTGTCTTACGGGTCTCCAGCCTTCATTGCTGTCTCAACTCTTGTCGTACGGGGCTCCAGCCGTCATTGTTGTCTCAACTCCTCTTCTACGAGGATCCAGTCGTCGTTGTTGTCTCATCTCCTGTCGTACGGGGCTCCAGCCGTCATTGTTGTCTCAACTCCTGTCATACGGGGCTCCAGCTGTCATTGTTGTCTCAACTCCTGTCTTACGGGGCTCCAGCCGTCATTGCTGTCTCAACTCCAGTCTTACTGGGCACCAGCCATCATTGCAGACTCAACTCCCGTCTTACGGTGCACTAACTGTCATTGCTGTCTCAAGTCCTAAATTACGGGGCTCCAGACGTCATTGTTGTCTCAGCTCGAGTCTTACGGGTCTCCAGCCATCATTGTTGTCTCAACTCCTGTCCTACGGGACTCCAGTCGTCGTTGTTGTCTCAACTCCTGTCCTACGGGTCTCCAGCCGTCATTACTGTCTAAACTCCAATCTTACGGGACTCCAGCCATCATTGTTGTCTCAACTCCTGTCCTACGGGTCTCCAGCCGTCATTACTGTCTAAACTCCAATCTTACGGGGCTCCAGCCTTCATTGTTGTCTCAACTCCTGAATTACGGCGCTCCAGCCATCATTGCTGTCTCAACTAAAGTCTTTCGGGACTCCAGCCGTTATTGTTGTCTCAACTCCTGTTTTATAGTGAACTAGCTGTCATTGCTGTCACAACTCCTGTCTTACAGGGCTCCAGCCGTCATTGTTGTCTCAACTCGACTCTTATGGGACTCCAGCCATCATTGCTGTCTCAACTCCTGTCTTTCGGGGCTCCAGCCGTCATTGTTGTCTCAACTCATGTCTCACGGGGCTCCAGCCGTCATTGCTGTCTCAACTCATGTCTTACGGGGCTCCAGCCGTCATTGTTGTCTCAACTCCTGTCTTACGGTACTCCAGCCGTCATTGTTGTCTCAACTCCTGTCATATGGGCCTCCAGCCGTCATTGTTGTCTCAACTACTGTCCCACGGGGCTCCAGCTGTCATTGCTGTCTCAACTCAAGTCTTTCGGGACTCCAGTCGTTATTGTTGTCTCAACTCCTGTTTTATAGTGAACTAGCTGTCATTGCTTTCTAAACTCCTGTCTTACAGGGCTCCGGCCGTCATTGTTGTCTCAACTCGATTCTTACGCGACTCCAGTCGTCATTGCTTTCTAAACTCCTGTCTTACGGGGCTCCAGCCATCATTGTTGTCTCACCTCAAGTCTTACGGGGCTCCAGCCGTCCTTGTTGTCTCAACTCAAGTCTTACGGGACTCAAGCCGTCATTGTTGTCTCAACTCCGGTCCTACGAAGCTCCAGTCGTCGTTGTTGTCTCATCTCCTGTCTTACGGAGCTCCAGCCTTCATTGCTGTCTCAACTCCTGTCGTACGGGGCTCCAGCCGTCACTGTTGTCTAAGCTCCTGTCTTACGGGGCTCCAGCTGTCATTGTTGTCTCAACTCCTGTCTTACGGGGCTCCAGCTGTCATTGTTGTCTCAACTCCTGTCTTACGGGGCTCCAGCTGTCATTGTTGTCTCAACTCCTGTCTTACGGGGTTCCAGCCGTCATTTCTGTCTCAACTCCAGTCTTCCTGGGCACCAGCCATTATTGCAGTCTCAACTCCTGTCTTACGGTGCACTAACTCTCATTGCAGTCTCAAGTCCTGAATTACGGGGCTCCAGACTTCATTGTTGTCTCAGTTCGAATCTTACGGGACTCCATCCGTTATTGTTGTCTCAACTCCTCTCCTACGGGTCTCCAGCCATCATTACTGTCTCAACTCCAATCTTCCGGGACTCCAGCCGTCATTGTTGTCTCATCTCCTGTCGTACGGGGCTCCAGCTTTCATTGTTGTCTCTGCTCCTGTCTTACGGGGCTCCAGCTGTCATTGTTGTTTCAACTGCTGTCTCACGGGGCTCCAGACGTCATTGCTTTGTCAACTACTGTTTTAGGGATCTCCAGAGGTCATTGCTGTTTCAACTCCAGTTTTCCGGGGCTCCAGCCGTCATTGCTGTCTCAACTCCAGTCTTACGGGGCTCCAGCTGTCATTGGTGTCTCAACTCCTGTATTACGGGCTCCAGCCATCATTGCTGGCTCAACTCAAGACTTACGGGTCACCAGCCGTTATTGTTGTCTCAACTCCTGTTTTATAGTGCACTAGCTGTCATAGCTGCCACAACTCCTGTCTTACAGGGCTCCAGCCGTCATTGTTGTCTCACCTCCTGTCTTACGGGGCTCCAGCCGTACTTGCTGTTTCAACTCCAGTTTTCCGGGACTCCAGCCGCCATTGTTGTCTCAACTCATGTCTTACGCGCCTCCAGCCGTCATTGCTGTCTCAACTCCAATCTTACGGGGCTCCAGCCGTCATTGGTGTCTCAACTCCTGTCTTACGGGGCTCCAGCCGTCATTGGTGTCTCAACTCCTGTCTTACGGGGCTCCAGCCGTCATTGGTGTCTCAACTCCTGTCTTACGGGGCTCCAGCCGTCATTGCTTTCTCAACTCCTGTCTTAGGGATCTCCAGCCGTCATTGTTGTCTCATCTCCTGTCTTACGGGTCTCCAGCCTTCATTGCTGTTTCAACTCCAGTTTTCCGGGGCTCCAGCCGTCATTGGTGTCTCAACTCCTGTCTTACGGGGCTCCAGCCGTCATTGTTGTCTCAACTCATGTCTTACCGGGCTCCAGCCGTCATTCTTGTCTCAACTCCTCTCTTACGGGCTCCATCCGTCATTGCTGTCTCAACTCCAGTCTTACTGGGCACCAGCCATCATTGCTGTCTCAACACCTGTCTCACGTGGCTCCAGCCGTCATTGTCTCCGCATGAGTTTTACGGGACTCCAGTGGTCATTTTTGTCTCATCTCCTGTCTTACTGGTCTCCAGCCGTCAATGTTGTCTCAACTCCTGTCTTACGGTACACTAACTGTCATTGCTGTCACACCTCCTGTGTTACGGGGCTCCAGCCGTCATTGTTGTCTCAACTCCTGTCTTACGGGGCTCCAGCCGGCATTGTTGTCTCAACTCCTGTCTTATGGTACCTCAGCCGTCATTGTTGTCTCACTCCTGTCATATGGGGCACCAGCCGTCATTGCTATCTCAACTTCTGTCCTACAGGGATCCAGGCGTCATTGTTGTCTCAACTCCTGACATTTGGGGCTCCAGCCGTCATTGTTTATCAATTCCCGTCTTACGGCACTTCAGCCGTCATTACTGTCTTAACTCCTGTCTTATGGAGCTGCAGCCGTCATTGTTGTCTCAACTCAAGTCTTACGAGGCTCCAGCCGTCATTGCTGTCTCAACTCAAGTCTTACGGGGCTCCAGCCGTCCTTGTTGTCTCAACTCAAGTCTTACGGGACTCCAGCCGTCATTGTTGTCTCAACTCCTGTCCTACGAAGCTCCAGTCGTCGTTGTTGTCTCATCTCCTGTCTTACGGGTCTCCAGCCTTCATTGCTGTCTCAACTCCTGTCGTACGGGGATCCAGCCGTCATTGTTTTCTAAGCTCCTGTCTTGCGGGGCTCCAGCTGTCATTGTTGTCTCAACTCCTGTCTTACGGGGCACCAGCCATTATTGCAGTCTCAACTCCTGTCTTACGGTGCACTAACTGTCATTGCAGTCTCAAGTCCTGAATTACGGGGCTCCAGACTTCATTGTTGTCTCAGTTCGAGTCTCACGGGACTCCATCCGTTATTGTTGTCTCAACTCCTCTCCTACGGGACTCCAGTCGTCGTTGTTGTCTCAACTCCTGTCCAAAGGGTCTCCAGCCATCATTACTGTCTCAACTCCAATCTTACGGGGCTCCAGCCTTCATTCTTGTCTCAACTCCTTTCTTACGGGCTCCATCCGTTATTGCTGTCTCAACTCCAGTCTTACTGGGCACCAGCCATCATTGCTGTCTCAACACCTCTCTCACGTGGCTCCAGCCGTCATTGTCTCCGCATGAGTTTTACGGGACTCCAGCCGTCATTGTTGTCTCATCTCCTGTCTTACTGGTCTCCAGCCGTCAATGTTGTCTCAACTCCTGTCTTACGGTGCACTAACTGTCATTGCTGTCACACCTCCTGTGTTACGGGGATCCAGCCGTCATTGTCGTCTCAACTCCTGTCTTACGGGGCTCCAGCCGGCATTGTTGTCTCAACTCCTGTCTTACGGTACACCAGCCGTCATTGTTGTCTCACTCCTGTCATATGGGGCACCAGCCGTCATTGCTGTCTCAACTTCTGTCCTACAGGGATCCAGGCGTCATTGTTGTCTCAACTCCTGACATTCGGGGCTCCAGCCGTCATTGTTTATCAATTCCCGTCTTACGGCACTTCAGCCGTCATTACTGTCTTAACTCCTGTCTTATGGAGCTCCAGCCGTCATTGTTGTCTCAACTCAAGTCTTACGAGGCTCCAGCCGTCATTGTTGTCTCAACTCCTGTCGTACGGGGCTCCAGCCGTCGTTGTTGTCTCATCTCCTGTCTTACGGGTCTCCAGCCTTCATTGCTGTCTCAACTCCTGTCGTACGGGGTTCCAGCCGTCATTGTTGTCTAAGCTCCTGTCTTACGGGGCTCCAGCTGTCATTGTTGTCGCAACTCCTGTCTTACGGGGCTCCAGCCGTTATTTCTGTCTCAACTCCAGTCATACTGGGCACCAGCCATTATTGCAGTCTCAACTCCTGTCTTACGGTGCACTAACTGTCATTGCAGTCTCAAGTCCTGAATGACGGGGCTCCAGACTTCATTGTTGTCTCAGTTCGAGTCTTACGGGACTCCAGACGTCATTGTTGTCTCAGCTCGAGTCTTATGGGTCTCCAGCCATCATTGTTGTCTCAACTCCTGTCCTACGGGACTCCAGTCGTCGTTGTTGTCTCAACTCCTGTCCTACGGGTCTCCAGCCGTCATTACTGTCTAAACTCCAATCTTACGGGACTCCAGCCATCATTGTTGTCTCAACTCCTGTCCTACGGGTCTCCAGCCGTCATTACTGTCTAAACTCCAATCTTACGGGGCTCCAGCCGTCATTGTTGTCTCAACTCCTGAATTACGGCGCTCCAGCCATCATTGCTGTCTCAACTAAAGTCTTTCGGGACTCCAGCCGTTATTGTTGTCTCAACTCCTGTTTTATAGTGAACTAGCTGTCATTGCTGTCACAACTCCTGTCTTACAGGGCTCCAGCCGTCATTGTTGTCTCAACTCGACTCTTATGGGACTCCAGCCATCATTGCTGTCTCAACTCCTGTCTTTCGGGGCTCCAGCCGTCATTGTTGTCTCAACTCATGTCTCACGGGGCTCCAGCCGTCATTGCTGTCTCAACTCATGTCTTACGGGGCTCCAGCCGTCATTGTTGTCTCAACTCCTGTCTTACGGTACTCCAGCCGTCATTGTTGTCTCAACTACTGTCCAACGGGGCTCCAGCTGTCATTGCTGTCTCAACTCAAGTCTTTCGGGACTCCAGCCGTTATTGTTGTCTCAACTCCTGTTTTATAGTGAACTAGCTGTCATTGCTGTCACAAATCCTGTCTTACAGGGCTCCGGCCGTCATTGTTGTCTCAACTCGATTCTTACGCGACTCCAGTCGTCATTGCTTTCTAAACTCCTGTCTTACGGGGCTCCAGCCATCATTGCTGTCTCACCTCAAGTCTTACGGGGCTCCAGCCGTCCTTGTTGTCTCAACTCAAGTCTTACGGGACTCAAGCCGTCATTGTTGTCTCAACTCCGGTCCTACGAAGCTCCAGTCGTCGTTGTTGTCTCATCTCCTGTCTTACGGAGCTCCAGCCTTCATTGCTGTCTCACCTCAAGTCTTACGGGGCTCCAGCTGTCATTGTTGTCTCAACTCCTGTCTTACGGGGCTCCAGCTGTCATTGTTGTCTCAACTTCTGTCTTACGGGGCTCCAGCTGTCATTGTTGTCTCAACTCCTGTCTTACGGGGTTCCAGCCGTCATTTCTGTCTCAACTCCAGTCTTCCTGGGCACCAGCCATTATTGCAGTCTCAACTCCTGTCTTACGGTGCACTAACTCTCATTGCAGTCTCAAGTCCTGAATTACGGGGCTCCAGACTTCATTGTTGTCTCAGTTCGAATCTTACGGGACTCCATCCGTTGTTGTTGTCTCAACTCCTCTCCTACGGGTCTCCAGCCATCATTACTGTCTCAAATCCAACCTTACTGGGCTCCAGCCGTCATTGCTGTCTCAACTCCAATCTTACGGGGCTCCAGCCGTAATTGTTGTCTCAACTCCTGACTTACGGGTGTCCAGCCGTCATTGCTGTCTCAACTCCTGTCTTCCGGGACTCCAGCCGTCATTGTTGTCTCATCTCCTGTCGTACGGGGCTCCAGCTTTCATTGTTGTCTCTGCTCCTGTCTTACGGGGCTCCAGCTGTCATTGTTGTTTCAACTGCTGTCTCACGGGGCTCCAGCCGTCATTGCTTTGTCAACTACTGTTTTAGGGATCTCCAGAGGTCATTGCTGTTTCAACTCCAGTTTTCCGGGGCTCCAGCCGTCATTGCTGTCTCAACTCCAGTCTTACGGGGCTCCAGCTGTCATTGGTGTCTCAACTCCTGTATTACGGGCTCCAGCCATCATTGCTGGCTCAACTCAAGACTTACGGGTCACCAGCCGTTATTGTACTCAACTCCTGTTTTATAGTGCACTAGCTGTCATAGCTGCCACAACTCCTGTCTTACAGGGCTCCAGCCGTCATTGTTGTCTCACCTCCTGTCTTACGGGGCTCCAGCCGTACTTGCTGTTTCAACTCCAGTTTTCCGGGACTCCAGCCGTCATTGTTGTCTCAACTCATGTCTTACGCGCCTCCAGCCGTCATTGCTGTCTCAACTCCAATCTTACGGGGCTCCAGCCGTCATTGGTGTCTCAACTCCTGTCTTACGGGGCTCCAGCCGTCATTGGTGTCTCAACTCCTGTCTTACGGGGCTCCAGCCGTCATTGTTGTCTCAACTCATGTCTTACGGGGCTCCAGCCGTCATTCTTGTCTCAACTCCTTTCTTACGGGCTCCATCCGTTATTGCTGTCTCAACTCCAGTCTTACTGGGCACCAGCCATCATTGCTGTCTCAACACCTGTCTCACGTGGCTCCAGCCGTCATTGTCTCCGCATGAGTTTTACGGGACTCCAGCCGTCATTGTTGTCTCATCTCCTGTCTTACTGGTCTCCAGCCGTCAATGTTGTCTCAACTCCTGTCTTACGGTGCACTAACTGTCATTGCTGTCACACCTCCTGTGTTACGGGGATCCAGCCGTCATTGTCGTCTCAACTCCTGTCTTACGGGGCTCCAGCCGGCATTGTTGTCTCAACTCCTGTCTTACGGTACCTCAGCCGTCATTGTTGTCTCACTCCTGTCATATGGGGCACCAGCCGTCATTGCTGTCTCAACTCCTGTCCTACAGGGATCCAGGCGTCATTGTTGTCTCAACTCCTGACATTCGGGGCTCCAGCCGTCATTGTTTATCAATTCCTGTCTTACGGCACTTCAGCCGTCATTACTGTCTTAACTCCTGTCTTATGGAGCTCCAGCCGTCATTGTTGTCTCAACTCCTAACATTCGGGGCTCCAGCCGTCATTGTTTATCAATTCATGTCTTACGGCACTTCAGCCGTCATTACTGTCTTAACTCCTGTCTTATGGAGCTCCAGCCGTCATTGTTGTCTCAACTCCAATCTTACGAGGCTCCTGTCGTCATTGCTGTCTCAACTCCAATCTTACGGGGCTCCAGCCGTCCTTGTTGTCTCAACTCAAGTCTTACGGGCCTCCAGCCGTCATTGTTGTCTCAACTCCTGTCGTACGGGGCTCCAGCCGTCATTGTTGTCTCATCTCCTGTCTTACGGGTCTCCAGCCTTCATTGCTGTCTCAACTCCTGTCGTACGAGGCTCCAGCCGTCATTGTTGTCTAAGCTCCTGTCTTACGGGGCTCCAACTGTCGTTGTTGTTTCAACTCCTGTCTTACGGGGATCCAGCCGTCATTTCTGTCTCAACTCCAGTCTTACTGGGCACCAGCCATCATTGCAGTCTCAACTCCTGTCTTACGGTGCACTAACTGTCATTGCAGTCTCAAGTCCTGAATTACGGGGCTCCAGACTTCATTGTTGTCTCAGTTCGAGTCTTACGGGACTCCATCCGTTATTGTTGTCTCAACTCCTGTTCTACGGGTCTCCAGCCATCATTACTGTCTCAAATCCAATCTTACTGGGCTCCAGCCGTCATTGCTGTCTCAACTCCAATCTTACGGGGCTCCAGCCGTCATTGTTGTCTCAACTCAAGTCTTACGGGACTCCAGCCGTCATTGCTGTCTCAACTCCTGTCCTTCGAATCTCCAGTCGTCGTTATTGTCTCATCTCCTGTCTTACTGGTCTCCAGCCGTCAATGTTGTCTCAACTCCTGTCTTACGGTGCACTAACTCTCATTGCTGTCACAACTCCTTTGTTACGGGGCTCCAGCTGTCATTGTTGTCTCAACTCCTGTCATAAGGGGCTCCAGCCGTCATTGTAGTCTCAACTACTGTCCCATGGGGCTCCAGCTGTCATTGCTGTCTCAACTCAAGTCTTTCGGGACTCCAGCCGTTATTGTTGTCTCAACTCCCGTTTTATAGTGAACTAGCTGTCATTGTTGTCTCAACTCGACTCTTACGGGACTCCAGTCGTTATTGCTTTCTAAACTCCTGTCTTACGGGGCTCCAGCCGTCATTGTTGTCTCAACTCATGTATTACGGGGTTACAGCCGTCATTGCTGTTTCGTCTCCAGTTTTTCCGGAGCTCCAGCCGTCATTGCTGTCTCAACTCCGGTCTTACGGGGCTCCAGCAGTCATTGCTGTCTCAACTCCTGTCTTACAGGGCTCCAGCCGTCATTCATGTCTCAACTCACGTTTTATAGTGTACTAGCTGTCATTGCTGTCACAACTCCTGTTTTACAGGGCTCCAACCGTCATTGCTGTCTCAACTCCTGTTTTACGAGGCTCCAGCCGTCATTGTTGTCTTAACTCATGTCTTAAGGGGATCCAGCCGTCATTGCAGTTTTTACTGCAGTTTTCAGGGGCTCCAGCCGTCATTGCTGTTTTTACTCCAGTTTTCCGGGGCTCCAGCCGTCATTGCTGTCTCAACTCATGTCTTACACGCCTCCAGCCGTCATTGCTGTCTCAACTCCAATCTTACGGGGCTCCAGCCGTCATTGCTGTCTCAACTCCTGTCTTACGGGGCTCCAGTCGTCTTTGTCGTCTCAACTCCTGAATTACGGGACTCCATCCGTCATTGTTGTCTCAACTCCAGTCTTACTGGCACTAGCCATCATTGCTTTCTCAACTCCTGTCTCATGTGGCTCCAGCCGTCATTGTCTCAACATGAGTTTTACGGGACTCCAGCCGCCATTGTTGTCTCATCTCCTGTCTTACTGGTCACCAGCCGTCAATGTTGTCTCAACTCCTGTCTTACGGTGCACTAACTCTCATTGCTGTCACAACTCCTGTGTTACGGGGCTCCAGCCGTCATTGTTGTCTCAACTCCTGTCTTACGGTGCACTAACTGTCATTGCTGTCACAACTCCTGTGTTACGGGGATCCAGCCGGCATTGTTGTCTCAACTACTGTCCTACAAGGATCCAGCCGTCATGTTGTCTCAAATCCTGTCTTACGGGGCTCCAGCCGTCATTGCTGTCTCAACTCCTGTCCCACGGGGCTCCAGCCGTCAGTGCTGTCTCAACTACTGTCCTACAAGGATCCAGCCGTCATTGTTGTATCAATTCCTGTCTTACGGCACTTCAGCCGTCATTACTGTCTTAACTCCTGTCTTACGAGGCTCCAACCGTCATTGTTGTCTCAACTCAAGTCTTACGGGGCTCCATCCGTCATTGCTGTCTCAACTCCAATCTTACGGGACTCCAGCAGTCATTGTTGTCTCAACTCCTTCTCCTACGAGGCTCCAGTCGTCGTTGATGCCTTATCTCCTATCTTACGGGTCTCCAGCCATCATTGTTGTCTCAACTCCTCTCTTACGGGGCTCCAGCCGCCATTGCGTCTTAACTCCTGTCTTACTGGGCACCAGCCATCATTGCAGACTAAACTCCTGTCTTACGGTGCACTAACTGTCATTGCTGTCTCAAGTCCTGAATTACGGGGCTCCAGCCGTCATTGTTGTCTCAGCTCGAGTCTTACAGGACACCAGCCGTCATTGTTGTCTCAACTCGTGTCCTACGGGACTCCAGTCGTTGTTGTTGTTGTCTCAACTCCTGTCCTACGGGTCTCCAGACATCATTACTGTCTCAACTCCAATCTTACGGTACTCCAGCCGTCATTGCTGTCTCAACACAAGACTTACGAGACTCCAGTCATCATTGTCTCAACTCCTGTCTTACGGGGCCCCAGCCGTCATTGTTGTCTCAACTCCTTAATTACGGGGCTCCAGCCATCATTGCTGTCTCAACTCAAATCTTTCGGGACTCCAGCCATTATTGTTGTCTCAACTCCTGGTTTATAGTGAATTAGCTGTCATTGCTGTCACAACTCCTGTCGTACGGGGCTCCCGCCGTCATTGTTGTCTCAACTCGACTCTTACGGGACTCCGGCCGTCATTGCTGTCTCAACTCCTGTCTTACGGGGTTCCAGCCGTCATTGTTGTCTCAACTCCTGTCTTACGGGGTTCCAGCCGTCATTGCTGTCTCAACTCCAGTTTTCCGGGTCTCCAGCCGCCATTGCTGTCTCAACTCATGACTTACAGGCCTCCAGCCGTATTTGCTGTCTCAACTCCAATCGTACAGGGCTCCACACGTCATTGCTGTCTCAACTCCTGTATTACGGGGCTCCAGCCGTCATTTTTGTCTCAACTCTTGCCCTACGAGGCTCCAGCCATCATTGTTGTCTCAACTCCTGTCTTACGATGCTCCAGCCGTCATTGTTGCCTCAACTCTTGCTTACGGGACTCCAGCCATCATTGCTGTCTCAACTCGTCTTACGGGGCTCCAGCCGTTATTGTCTCAACACGAGTCTGACGGTACTCCAGCCTTCATTCTTGTCTCATCTCCTGTCTTACTTGTTTCCAGCCGTCAATGTTGTCTCAACTCCTGTCACACGGTGCACTAACTGTCATTGCTGTCACAACTCCTGTGTTTACGGGGCTCCAGCCGTCATTGTTGTCTCAACTCCTGTCTTACGGTAATCCAGCCGTCATTGTTGTCTCAACTCCTATCATATGGGGCTCCAGCCGTTATTGTTGTCTCAACTCCTGTCCACGGGGCTCCAGCCGTCATAGTTGTCTCAACTCCTGTCCCACGGAGTCCAGCCGTCATTGTTGTCTCAACTCCTGTCCTACAGAGCTCCAATCGTCATTGTTGTCTCAACTCCTGTCATTCGGGGCTCCAGCCGTCATTGTTGTATTAATTCCTGTCTTACGGGGCACCAGCTGTCATTGTTGTCTCAACTCCTGTCCTACGGGGCTCCAGCTGTCATTGCTGTCTCAACTCCAGTTTTACGGGGCTCCAACAGCCATTGCTGTCTCAACTCATGACTTACGCGCCTCCACCCGTAATTGTTGTCTCAACTCCAATCTTACGGGGCACCAGCCGTCATTGTTGTCTCAACTCTTGTCTTACGGGGCTCCAGCCGTCATTGTTGTCTCAACTCTTGTCTTACGGTACTCCAGCCGACATTGTTGTCTCAAATCCTGTAATAGGAGGCTACAGCCGTCATTGTTGTCTCAACTCCTGTCCCACGGGGCTCCAGCCGTCATTGCTGTCTCAACTCCTGTCCTAGAGGGATCCAGCCGTCATTACTGTCTTAACTCCTGTCTTACGGGGCTCCAGCCGTCATTGTTGTCTGAACTCAAGTCTTACGGGGCACCAGCTATCATTGTTGTCTCAACGCCTGTCCTACGAGGCTCCAGCTGTCATTGTTGCCGCAATTCAAGTCTTACGGGGCTCCAGCCGTCATCGTTGTCTCAACTCCTGTCTTATTGGTCTCCAGCCGTCATTGCTGTCTCAACTCCTGTCTTACGGGGCTCCTGCCGTCATTGTTGTCGCAACTTCAGTCACACGGTACTCCCGCCGTCATTGTTGTCTCAACTCCTGTCCGACGTGTCTCCAGCCGTCATTGTTGTCTCAACTCATGTCTTACGGGGCTCCAGCCGTCATTGCCGTCTCATTTCCAGTCTTACTTGGCACCAGCCATCATTGCTGTCTCAACTTCTGTCTGACAGGGCTCCAGCCGTCATTGTTGTCTCAATTCCTGCCTTACGGTACTCCAGCCGTCATTGTTGTCTCAACTCTTGTCCCACGGGACTCCAGCCGTCATTGTTGTCTCAAATCCTGTCCTACGAGGCTCCAGTCGTCATTGTTGTCTCATCTTCTATAGTACGGGGCTCCAGCCGTCATTGTTGTCTCAACTTCTATCCTACGGGGCTCCAACCGTCATTGTTGTCACAACTCCTGTCTTATGGGGCTCCAGCCGTCATTGTTGTCTCAACTCATGTCTTACGGGGCTCTAGCCGTCATTGCTGTATCAACTCATGTCTTACGGGGCTCCAGCCGTCATTACTGTCTTAACTCCAATCTTACGGGGCTCCAGCCGTCATTGTTGCCTCAACTCAATTCTTACGGGGCTTCAGCCGTCATTGTTGTCTCAACTCCTGTCTTATTGGTCTCTAGCCGTCATTGCTGTCTCAACTCCTGCCTTACGGGGCTCCAGCCGTAATTATTGTCTCAACTCCCGTCTCACGGGGCTCCAGCCGTCATTGCTGTCTCAACTCCAGTTTGACGGGGCTCCATACGTTATTGCTGTCTCAACTTATGTCTTACGAGTCTCCAGCCGAGATTTTTGTCTTAACTGCAAACTTACGGGGCTCCAGTAGTCATTGCTGTCTCAACTCCAGTTTTACTGGCCACCAGCCATCATTGCTGTCTCCACTCCTGTCTTACGGGCCTTCAGTCCTCACTGTTGTCTCAACCCATGTCTTCCGGTGCTCCAGCCGTTATTGCTGTCTCAACTCCTGTCTTAAGGGGTTCCAGCCGTCATTGATGTCTCATCTCCTGTCTTACGGCACTCCAGCCCTCATTGCTGTCTCAAATCCAGTCTTACGGGACTCCAGGCGTCATTGTCGTCTCAACTCCTGTCCTACGAAGCTCCAGTAGTCGTTGTTGTCTCATCTCCTATCGTACGGGGCTCCAGCCGTCATTGTTGACTCAACTCCTGTCTTAAGGGGCTCCAACCGTCGTTGTTGTCTCAACTCCTGTCTTATGGGGCTCCCGCCGTCATTGTTGTCTCAACTCATGTCTTACGCGGCTCCAGCCGTCATTGCTGTATCAACTCATGTCTTACGGGGCTCCAGCCGTCATAACTGTCTCAAGACATGTCTTACAGGTCTCGGCGTCATTGTTGTGTCTTACAGATCTACAGGATTGTTGTGTCAACTCCATTCTCACGGGGCTACAGCCGTCATTGTTGTTTCAACTTCTGTATTACGGGGCTCCAGCCATCATTGTTGTCTCAACTCCTGTCTTAATGGGCTCCAGCCCTAATTGCTGTCTCAACTCCTGCCCTACGGGGATCCAGGCGTCATTGTTGTATCAACTATTGTCTTAAGGGACTTCAGCCTTTATTGCTGTCTCAACTTTAATTTTACGGGACTCCAGCCGTCATAGTTGTGTCAACTGCAGTCTTACTGGGCACCAGCCATCATTGCAGTCTGAACTCAAGTCTTACGGGGCTCCAGCCGTCATTGTTTTTACAACTCTAGTCTTACTGGGCTCCAGCCGTCATTGTTGTCTCAACTCCTGTCTTACGGGACTCCAGCCGTCATTGTTGTCTCAACTCCTGTATTACAGGGCTCCAGTCGTCATTGTTGTATCAGCACCTGTCTTACGGGACTTCAGCCGTCATTGCTGTCTCAACTCCTGTTTTAAGGGGCTCTAGCCGTCATTGTTGTCTCAACTCCAGTCTCACGGGGCTCCATACGTCATTGTTGTCTCAACTTATGTCTTACGGGTCTCCAGCTGAGATTTTTGTTTGAAGTCCAATCTTACGGGACTCCAGCAGTCATTGCTGTCTCAACTCCAGGCTTACTGCGCACCAGCCATCAATGCTGACTCAACTCCTGTCTCACGGGGCTCCAGCCCTCATTGTTGTCTCAACACATGTCTTACGGTGCACTAGGGGTCATTGCTGTCTCAACTCCTGTCTTAAGGGGCTCTAGCAGTCATTGTTGTCTCCAACTCCAGTCTCACGGGGCTCCATACGTCATTGTTGTCTCAACTTATGTCTTACGGGTCTCCAGCTGAGATTTTTGTTTGAAGTCCAATCTTACGGGACTCCAGCAGTCATTGCTGTCTCAACTCCAGGCTTACTGGGCACCAGCCATCAATGCTGACTCAACTCCTGTCTCACGGGGCTCCAGCCCTCATTGTTGTCTCAACACATGTCTTACGGTGCACTAGGGGTCATTGCTGTCTCAACTCCTGTCTTAAGGGGCTCTAGCAGTCATTGTTGTCTCCAACTCCAGTCTCACGGGGCTCCATACGTCATTGTTGTCTCAACTTATGTCTTACGGGTCTCCAGCTGAGATTTTTGTTTGAAGTCCAATCTTACGGGACTCCAGCAGTCATTGCTGTCTCAACTCCAGGCTTACTGGGCACCAGCCATCAATGCTGACTCAACTCCTGTCTCACGGGGCTCCAGCCCTCATTGTTGTCTCAACACATGTCTTACGGTGCACTAGGGGTCATGGCTGTCTCAACTCCTGTCTTACGGGGCTCCAGCCGTTTTTGTTGTCTCATCTCCTGTCTTACGGTACTCCAGCCGTAATTGCTGTCTCAACTCCTGTCCTACGGGGATCCACAGGTCATTGTTGTATCAATTCCTGTCGTACGGGATATCAGCCGTCATTGCTGTCTCAACTCCTCTCTTACGGGGCTACAGCCGTCATTGTTGTCACAACTCCTGTCCTATGGGGTTCCAGCCGTCATTGTTGTCTCAACTCCTGTTCTATGGGATTCCAGCCGTCATTGTTGTCTCAACTCCTGTCCTACGGAGATGCAGGCGTCATTGTTGTATCAACTCCTGTTTTACGGGACTTCACTCGTAATTGGTGTCTTAACTCCAATCTTACGCGGCTCCAGCCGTCATTGTTGTCTCACCTTCAGTCTAACTGGGCACCAGCCATCATTGCAGTCTCAACTCCTGTCTTTCTGGGCTCTAGTCGTCATTGTTGTCTCAACTCGAGTCTTACAGGGCTCCTGCCGTCATTGTTGTCTCAACTCCTGTCCTACAGGGCTCCAGCCGTCATTGCTGTCTCAACTCCTTTCCTAAGGGGGTTCAGCCGTCATTGTTTTATCAACTCCTGTCTTACGGGACTTCAGCCGTCATTGTTGTCTCAACTCATGTCTTACGGAGTTCCAGCCGTGATTGTTGTCTCAACTGCTATCTTAAACGGCTCCAGCCGTCATTGTTGTCTCAAATCCTGTCTCACGTGGTTCCAGCCGTCATTGTTGTCTCAACTCCTTTCCTACGGGACTCCAGCCGTCATTGTTGTCTCAACTCCTGTCCTACAGGGTTCAAGGCGTCATTGTTGTATCAACTCCTGTCTTACGGGACTTCAGCCGTCAATACTGTCTTAACTCCTATCTTACGGGGTTCCAGCCGACATTGTTGCCGCAACTCAAGTCTTACGGGGCTCCAGCCGTCATTGTTGTCTCAACTCCTGTCTTATTGGTCTCCAGCCGTCATTGCTGTCTCAACTCCTGTCTTACGGGGCTCCTGCCGTCATTGTTGTCGCAACTTCAGTCACACGGTACTCCCGCCGTCATTGTTGTCTCAACTCCTGTCCGACGTGTCTCCAGCCGTCATTGTTGTCTCAACTCATGTCTTACGGGGCTCCAGCCGTCATTGCCGTCTCATTTCCAGTCTTACTTGGCACCAGCCATCATTGCTGTCTCAACTTCTGTCTGACAGGGCTCCAGCCGTCATTGTTGTCTCAATTCCTGCCTTACGGTACTCCAGCCGTCATTGTTGTCTCAACTCTTGTCCCACGGGACTCCAGCCGTCATTGTTGTCTCAAATCCTGTCCTACGAGGCTCCAGTCGTCATTGTTGTCTCATCTTCTATAGTACGGGGCTCCAGCCGTCATTGTTGTCTCAACTTCTATCCTACGGGGCTCCAACCGTCATTGTTGTCACAACTCCTGTCTTATGGGGCTCCAGCCGTCATTGTTGTCTCAACTCATGTCTTACGGGGCTCTAGCCGTCATTGCTGTATCAACTCATGTCTTACGGGGCTCCAGCCGTCATTACTGTCTTAACTCCAATCTTACGGGGCTCCAGCCGTCATTGTTGCCTCAACTCAATTCTTACGGGGCTTCAGCCGTCATTGTTGTCTCAACTCCTGTCTTATTGGTCTCTAGCCGTCATTGCTGTCTCAACTCCTGCCTTACGGGGCTCCAGCCGTAATTATTGTCTCAACTCCCGTCTCACGGGGCTCCAGCCGTCATTGCTGTCTCAACTCCAGTTTGACGGGGCTCCATACGTTATTGCTGTCTCAACTTATGTCTTACGAGTCTCCAGCCGAGATTTTTGTCTTAACTGCAAACTTACGGGGCTCCAGTAGTCATTGCTGTCTCAACTCCAGTTTTACTGGCCACCAGCCATCATTGCTGTCTCCACTCCTGTCTTACGGGCCTTCAGTCCTCACTGTTGTCTCAACCCATGTCTTCCGGTGCTCCAGCCGTTATTGCTGTCTCAACTCCTGTCTTAAGGGGTTCCAGCCGTCATTGATGTCTCATCTCCTGTCTTACGGCACTCCAGCCCTCATTGCTGTCTCAAATCCAGTCTTACGGGACTCCAGGCGTCATTGTCGTCTCAACTCCTGTCCTACGAAGCTCCAGTAGTCGTTGTTGTCTCATCTCCTATCGTACGGGGCTCCAGCCGTCATTGTTGACTCAACTCCTGTCTTAAGGGGCTCCAACCGTCGTTGTTGTCTCAACTCCTGTCTTATGGGGCTCCCGCCGTCATTGTTGTCTCAACTCATGTCTTACGCGGCTCCAGCCGTCATTGCTGTATCAACTCATGTCTTACGGGGCTCCAGCCGTCATAACTGTCTCAAGACATGTCTTACAGGTCTCGGCGTCATTGTTGTGTCTTACAGATCTACAGGATTGTTGTGTCAACTCCATTCTCACGGGGCTACAGCCGTCATTGTTGTTTCAACTTCTGTATTACGGGGCTCCAGCCATCATTGTTGTCTCAACTCCTGTCTTAATGGGCTCCAGCCCTAATTGCTGTCTCAACTCCTGCCCTACGGGGATCCAGGCGTCATTGTTGTATCAACTATTGTCTTAAGGGACTTCAGCCTTTATTGCTGTCTCAACTTTAATTTTACGGGACTCCAGCCGTCATAGTTGTGTCAACTGCAGTCTTACTGGGCACCAGCCATCATTGCAGTCTGAACTCAAGTCTTACGGGGCTCCAGCCGTCATTGTTTTTACAACTCTAGTCTTACTGGGCTCCAGCCGTCATTGTTGTCTCAACTCCTGTCTTACGGGACTCCAGCCGTCATTGTTGTCTCAACTCCTGTATTACAGGGCTCCAGTCGTCATTGTTGTATCAGCTCCTGTCTTACGGGACTTCAGCCGTCATTGCTGTCTCAACTCCTGTTTTAAGGGGCTCTAGCCGTCATTGTTGTCTCAACTCCAGTCTCACGGGGCTCCATACGTCATTGTTGTCTCAACTTATGTCTTACGGGTCTCCAGCTGAGATTTTTGTTTGAAGTCCAATCTTACGGGACTCCAGCAGTCATTGCTGTCTCAACTCCAGGCTTACTGGGCACCAGCCATCAATGCTGACTCAACTCCTGTCTCACGGGGCTCCAGCCCTCATTGTTGTCTCAACACATGTCTTACGGTGCACTAGGGGTCATTGCTGTCTCAACTCCTGTCTTAAGGGGCTCTAGCAGTCATTGTTGTCTCCAACTCCAGTCTCACGGGGCTCCATACGTCATTGTTGTCTCAACTTATGTCTTACGGGTCTCCAGCTGAGATTTTTGTTTGAAGTCCAATCTTACGGGACTCCAGCAGTCATTGCTGTCTCAACTCCAGGCTTACTGGGCACCAGCCATCAATGCTGACTCAACTCCTGTCTCACGGGGCTCCAGCCCTCATTGTTGTCTCAACACATGTCTTACGGTGCACTATGGGTCATGGCTGTCTCAACTCCTGTCTTACGGGGCTTCAGCCGTTTTTGTTGTCTCATCTCCTGTCTTACGGTACTCCAGCCGTAATTGTTGTCTCAACTCCTGTCCTACGGGGATCCACAGGTCATTGTTGTATCAATTCCTGTCGTACGGGATATCAGCCGTCATTGCTGTCTCAACTCCTCTCTTACGGGGCTACAGCCGTCATTGTTGTCACAACTCCTGTCCTATGGGGTTCCAGCCGTCATTGTTGTCTCAACTCCTGTTCTATGGGATTCCAGCCGTCATTGTTGTCTCAACTCCTGTCCTACGGAGATGCAGGCGTCATTGTTGTATCAACTCCTGTTTTACGGGACTTCACTCGTAATTGGTGTCTTAACTCCAATCTTACGCGGCTCCAGCCGTCATTGTTGTCTCACCTTCAGTCTAACTGGGCACCAGCCATCATTGCAGTCTCAACTCCTGTCTTTCTGGGCTCTAGTCGTCATTGTTGTCTCAACTCGAGTCTTACAGGGCTCCTGCCGTCATTGTTGTCTCAACTCCTGTCCTACAGGGCTCCAGCCGTCATTGCTGTCTCAACTCCTTTCCTAAGGGGGTTCAGCCGTCATTGTTTTATCAACTCCTGTCTTACGGGACTTCAGCCGTCATTGTTGTCTCAACTCATGTCTTACGGAGTTCCAGCCGTGATTGTTGTCTCAACTGCTATCTTAAACGGCTCCAGCCGTCATTGTTGTATCAACTCCAGTCTTACAGTGCTCCAGCCGTCATTGCTGTCTCAAATCCTTTCTCACGTGGTTCCAGCCGTCATTGTTGTCTCAACTCCTTTCCTACGGGACTCCAGCCGTCATTGTTGTCTCAACTCCTGTCCTACAGGGTTCGAGGCGTCATTGTTGTATCAACTCCTGTCTTACGGGACTTCAGCCGTCAATACTGTCTTAACTCCTATCTTACGGGGTTCCAGCCGACATTGTTGCCGCAACTCAAGTCTTACGGGGCTCCAGCCGTCATTGTTGTCTCAACTCCTGTCTTATTGGTCTCCAGCCGTCATTGCTGTCTCAACTCCAGTTTGACGGGGCTCCATAATTCATTGCTGTCTCAAGTTATGTCTTACGGGTCTCCAGCCGAGATTTTTGTCTCAACTCCAATCTTACGGGGCTCCAGCCGTTATTGCTGTCTCAACTCCTGTCCTACGAGGCTCCAGTCGTCATTGTTGTCTCATCTTCTATAGTACGGGGCTCCAGCCGTCATTGTTGTCTCAGCTTCTATCTTACGGGGCTCCAACCGTCGTTGTTGTCGCAACTCCTGTCTTATGGGGCTCCAGCCGTCATTGCTGTATCAACTCCTGTCTTACGGGGCTCCAGCCGTCATTACTGTCTTAACTCCTATCTTACGGTGCTCCAGCCATCATTGTTGCCTCAACTCAATTCTTACGGGGCTTCAGCCGTCATTGTTGTCTCAACTCCTATCTTATTGGTCTCCAGCCGTCATTGCTGTCTCAACTCCTGCCTTACGGGGCTCCAGCCGACATTATTGTCTCAACTCCCGTCTTACGGGGCTCCAGCCGTCATTGCTGTCTCAACTCCAGTTTGACGGGGCTCCATACGTTATTGCTGTCTCAAATTATGTCTTACGAGTCTCCAGCCGAGATTTTTGTCTTAACTCCAATCTTACGGGGCTCCAGTAGTCATTGCTGTCTCAACTCCAGTCTTACTGGCCACCAGCCATCATTGCTGTCTCCACTCCTGTCTTACAGGCCTTCAGCCCTCACTGTTGTCTCAACCCATGTCTTCCGGGGCTCCAGCCGTTATTGCTGTCTCAACTCCGGTCTTACGGGGCTCCAGCCGTCATTGATGTCTCATCTCCAGTGTTACGGCACTCCAGCCCTCATGGCTGTCTCAAATCCAGTCTTACAGGACTCCAGCCGTCATTGTCGTCTCAACTCCTGTCCTACGAGGCTCTAGTCGGCGTTGTTGTCTCATCTCCTATCGTACGGGGCTCCAGCCGTCATTGTTGACTCAACTCCTGTCTTAAGGGGCTCCAACCGTCGTTGTTGTCTCAACTCCTGTCTTATGGGGCTCCAGCCGTCATTGTTGTCTCAACTCCTGTCTTACGGGGCTCTAGCCGTCATTGCTGTCTCAACTCCTGTCTTACGGGTCTCCAGCCGAGATTGTTGTCTCAACTCCAAACTTACGGGGCTCCAGCAGTCATTACTGTCTCAACTCCATTCTTACTAGCGACCAGCCATCATTGTTGTCTCAACCCATGTCTTCAGGGGCTCCAGCCGTTATTGCTGTCTCAACTCCTGACTTACGGGTGTCCAGGCGTCATTGTTGTCTCAACTCCTGTCTTTTAGGACTCCAGCCGTCATTGTTGTATCAGCTCCTGTCTTACGGGACTGCAGCCGTCATTGTTGTATCAATTCCTGTATTACGGGTCTACAGTCGTCATTGTTGTCTCAATTCAAGTCTTACGGGATTCCAGCCGTCATTGTTGTCTCAACTCATGTCCTACGGGGCTCCAGTCGTCATTGTTGTCTCAACTTCTATCCTACGGGGCTCCAACCGTCATTGTTGTCACAACTCCTGTCTTATGGGGCTCCAGCCGTCATTGTTGTCTCAACTCATGTCTTACGGGGCTCTAGCCGTCATTGCTGTATCAACTCATGTCTTACGGGGCTCCAGCCGTCATTACTGTCTTAACTCCAATCTTACGGGGCTCCAGCCGTCATTGTTGCCTCAACTCAATTCTTACGGGGCTTCAGCCGTCATTGTTGTCTCAACTCCTGTCTTATTGGTCTCTAGCCGTCATTGCTGTCTCAACTCCTGCCTTACGGGGCTCCAGCCGTAATTATTGTCTCAACTCCCGTCTCACGGGGCTCCAGCCGTCATTGCTGTCTCAACTCCAGTTTGACGGGGCTCCATACGTTATTGCTGTCTCAACTTATGTCTTACGAGTCTCCAGCCGAGATTTTTGTCTTAACTGCAAACTTACGGGGCTCCAGTAGTCATTGCTGTCTCAACTCCAGTTTTACTGGCCACCAGCCATCATTGCTGTCTCCACTCCTGTCTTACGGGCCTTCAGTCCTCACTGTTGTCTCAACCCATGTCTTCCGGTGCTCCAGCCGTTATTGCTGTCTCAACTCCTGTCTTAAGGGGTTCCAGCCGTCATTGATGTCTCATCTCCTGTCTTACGGCACTCCAGCCCTCATTGCTGTCTCAAATCCAGTCTTACGGGACTCCAGGCGTCATTGTCGTCTCAACTCCTGTCCTACGAAGCTCCAGTAGTCGTTGTTGTCTCATCTCCTATCGTACGGGGCTCCAGCCGTCATTGTTGACTCAACTCCTGTCTTAAGGGGCTCCAACCGTCGTTGTTGTCTCAACTCCTGTCTTATGGGGCTCCCGCCGTCATTGTTGTCTCAACTCATGTCTTACGCGGCTCCAGCCGTCATTGCTGTATCAACTCATGTCTTACGGGGCTCCAGCCGTCATAACTGTCTCAAGACATGTCTTACAGGTCTCGGCGTCATTGTTGTGTCTTACAGATCTACAGGATTGTTGTGTCAACTCCATTCTCACGGGGCTACAGCCGTCATTGTTGTTTCAACTTCTGTATTACGGGGCTCCAGCCATCATTGTTGTCTCAACTCCTGTCTTAATGGGCTCCAGCCCTAATTGCTGTCTCAACTCCTGCCCTACGGGGATCCAGGCGTCATTGTTGTATCAACTATTGTCTTAAGGGACTTCAGCTTTTATTGCTGTCTCAACTTTAATTTTACGGGACTCCAGCCGTCATAGTTGTGTCAACTGCAGTCTTACTGGGCACCAGCCATCATTGCAGTCTGAACTCAAGTCTTACGGGGCTCCAGCCGTCATTGTTTTTACAACTCTAGTCTTACTGGGCTCCAGCCGTCATTGTTGTCTCAACTCCTGTCTTACGGGACTCCAGCCGTCATTGTTGTCTCAACTCCTGTATTACAGGGCTCCAGTCGTCATTGTTGTATCAGCTCCTGTCTTACGGGACTTCAGCCGTCATTGCTGTCTCAACTCCTGTTTTAAGGGGCTCTAGCCGTCATTGTTGTCTCAACTCCAGTCTCACGGGGCTCCATACGTCATTGTTGTCTCAACTTATGTCTTACGGGTCTCCAGCTGAGATTTTTGTTTGAAGTCCAATCTTACGGGACTCCAGCAGTCATTGCTGTCTCAACTCCAGGCTTACTGGGCACCAGCCATCAATGCTGACTCAACTCCTGTCTCACGGGGCTCCAGCCCTCATTGTTGTCTCAACACATGTCTTACGGTGCACTAGGGGTCATTGCTGTCTCAACTCCTGTCTTAAGGGGCTCTAGCAGTCATTGTTGTCTCCAACTCCAGTCTCACGGGGCTCCATACGTCATTGTTGTCTCAACTTATGTCTTACGGGTCTCCAGCTGAGATTTTTGTTTGAAGTCCAATTTTACGGGACTCCAGCAGTCATTGCTGTCTCAACTCCAGGCTTACTGGGCACCAGCCATCAATGCTGACTCAACTCCTGTCTCACGGGGCTCCAGCCCTCATTGTTGTCTCAACACATGTCTTACGGTGCACTAGGGGTCATGGCTGTCTCAACTCCTGTCTTACGGGGCTCCAGCCGTTTTTGTTGTCTCATCTCCTGTCTTACGGTACTCCAGCCGTAATTGTTGTCTCAACTCCTGTCCTACGGGGATCCACAGGTCATTGTTGTATCAATTCCTGTCGTACGGGATATCAGCCGTCATTGCTGTCTCAACTCCTCTCTTACGGGGCTACAGCCGTCATTGTTGTCACAACTCCTGTCCTATGGGGTTCCAGCCGTCATTGTTGTCTCAACTCCTGTTCTATGGGATTCCAGCCGTCATTGTTGTCTCAACTCCTGTCCTACGGAGATGCAGGCGTCATTGTTGTATCAACTCCTGTTTTACGGGACTTCACTCGTAATTGGTGTCTTAACTCCAATCTTACGCGGCTCCAGCCGTCATTGTTGTCTCACCTTCAGTCTAACTGGGCACCAGCCATCATTGCAGTCTCAACTCCTGTCTTTCTGGGCTCTAGTCGTCATTGTTGTCTCAACTCGAGTCTTACAGGGCTCCTGCCGTCATTGTTGTCTCAACTCCTGTCCTACAGGGCTCCAGCCGTCATTGCTGTCTCAACTCCTTTCCTAAGGGGGTTCAGCCGTCATTGTTTTATCAACTCCTGTCTTACGGGACTTCAGCCGTCATTGTTGTCTCAACTCATGTCTTACGGAGTTCCAGCCGTGATTGTTGTCTCAACTGCTATCTTAAACGGCTCCAGCCGTCATTGTTGTATCAACTCCAGTCTTACAGTGCTCCAGCCGTCATTGTTGTCTCAAATCCTGTCTCACGTGGTTCCAGCCGTCATTTTTGTCTCAACTCCTTTCCTACGGGACTCCAGCCGTCATTGTTGTCTCAACTCCTGTCCTACAGGGTTCGAGGCGTCATTGTTGTATCAACTCCTGTCTTACGGGACTTCAGCCGTCAATACTGTCTTAACTCCTATCTTACGGGGTTCCAGCCGACATTGTTGCCGCAACTCAAGTCTTACGGGGCTCCAGCCGTCATTGTTGTCTCAACTCCTGTCTTATTGGTCTCCAGCCGTCATTGCTGTCTCAACTCCAGTTTGACGGGGCTCCATAATTCATTGCTGTCTCAAGTTATGTCTTACGGGTCTCCAGCCGAGATTTTTCTCTCAACTCCAATCTTACGGGGCTCCAGCCGTTATTGCTGTCTCAACTCCTGTCCTACGAGGCTCCAGTCGTCATTGTTGTCTCATCTTCTATAGTACGGGGCTCCAGCCGTCATTGTTGTCTCAGCTTCTATCTTACGGGGCTCCAACCGTCGTTGTTGTCGCAACTCCTGTCTTATGGGGCTCCAGCCGTCATTGCTGTATCAACTCCTGTCTTACGGGGCTCCAGCCGTCATTACTGTCTTAACTCCTATCTTACGGTGCTCCAGCCATCATTGTTTCCTCAACTCAATTCTTACGGGGCTTCAGCCGTCATTGTTGTCTCAACTCCTATCTTATTGGTCTCCAGCCGTCATTGCTGTCTCAACTCCTGCCTTACGGGGCTCCAGCCGACATTATTGTCTCAACTCCCGTCTTACGGGGCTCCAGCCGTCATTGCTGTCTCAACTCCAGTTTGACGGGGCTCCATACGTTATTGCTGTCTCAAATTATGTCTTACGAGTCTCCAGCCGAGATTTTTGTCTTAACTCCAATCTTACGGGGCTCCAGTAGTCATTGCTGTCTCAACTCCAGTCTTACTGGCCACCAGCCATCATTGCTGTCTCCACTCCTGTCTTACAGGCCTTCAGCCCTCACTGTTGTCTTAACCCATGTCTTCCGGGGCTCCAGCCGTTATTGCTGTCTCAACTCCGGTCTTACGGGGCTCCAGCCGTCATTGATGTCTCATCTCCTGTGTTACGGCACTCCAGCCCTCATGGCTGTCTCAAATCCAGTCTTACAGGACTCCAGCCGTCATTGTCGTCTCAACTCCTGTCCTACGAGGCTCTAGTCGGCGTTGTTGTCTCATCTCCTATCGTACGGGGCTCCAGCCGTCATTGTTGACTCAACTCCTGTCTTAAGGGGCTCCAACCGTCGTTGTTGTCTCAACTCCTGTCTTATGGGGCTCCAGCCGTCATTGTTGTCTCAACTCCTGTCTTACGGGGCTCTAGCCGTCATTGCTGTCTCAACTCCTGTCTTACGGGTCTCCAGCCGAGATTGTTGTCTCAACTCCAAACTTACGGGGCTCCAGCAGTCATTACTGTCTCAACTCCATTCTTACTAGCGACCAGCCATCATTGTTGTCTCAACCCATGTCTTCCGGGGCTCCAGCCGTTATTGCTGTCTCAACTCCTGACTTACGGGTGTCCAGGCGTCATTGTTGTCTCAACTCCTGTCTTTTAGGACTCCAGCCGTCATTGTTGTATCAGCTCCTGTCTTACGGGACTGCAGCCGTCATTGTTGTATCAATTCCTGTATTACGGGTCTACAGTCGTCATTGTTGTCTCAATTCAAGTCTTACGGGATTCCAGCCGTCATTGTTGTCTCAACTCATGTCCTACGGGGCTCCAGCCGTCATTACTGTCTCAACTCATGTATTACAGGTCTCCAGGATTGTTGTGTCTTACAGGTCTACAGGATTGTTGTGTCAACTCCATTCTTACGGGGCTACAGCCGTCATTGTTGTTTCAACTTCTGTATTACGGGGCTCCAGCCCTCATTTCTGTCTCAACTCCTGCCCTACGGGGATCCTGGCGCCATTGTTGTATCAACTCCCGTCTTAAGGGACTTCAGCCGTCATTGCTGTCTCAACTTTAACCTTACGGGGCTCCAGCCGTCATAGTTGTGTCAACTGCAGTCTTACTGGGCACCAGCCATCATTGCAGTCTGAACTCAAGTCTTACGGGGCTCCAGCCGTCATTGTTTTTACAACTCTAGTCTTACTGGGCTCCAGCCGTCATTGTTGTCTCAACTCCTGTCTTACGGAGCTCCAGCCGTCATTGTTTACTCAACTCCTGTCTTACGGGGCTCCAGCCGTCATTGTTGTCTCAACTACTGTCTTACAGGGCTCCAGTCGTCATTGTTGTCTCAACTCTAGTCTCACGGGGCTCCATACGTCATTGTTGTCTCAACTTATGTCTTACGGGTCTCCAGCTGAGATTTTTGTTTGAAGTCCAATCTTACGGGACTCCAGCAGTCATTGCTATCTTAACTCCAGTCTTACTGGGCACCAGCCATCATTGCTGACTCAACTCCTGTCTCACGGGGCTCCGGCCCTCATTGTTGTCTCAACACATGTCTTACGGTGCACTAGGGGTCATTGCTATCTCAACTCCTGTCTTACGGGGCTCCAGCCGTCATTGTTGTTTCAACTCCTTTCCTACGGGGCTTCAGCCGTCATTGTTGTCTCAACTCTTGTCCCACGGGGCTCCAGCCGTCAATGCAGTCTCAACTCCTGTCTTACTGGGCTCTAGTCGTCATTGTTGTCTCAACTCGAGTCTTACGGGGCTCCTACCGTCATTGTTGTCTCAACTCCTGTCCTACAGGGCTCCAGCCGTCATTGCTGTCTCAACTCCTGTCTTAAGGGGCTCCAGCCGTCATTGTTTTATCAACTCCTGTCTTACGGGACTTCAGCCGTCATTGTCGTTTCAACTCATGTCTTACGGAGTTTCAGCCGTGATTGATGTCTCAACTCCTACCTTAAACGGCTCCAGCCGTCATTGTTGTATCAACTCCAGTCTTACAGTGCTCCAGCCGTCATTGTTGTCTCAAATCCTGTCTCACGTGGTTCCAGCCGTCATTGTTGTCTCAACTCCTTTCCTACGGGGCTCCAGCCGTCATTGTTGTCTCAACTCATGTCTTACAGGGCGCTAGCCGTCATTGTTGTCTCAACTCCTGTCTTACGGGTCTCCAGCCGAGATTGTTGTCTTAACTCCAATCTTACAGGGCTCAAGCGGTCATTGTTGTCTCAACTCCTTTCCTACGGGACTCCAGCCGTCATTGTTGTCTCAACTCCTGTCCTACAGGGTTCGAGGCGTCATTGTTGTATCAACTCCTGTCTTACGGGACTTCAGCCGTCAATACTGTCTTAACTCCTATCTTACGGGGTTCCAGCCGACATTGTTGCCGCAACTCAAGTCTTACGGGGCTCCAGCCGTCATTGTTGTCTCAACTCCTGTCTTATTGGTCTCCAGCCGTCATTGCTGTCTCAACTCCAGTTTGACGGGGCTCCATAATTCATTGCTGTCTCAAGTTATGTCTTACGGGTCTCCAGCCGAGATTTTTGTCTCAACTCCAATCTTACGGGGCTCCAGCCGTTATTGCTGTCTCAACTCCTGTCCTACGAGGCTCCAGTCGTCATTGTTGTCTCATCTTCTATAGTACGGGGCTCCAGCCGTCATTGTTGTCTCAGCTTCTATCTTACGGGGCTCCAACCGTCGTTGTTGTCGCAACTCCTGTCTTATGGGGCTCCAGCCGTCATTGCTGTATCAACTCCTGTCTTACGGGGCTCCAGCCGTCATTACTGTCTTAACTCCTATCTTACGGTGCTCCAGCCATCATTGTTGCCTCAACTCAATTCTTACGGGGCTTCAGCCGTCATTGTTGTCTCAACTCCTATCTTATTGGTCTCCAGCCGTCATTGCTGTCTCAACTCCTGCCTTACGGGGCTCCAGCCGACATTATTGTCTCAACTCCCGTCTTACGGGGCTCCAGCCGTCATTGCTGTCTCAACTCCAGTTTGACGGGGCTCCATACGTTATTGCTGTCTCAAATTATGTCTTACGAGTCTCCAGCCGAGATTTTTGTCTTAACTCCAATCTTACGGGGCTCCAGTAGTCATTGCTGTCTCAACTCCAGTCTTACTGGCCACCAGCCATCATTGCTGTCTCCACTCCTGTCTTACAGGCCTTCAGCCCTCACTGTTGTCTCAACCCATGTCTTCCGGGGCTCCAGCCGTTATTGCTGTCTCAACTCCGGTCTTACGGGGCTCCAGCCGTCATTGATGTCTCATCTCCTGTGTTACGGCACTCCAGCCCTCATGGCTGTCTCAAATCCAGTCTTACAGGACTCCAGCCGTCATTGTCGTCTCAACTCCTGTCCTACGAGGCTCTTGTCGGCGTTGTTGTCTCATCTCCTATCGTACGGGGCTCCAGCCGTCATTGTTGACTCAACTCCTGTCTTAAGGGGCTCCAACCGTCGTTGTTGTCTCAACTCCTGTCTTATGGGGCTCCAGCCGTCATTGTTGTCTCAACTCCTGTCTTACGGGGCTCTAGCCGTCATTGCTGTCTCAACTCCTGTCTTACGGGTCTCCAGCCGAGATTGTTGTCTCAACTCCAAACTTACGGGGCTCCAGCAGTCATTACTGTCTCAACTCCATTCTTACTAGCGACCAGCCATCATTGTTGTCTCAACCCATGACTTCCGGGGCTCCAGCCGTTATTGCTGTCTCAACTCCTGACTTACGGGTGTCCAGGCGTCATTGTTGTCTCAACTCCTGTCTTTTAGGACTCCAGCCGTCATTGTTGTATCAGCTCCTGTCTTACGGGACTGCAGCCGTCATTGTTGTATCAATTCCTGTATTACGGGTCTACAGTCGTCATTGTTGTCTCAATTCAAGTCTTACGGGATTCCAGCCGTCATTGTTGTCTCAACTCATGTCCTACGGGGCTCCAGTCGTCGTTGTTTTCTCATCTCCTGTCTTACGTGACTCCAGCCATCATTACTGTCTCAACTCCTGTCTCACAGGGCTCAAACCGTCAATGCTGTCTCAATTCCAGTCTCACGTGGCTCCAGGCGTCATTGTTGTCTCAACTCCTGTCTTACGCGGCTCCAGCCGTCATTGCTGTATCAACTCCTGTCCTACGCGGCTCCAGCCGTCATTGTTGTATCAACTCCTGTCTTACGGGGCTCCAGCCGTCTTTTATGTCTCAACTCCTGTCTTACGGGGCTCCAGCCGTCATTGTTGTCTCAACTCATGTCTTACGGGGCTCCAGCCGTCATTACTGTCTCAACTCATGTATTACAGGTCTTCAGGATTGTTGTGTCAACTCCATTCTTACGGGGCTACAGCCGTCATTGTTGTTTCAACTTCTGTATTACGGGGCTCCAGCCCTCATTTCTGTCTCAACTCCTGCCCTACGGGGATCCTGGCGCCATTGTTGTATCAACTCCTGTCTTAAGGGACTTCAGCCGTCATTGCTGTCTCAACTTTAACCTTACGGGGCTCCAGCCGTCATAGTTGTGTCAACTGCAGTCTTACTGGGCACCAGCCATCATTGCAGTCTGAACTCAAGTCTTACGGGGCTCCAGCCGTCATTGTTTTTACAACTCTAGTCTTACTGGGCTCCAGCCGTCATTGTTGTCTCAACTCCTGTCTTACGGAGCTCCAGCCGTCATTGTTTACTCAACTCCTGTCTTACGGGGCTCCAGCCGTCATTGTTGTCTCAACTCCTGTCTTACAGGGCTCCAGTCGTCATTGTTGTCTCAACTCTAGTCTCACGGGGCTCCATACGTCATTGTTGTCTCAACTTATGTCTTACGGGTCTCCAGCTGAGATTTTTGTTTGAAGTCCAATCTTACGGGACTCCAGCAGTCATTGCTATCTTAACTCCAGTCTTACTGGGCACCAGCCATCATTGCTGACTCAACTCCTGTCTCACGGGGCTCCGGCCCTCATTGTTGTCTCAACACATGTCTTACGGTGCACTAGGGGTCATTGCTATCTCAACTCCTGTCTTACGGGGCTCCAGCCGTCATTGTTGTTTCAACTCCTTTCCTACGGGGCTTCAGCCGTCATTGTTGTCTCAACTCTTGTCCCACGGGGCTCCAGCCGTCAATGCAGTCTCAACTCCTGTCTTACTGGGCTCTAGTCGTCATTGTTGTCTCAACTCGAGTCTTACGGGGCTCCTACCGTCATTGTTGTCTCAACTCCTGTCCTACAGGGCTCCAGCCGTCATTGCTGTCTCAACTCCTGTCTTAAGGGGCTCCAGCCGTCATTGTTTTATCAACTCCTGTCTTACGGGACTTCAGCCGTCATTGTCGTTTCAACTCATGTCTTACGGAGTTTCAGCCGTGATTGATGTCTCAACTCCTACCTTAAACGGCTCCAGCCGTCATTGTTGTATCAACTCCAGTCTTACAGTGCTCCAGCCGTCATTGTTGTCTCAAATCCTGTCTCACGTGGTTCCAGCCGTCATTGTTGTCTCAACACCTTTCCTACGGGGCTCCAGCCGTCATTGTTGTCTCAACTCATGTCTTACAGGGCGCTAGCCGTCATTGTTGTCTCAACTCCTGTCTTACGGGTCTCCAGCCGAGATTGTTGTCTTAACTCCAATCTTACAGGGCTCAAGCGGTCATTGTTGTCTCAACTCCTGGATTACGGGACTACAGTCGTCATTGTTGTCTCAACTCAAGTCTTACGGTAATCCAGCCGTCATTGTTGTCTCAACTCCTGTCTCACGAGGCTCCAACCGTCATTGTTGTCTCAACTCCTGTCTCACGTGGCTCCAGCCGTCATTGTTGTCTCAACTCCTGTCTTACGCGGCTCCAGCCGTCATTGTTGTATCAACTCCTGTCTTACGCGGCTCCAGCCGTCATTGTTGTATCAACTCCTGTCTTACGGGGCTCCAGCCGTCTTTTATGTCTCAACTCCTGTCTTACGGGGCTCCAGCCGTCATTGTTGTCTCAACTCCTGTCTTATGGGGCTCCAGCCGTCATTACTGTCTCAACTCATGTATTACAGGTCTCCAGGATTGTTGTGTCTTACAGGTCTACAGGATTGTTGTGTCAACTCCATTCTTACGGGCCTACAGCCGTCATTGTTGTTTCAACTTCTGTATTACGGGGCTCCAGCCCTCATTTCTGTCTCAACTCCTGCCCTACGGGGATCCAGGCGTCATTGTTGTATCAACTCCTGTCTTAAGGGACTTCAGTCGTCATTGCTGTCTCAACTTTAACCTTACGGGGCTCCAGCCGTTATAGTTGTGTCAACTGCAGTCTTACTGGGCACCAGCCATCATTGCAGTCTGAACTCAAGTCTTACGGGGCTCCAGCCGTCATTGTTTTTACAACTCTAGTCTTACTGGGCTCCAGCCGTCATTGTTGTCTCAACTCCTGTCTTACGGAGCTCCAGCCGTCATTGTTTACTCAACTCATGTGTTGAGGGGCTCCAGCCGTCATTGTTGTCTCAACTCCTGTCTTACGGGGCTCCAGTCGTCATTGTTGTCTCAACTCCTGTCTTACGGGGCTCCAGCCGTCATTGTTTACTCAACTCCTGTCTTACGGGGCTCCAGCCGTCATTGTTTACTCAACTCCTGTCTTACGGGGCTCCAGTCGTCATTGTTGTCTCAACTCCTGTCTTACGGGGCTCCAGCCGTCATTGTTTACTCAACTCCTGTCTTACGGGGCTCCAGCCGTCATTGTTGTCTCAACTCCTGTCTTACGGGGCTCCAGCCGTCATTGTTTACTCAACTCCTGTCTTACGGGGCTCCAGCCGTCATTGTTTACTCAACTCCTGTCTTACGGGGCTCCAGCCGTCATTGTTTACTCAACTCCTGTCTTACGGGGCTCCAGCCGTCATTGTTTACTCAACTCCTGTCTTACGGGGCTCCAGCCGTCATTGTTGTCTCAACTCCTGTCTTACAGGGCTCCAGTCGTCATTGTTGTCTCAACTCTAGTCTCACGGGGCTCCATACGTCATTTTTGTCTCAACTTATGTCTTACGGGTCTCCAGCTGAGATTTTTGTTTGAAGTCCAATCTTACGGGACCCCAGCAGTCATTGCTATCTTAACTCCAGTCTTACTGGGCACCAGCCATCATTGCTGACTCAACTCCTGTCTCACGGGGCTCCGGCCCTCATTGTTGTCTCAACACATGTCTTACGGTGCACTAGGGGTCATTGCTATCTCAACTCCTGTCTTACGGGGCTCCAGCCGTCATTGTTGTTTCAACTCCTTTCCTACGGGGCTTCAGCCGTCATTGTTGTCTCAACTCTTGTCCCACGGGGCTCCAGCCGTCAATGCAGTCTCAACTCCTGTCTTACTGGGCTCTAGTCGTCATTGTTGTCTCAACTCGAGTCTTACGGGGCTCCTACCGTCATTGTTGTCTCAACTCCTGTCCTACAGGGCTCCAGCCGTCATTGCTGTCTCAACTCCTGTCTTAAGGGGCTCCAGCCGTCATTGTTGTCTCCAACTCCTGTCTTACGGGACTTCAGCCGTCATTGTCGTTTCAACTCATGTCTTACGGAGTTTCAGCCGTGATTGATGTCTCAACTCCTACCTTAAACGGCTCCAGCCGTCATTGTTGTATCAACTCCAGTCTTACAGTGCTCCAGCCGTCATTGTTGTCTCAAATCCTGTCTCACGTGGTTCTAGCCGTCATTGTTGTCTCAACTCCTTTCCTACGGGGCTCCAGCCGTCATTGTTGTCTCAACTCATGTCTTACAGGGCGCTAGCCGTCATTGTTGTCTCAACTCCTGTCTTACGGGTCTCCAGCCGAGATTGTTGTCTTAACTCCAATCTTACAGGGCTCAAGCGGTCATTGTTGTCTCAACTCCTGGATTACGGGACTACAGTCGTCATTGTTGTCTCAACTCCTGTCTTACGGGGCTCCAGCCGTCATTGTTTACTCAACTCCTGTCTTACGGGGCTCCAGTCGTCATTGTCGTCTCAACTCCTGTCTTACGGGGCTCCAGCCGTCATTGTTTACTCAACTCCTGTCTTACGGGGCTCCAGCCGTCATTGTTGTCTCAACTCCTGTCTTACGGGGCTCCAGCCGTCATTGTTTACTCAACTCCTGTCTTACGGGGCTCCAGCCGTCATTGTTTACTCAACTCCTGTCTTACGGGGCTCCAGCCGTCATTGTTTACTCAACTCCTGTCTTACGGGGCTCCAGCCGTCATTGTTTACTCAACTCCTGTCTTACGGGGCTCCAGCCGTCATTGTTGTCTCAACTCCTGTCTTACAGGGCTCCAGTCGTCATTGTTGTCTCAACTCTAGTCTCACGGGGCTCCATACGTCATTTTTGTCTCAACTTATGTCTTACGGGTCTCCAGCTGAGTTTTTGTTTGAAGTCCAATCTTACGGGACTCCAGCAGTCATTGCTGTCTTAACTCCAGTCTCACTGGGCACCAGCCATCATTGCTGACTCAACTCCTGTCTCACGGGGCTCCGGCCCTCATTGTTGTCTCAACACATGTCTTACGGTGCACTAGGGGTCATTGCTATGTCAACTCCTGTCTTACGGGGCTCCAGCCGTCATTGTTGTCTCAACTCCTGTCTTACGGGGATCCACAGGTCATTGTTGTATCAATTCCTGTCGTACGGGATATCAGCCGTCATTGCTGTCTCAACTCCTCTCTTACGGGGCTACAGCCGTCATTGTTGTCACAACTCCTGTCCTATGGGGTTCCAGCCGTCATTGTTGTCTCAACTCCTGTCCTACGGAGATGCAGGCGTCATTGTTGTATCAACTCCTGTCTTACGGGACTTCACTCGTAATTGGTGTCTTAACTCCAATCTTACGCGGCTCCAGCCGTCATTGTTGTCTCACCTTCAGTCTAACTGGGCACCAGCCATCATTGCAGTCTCAACTCCTCTCTTACTGGGCTCTAGTCGTCATTGTTGTCTCAACTCGAGTCTTACGTGCCTCCTGCCGTCATTGTTTTATCAACTCCTGTCTTACGGGACTTCAGCCGTCATTGTTGTCTCAAATCATGTCTTACGGGGTTCTAGCCATCATTGTTGTCTCAACTCATGTCTTACGGAGTTCCAGCCGTGATTGTTGTTTCAACTCCTATATTAAACGGCTCCAGCCGTCATTGTTGTCTCAACTCCAGTCTTGCAGTGCTCCAGCCGTCATTGTTTTCTCAAATCCTGTCTCACGTGGTTCCAGCCATCATTGTTGTCTCAACTCCTTTCCTACGGGGCTCCAGCCGTCATTGTTGTCTCAACTCATGTCTTACGGCGCTCCAGCCGTCATTGCTGTCTCAACTTATGTTGTACGGGTCTCGAGCCGAGATTGTTGTCTCAACTCCAAACTTACGGGGCTCCAGCAGTCATTACTGTCTCAACTCCATTCTTACTAGCGACCAGCCATCATTGTTGTCTCAACCCATGTCTTCCGGGGCTCCAGCCGTTATTGCTGTCTCAACTCCTGACTTACGGGTGTCCAGGCGTCATTGTTGTCTCAACTCCTGTCTTTTAGGACTCCAGCCGTCATTGTTGTATCAATTCCTGTCCTACGAGACTTCGGTGTACAGGTCAGCAATGAGTATCAACCTGTCATCTGTATCTGATGGTGTACAGGTCAGCAATGAGTATCAACCTGTCGTCAATGTCTGATGGTGTACAGCTCAGCAATGAGTATAAACCTGTCGTCAATGTCTGATGGTGTACAGGTCAGCAATGAGTATCAACCTGTCGTCAATGTCTGATGGTGTACAGGTCAGCAATGAGTATCAATCTGTCGTCAATGTCTGATGGTGTATAGGTCAACAATGAGTACCAACCTGTCGTCAATGTCTGATGGTGTACAGGTCAGCAATGAGTATCAACCTGTCGTCAATATATGATGGTGTACAGGTCAACAATGAGTATCAACCTGTCATCAGTATCTGATGGTGTACAGGTCAGCAATGAGTATCAACCTGCCGTCAATACCTGATGGTATACAGGTCAGCAATGAGTATCAACCTGCCGTCAATGTCTGATGGTGTACATGTCGTCAATGTGTATCAACCTGTCGTCAATACCTGCTGGTGTACAGGTCAGCAATGAGTATCAACCTGTCGTCAATGTCTGATGGTGTACTAGACAGCAATGAGTATCAACTGTCGTCAATGTCTGATGGTGTACAGGTCAGCAATGAGTATCAACCTGCCGTCAATACCTGATGGTGTACAGGTCAGCAATGAGTATCAACCTGCCGTCAATGTCTGATGGTGTACATGTCGTCAATGAGTATCAACCTGTCGTCAATACCTGCTGGTGTACAGGTCAGCAATGAGTATCAACCTGTCGTCAATGTCTGATGGTGTACTAGTCAGCAATGAGTATCAACTGTCGTCAATGTCTGATGGTGTACAGGTCAGCAATGAGTATCAACCTGCCGTCAATACCTGATGGTGTACAGGTCAGCAATGAGTATCAACCTGTCGTAAATACTTGATGGTGTACAGGTCAGCAATGAGTATCAACCTGTCGTCAATGTCTGATGGTGTACAGGTCAAAAATGAGTATCAACCTGTCGTCTGTATCTGATGCTGTATAGGTCAGCAATGAGTATCAACCTGTCGTCAATGTCTGATGGTGTACAGGTCAACAATGAGTACCAACCTGTCCTGAATACCTGATGGTGTACAGGTCAGCAATGAGTACCAACCTGCCGTCAATGTCTGATGGTGTACAGGTAAGCAATGAGTATCAACTCTCGTCAACGTCTGATGGTGTACAGGTCAGCCATGAGTATCAACCTGCCGTCAATGTCTGATGGTGTACAGGTCAGCAATGAGTATCAACCTGCCGTCAACGTCTGATGGTGTACAGGTCAGCAATAAGTATCAACCTGTCGTCAATACCTGATGGTGTACAGGTCAGCAATGAGTATCAACCTGCCGTCAATACCTGATGGTGTACAGGTCAGCAATGAGCATCAACCTGCCGTAAATGTCTGATGGTGTACATGTCGGCAATGAGTATCAACCTGTCGTCAATACCTGATGGTGTACAGGTCAACAATCAGTACCAACCTGTCGTGAATACCTGATTGTGTACAGGTCAGCAATGAGTACCAACCTGCCGTCAATGTCTGATGGTGTACAGGTAAGCAATGAGTATCAACTCTCGTCAACGTCTGATGGTGTACAGGTCAGCAATGAGTATCAACCTGTCGTCAATGTCTGATGGTGTACAGGTCAGCAATGAGTATCAACTGTCGTCAATATCTGGTGGTGTACAGGTCAGCAATGAGTATCAACCTGCCGTCAATGTCTGATGGTGTACAGGTCAGCAATGAGTGTCAACCTGTCGTCAATATATGATGGTGTACAGGTCAGCAATGAGTATCAACCTGTCGTCAATACCTGATGGTGTACAGATCAGCAATGAGTATCAACCTGCCGTCAATGTCTGATGGTGTACAGGTCAGCAATGAGTATCAACCTGCCGTCAATGTCTGATGGTGTACAGGTCAGCAATGAGTATCAACCTGCCGTCAATACCTGATGGTGTAAAGTTCAGCAATGAGTATCAACCTGTCGTCAATACCTACTGGTGTACAGGTCAGCAATGAGTATCAACCTGTCGTCAATGTCTGATGGTGTACAGGTCAGCAATGAGTATCAGCTCTCGTCAACGTCTGATGGTGTACAGGTCAGCAATGAGTATCAACCTGCCGTCAATATCTGATGGTGTACAGGTCAGCAAGGAGTATCAACCTGTCGTCAATATATGATGGTGTACAGGTCAGCAATGAGTATCAAACTATCGTCAGTATCTGATGGTGTACAGGTCAGCAATGAGTATCAACCTGCCGTCAATGTCTGATGGTGTACAGGTCAGCAATGAGTATCAACATGTTGACAATACCTGATGGTGTACAGATCAGCAATGAGTATCAACCTGCCGTCAATGTCTGATGGCGTACAGGTCAGCAATGAGTATCAACCTGCCGTCAATGTCTGATGGTGTACAAGTCAGCAATGAGTATCAACCTGCCGTCAATACCTGATGGTGTACAGGTCAGCAATGAGTATCAACCTGTCGTCAATACCTGATGGTGTACAGGTCAGCAATGAGTATCAACCTGTCGTCAATGTCTGATGGTTTACAGGTCAGCAATTAGTATCAACCTGTCATCAATAACTGATGGTGTACAGGTCAGCAATGAGTATCAACCTGCCGTCAATATGTGATGGTGTACAGGTCAGCAATGAGTACCAACCTGCCGTCAATGTCTGATGGTGTACAGGTCAACAATGAGTATCAACCTGCCGTCAATGTCTGATGGTGTACAGGTCAGCAATGTGTATCAACCTGTCGTCAATGTCTGATGGTGTACAGGTCAGCAATGAGTATCAACCTGTCGTCAATGTCTGATGGTGTACAGGTCAGCAATGAGTATCAACTGTCGTCAATGTCTGATGGTGTACAGGTCAGCAATGAGTATCAACATGCCGTCAATGTCTGATGGTGTACAGGTCAGCAATGAGTATCAACCTGTCGTCAATATATGATGGTGTACAGATCAACAATGAGTATCAACCTGTCGTCAGTATCTGATGGTGTACAGGGCAGCAATGAGTATCAACCTGCCGTCAATGTCTGATGGTGTACATGTCGGCAATGAGTATCAACCTGTCGTCAATACCTGCTGGTGTACAGGTCAGCAATGTGTATCAACCTGTCGTCAATGTCTGATGGTGTACAGGTCAGCAATGAGTATCAACTGTCGTCAATGTCTGATGGTGTACAGGTCAGCAATGAGTATCAACCTGCCGTCAATGTATGATGGTGTACAGGTCAGCAATGAGTATCAACCTGTCGTCAATATATGATGGTGTACAGGTCAGCAATGAGTATCAACCTGTCGTCAGTATCTGATGGTGTACAGGTCAGCAATGTGTATCAACCTGCCGTCAATGTCTGATGGTGTACAGGTCAGCAATGAGTATCAACCTGTCGTCAATACCTGATGCTGTACAGATCAGCAATGAGTATCAACCTGCCGTCAATATCTGATGGTGTACAGGTCAGCAATGAGTATCAACCTGCCGTCAATGTCTGATGGTGTACAGGTTAGCAATGAGTATCAACCTGCCGTCAATACCTGATGGTGTAAAGGTCAGCAATGAGTATCAACCTGTCGTCAATACCTGCTGGTGTACAGGTCAGCAATGAGTATCAACCTGTCGCCAATGTCTGATGGTGTACAGGTCAGCAATGAGTATCAACTCTCGTCAACGTCAGATGGTGTACAGGTCAGCAATGAGTATCAACCTGCCGTCAATGTCTTATGGTGTACAGGTCAGCAATGAGTATCAACCTGTCGTCAATATATGATGGTGTACAGGTCAGCAATGAGTATCAACCTGTCGTCAGTATCTGATGGTGTACAGGTCAGCAATGAGTATCAACCTGCCGTCAATGTCTGATGGTGTACAGGTCAGCAATGTGTATCAACCTGCCGTCAATACCTGATGGTGTACAGGTCAGCAATGAGTATCAACCTGTCGTCAATACCTGATGGTGTACAGGTCAGCAATGTGTATCAACCTGTCGTCAATGTCTGATGGTGTACAGGTCAGCAATTAGTATCAACCTGTCATCAATAACTGATGGTGTACAGGTCAGCAATGAGTATCAACCTGCCGTTAATACCTGATGGTGTACAGGTCAGCAATGAGTATCAACCTGCCGTCAATGTCTGATGGTGTACAGGTCAGCAATGAGTGTCAACCTGCCGTCAGTGTCTGATGGCGTACAGGTCAGCAATGAGTATCAACCTGCCTTCAATACCTGATGGTGTACAGGTCAGCAATTAGTATCAACCTGCCGTCAATATCTGATGGTGTACAGGTCAGCAATGCGTATCAACCTGCCGTCAATGTCTGATGGAGTAGAGGTCAGCAATTAGTATCAACCTGCCGTCAATACTTGATGGTGTACAGATCAGCAATGAGTATCAACCTGCCCTCAATGTCTGATGGTGTACAAGTCAGCAATGAGTACCAACCTGTCGTCAATGTCTGATGGTGTACAGGTCAGCAATGAGTATCAACCTGACATCAATATCTGATGGTGTACAGGTCAGCAATGAGTATCAACATGTCGTCAGTATCTGATGGTGTACAGGTCAGCAATGAGTATCAACCTGTCGTCAATATCTGATTGTGTACAGGTCAGCAATGAGTACCAACCTGCCGTCAATGTCTGATGGTGTACAGGTCAGCAATGAGTATCAACCTGTCATCTGTACCTGATGGTGTACAGGTCAGCAATGAGTATTAACCTGTTGTCAGTATCTGATGGTGTACAAGTCAGCAATGAGTATCAACCTGCCGTCAATGTCTGGTAGTGTACAGGTCAGCAATGAGTACCAACCTGCCGTCAATGTCTGATGGTGTACAGGTCAGCAATGAGTATCAATCTGTCGTCAATGTCTGATGGTGTACAGGTCAGCAATGAGTATGAACCTGTCGTCAATGTCTGATGGTGTACAGGTCAACAATGAGTATCAATTTGCTGTCAGTATCTGATGGTGTACAGGTCAGCAATGAGTATCAACTTGTCGTCAGTATCTGATGGTGTACAGGTCAGCAATGAGTATCAACCTGCCGTCAATATCTGATGGTGTACAGGTCAACAATGAGTATCAACCTGTCATCAATGTCTGATGGGGTACAGGTCAGCAATGAGTATCAACCTGCCGTCAATGTCTGATTGTGTACAGGTCAGCAATGAGTACCAACCTGTCGTCAATGTCTGATGGTGTACAGGTCAGCAATGAGTATCAACCTGTCGTCTGTACCTGATGGTGTACAGGTCAGCAATGAGTATCAACCTATCGTCAATACCTGATGGTGTAAAGGTCAGCAATGAGTATCAACCTATCGTCAATACCTGATGGTGTACAGGTCAGCAATGAGTACCAACCTGTCGTCTGTACCTGATGGTGTACAGGTCAGCAATGAGTACCAACCTGTCGTCAGTATCTGATGGTGTACAGCTCAGCAATGAGTATCAACCTGCCGTCAATACATGATGGTGTACAGATCAGCAATGAGTATCAACCTGACATCAATATCTGATGGTGTACAGGTCAGCAATGAATATCAACCTGTCGTCAATGTCTGATGGTGCACAGGTCAGCAATGAGTATCAACCTGTCGTCAATGTCTGATGGTGTACAGGTCAACAATGAGTACCAACCTGACGTGAATGTCTGATGGTGTACAGGTCAGCAATGAGTATCAACCTGCCGTCAATAACTGATGGAGTACAGGTCAGCAATGAGTATAAACCTGTTGTCAGTATCTGATGGTGTACAAGTCAGCAATGACTATCAACCTGCCGTCAATAACTGATGGTGTACAGGTCAGCAATGAGTATCAACCTGCCGTCAATGTCTGATGGTGTACAGCTCAGCAATGAGTATCAACCTGCCGTCAATGTCTGATGGTGTACAGGTCAGCAATGAGTACCAACCTGCCGTCAATGTCTGATGATGTACAGGTCAGCAATGAGTACCAAGCTGCCGTCAATGTCTGATGGTGTACAGGTCAGCAATGAGTATCAACCTGTCGTCAATATCTGAAGGTTTACAGGTCAGCAATGAGTATCAACCTGCCGTCAATGTCTGATGGTGTACAGGTCAGCAATGAGTATCAACCTGTCGTCAATGTCTGATGGTGTACAGGTCAACAATGAGTATCAACCTGCCGTCAGTATCTGATGGTGTACATGTCAGCAATGAGTACCAACCTGTCTCAATGTCTGATGGTGTACAGGTCAACAATGAGTATTAACCTGTCGTCAATATATGATGGTGTACAGGTCAGCAATGAGTACCAACTTGTCGTCAATGTCTGATGGTGTACAGGTCAGCAATGAGTATCAACCTGTCGTCAGTGTCTGATGGTGTACATGTCAGCAATGAGTACCGACTTGTCGTCAATGTCTGATGGTGTACAGGTCAGCAATGAGTATCAACCTGTCGTCAGTATCTGATGGTGTACAGGTCAGCAATGAGTATCAACCTGTCGACATTATCTGATGGGGTACAGGTCAGCAATGAGTATCAACCTGCCGTCAATGTCTGATGGTGTACAGGTCAGCAATGAGTACCAACCTGTCGTCAATGTCTGATGGTGTACAGGTCAGCAATGAGTATCAACCTGTCGTCTGTACCTGATGGTGTACAGGTCAGCAATGAGTATCAACCTGTCGTCTGTACCTGATGGTGTACAGGTCAGCAATGAGTATCAACCTATCGTCAATACCTGATGGTGTACAGGTCAGCAATGAGTACCAACATGTCGTCTGTACCTGATGGTGTACTGGTCAGCAATGAGTATCAAGCTGTCGTCAGTATCTGATGGTGTACAGCTCAGCAATGAGTATCAACGTGCCGTCAATACCTGATGGTGTAAAGGTCAGCAATGAGTTCCAACCTGCCATCAATGTCTGATTGTGTACAGGTCAGCAATGAGTATCAACCTGCCGTCAATGTCTGATGGTGTACAGGTCAGCAAAGAGTATCAACCTGCCGTCAATACCTGAAGGTGTACAGGTCAGCAATTAGTATCAACCTGTCGTCTGTACCTGATGGTGTACAGGTCAGCAATGAGTATCAACCTGTCGTCAATACCTGATGGTGTACAGGTCAGCAATGAGTATCAACCTGCCGTCAATGTCTGATGGTGTACAGGTCAGCAATGAGTATCAACCTGCCGTCAATGTCTGATGGTGTACAGGTCAGCAAAGAGTATCAATCTGTCGTCAATACCTGATGGTGTACAGGTCAGCAATCAGTATCAACCTGCCGTCAATGTCTGATGATGTACAGGTCAGCAATGAGTACCAACCTGTCTCAATGTCTGATGGTGTACAGGTCAACAATGAGTATCAACCTGTCGTCAATATATGATGGTGTACAGGTCAGCAATGAGTATCAACCTTTCGTCAGTATCTGATGGTGTACAGGTCAGCAATGAGTATTAACCTGTAGTCAGTATCTGATGGTGTACAGGTCAGCAATGAGTATCAACCTGCCGTCAATGTCTGATGGTGTACAGGTCAGCAATGACTATCAACCTGCCGTCAATATATGTTGGTGTACAGGTCAGCAATGAGTATCAACCTGTCGTCAATACCTGATGGTGTACAGGTCAGCAATGAGTATCAACCTGCCGTCAATGTCTGATGGTGTACAGGTCAGCAATGAGTATCAACCTGTCGTCAGTGTCTGATGGTGTACAGGTCAGCAATGAGTATCAACCTGTCGTCAATACCTGATGGTGTACAGGTCAGCAATTGGTATCAACCTGCCGTCAATGTCTGATGGTGTACAGGTCAGCAATGAGTATCAACCTGCCGTCAATGTCTGATGGAGTACAGGTCAGCAATTAGAATCAACCTGCCATCAATACATGATGGTGTACAGGTCAGCAATGAGTATAAACCTGTCGTTAGTATCTGATGGTGTACAGGTCAGCAATGAGTACCAACCTGTCGTCAATGTCTGATGGTGTACAGGTCAGCAATGCGTATCAACCTGCCGTCAATACCTGATGATGTACAGGCCAGCAATGAGTATCAACTTGTCGTCAGTATCTGATGGTGTACAGGTCAGCAATGAGTATCAACCTGTCGTCAATACCTGATGGTGTACAGGTCAGCAATGAGTATCAACCTGCCGTCTATGTCTGATGGAGTACAGGTCAGCAATGAGTATCAACCTGTCGTCAATGTCTGATGGAGTACAGGTCAGCAATGTGTATCAACCTGCCGTCAATGTCTGATGGTGTACAGGTCAGCAATGAGTATCAACCTGCCGTCAATGTCTGATGGAGTACAGGTCAGCAATTAGTATCAACATGCCGTCAATACTTGATGGTGTACAGGTCAGCAATGAGTATCAACCTGTCGTTAGTATCTGATGGTGTACAGGTCAGCAATGAGTACCAACCTGTCGTTAATGTCTGATGGTGTAGAGGTCAGCAATGCGTATCAACCTGCCGTCAATGTCTGATGGAGTACAGGTCAGCAATTATATTCAACCTGCCGTCAATACTTGATGGTGTACAGGTCAGCAATGAGTACCAACCTGTCGTCAATGTCTGATGGTGTACAGGTCAGCAATGAGTATCAACCTGTCGTCAATGTCTGATGGTGTACAAGTCAGCAATAAGTACCAACCTGCCGTCAATGTCTGATGGTGTACAGGTCAGCAATGAGTATCAACCTGTCGTCTGCACGTGATGGTGTACAGGTCGGCAATGAGTATCAACCTGTTGTCAGTATCTGATGGGGCACAAGTCAGCAACGAGTATCAACCTGCCGTCAATACCTGATGGTGTACAGGTCAGCAATGAGTATCAACCTGCCATCAATATATGTTGGTGTACAGGTCAGCAATGAGTATCAACCTGCTGTCAATACCTGATGGTGTACAGGTCAGCAATGAGTATCAACCTGCCGTCAATGTCTGATGGTGTACAGGTCAGCAATGAGTATCAACCTGTCGTCAGTATCTGATGGTGTACAGGTCAGCAATGAGTATCAAGCTGTCGTCAATACCTGATGGTGTACATATCAGCAATGAGTATCAACCTGCCGTCAATGTCTGATGGTGTACAGGTCAGCAATGAGTATCAACCTGCCGTCAGTGTCTGATGGCGTACAGGTCAGCAAAGAGTATCAACCTGCCTTCAATACCTGATGGTGTACAGGTCAGCAATTAGTATCAACCTGCCGTCAATGTCTGATGGTGTACATGTCAGCAATGAGTATCAACCTGCCGTCAATGTCTGATGGAGTACAGGTCAGCAATTAGTATCAACCTGCCGTCAATACTTGATGGTGTACAGGTCAGCAATGTGTATCAACCTGTCGTTAGTATCTGATGGTGTACCGGTCAGCAATGAGTATCAACCTGACATCAATGTCTGATGGTGTACATGTCAGCAATGAGTACCAACCTGTCGTCAATATATGATGGTGTACATGTCAGCAATGAGTACCGACTTGTCGTCAATGTCTGATGGTGTACAGGTCAGAAATGAGTATCAACCTGTCGTCAGTATCTGATGGTGTACAGGTCAGCAATGAGTATCAACCTGTCGACATTATCTGATGGGGTACAGGTCAGCAATGAGTATCAACCTGCCGTCAATGTCTGATGGTGTACAGGTCAGCAATGAGTACCAACCTGTCGTCAATGTCTGATGGTGTACAGGTCAGCAATGAGTATCAACCTGTCGTCTGTACCAGATGGTGTACAGGTCAGCAATGAGTATCAACCTGTCGTCTGTACCTGATGGTGTACAGGTCAGAAATGAGTATCAACGTGCCGTCAATACCTGATGGTGTACAGGTCAGCAATGAGTATCAACCTGACATCAATATCTGATGGTGTACAGGCCAGCAATGAGTATCAACCTGTCGTCAATGTCTGATGGTGTACAGGTCAGCAATGAGTATCAATCTGTCGTCAATGTCTTATGGTGTACAGGTCAGCAATGAGTACCAACCTGCCGTCAATGTCTGATGGTGTACAGGTCAGCAATGAGTATCAACCTGTCGTCTGTACGTGATGGTGTACAGGTCAGCAATGAGTATCAACCTGTTGTCAGTATCTGATGGTTTACAAGTCAGCAATGAGTACCAACCTGCCGTCAATGTCTGATGGTGTACAGGTCAGCAATGAGTATCAACCTGCCGTCAATGTCTGATGGTGTACAGGTCAGCAATGAGTACCAACCTGCCGTCAATGTCTGATGGTGTACAGGTCAGCAATGAGTACCAACCTGCCGTCAATACCTGATGGTGTACAGGACAGCAATGAGTATCAACCTGTTGTCAGTATCTGATGGTTTACAAGTCAGCAATGAGTACCAACCTGCCGTCAATGTCTGATGGTGTACAGGTCAGCAATGAGTATCAACCTGTCGTCAATGTCTGATGGTGTACAGGTCAGCAATGAGTACCAACCTGCCGTCAATGTCTGATGGTGTACAGGTCAGCAATGAGTATCAACCTGCCGTCAATACCTGATGGTGTACAGGACAGCAATGAGTATCAACCTGCCGTCAATGTCTGATGGTGTACAGGTCAGCAATGAGTATCAACTTGTCGTCAATATCTGAAGGTTTACAGGTCAGCAATGAGTATCAACCTGCCGTCAATACCTGATGGTGTACAGGTCAGCAATGAGTATCAACCTGTCGTCAATGTCTGATGGTGTACAGGTCAGCAATGAGTATCAATCTGACATCAATATCTGATGGTGTACAGGTCAGCAATGAGTATCAACCTGTCGTCAATGTCTGATGGTGTACAGGTCAGCAATGAGTATCAACCTGTCGTCAATGTCTGATGGTGTACAGGTCAGCAATGAGTACCAACCTGCCGTCAATGTCTGATGGTGTACAGGTCAGCAATGAGTATCAACCTGTCGTCTGTACGTGATGGTGTACAGGTCAGCAATGAGTATCAACCTGTTGTCAGTATCTGATGGTGTACAGGTCAGCAATGGGTATCAACCTGCCGTCAATGTCTGAAGGTTTACAGGTCAGCAATGAGTATTAACCTACCGTCAATGTCTGATGGTGTGCAGGTCAGCAATGAGTATCAACCTGTCGTCTGTACCTGATGGTGTACAGGTCAGCAATGAGTATCAACCTGTCGTCAATGTATGATGGAGTACAGGTCAACAATGAGTATCAACCTGCCGTCAATGTCTGATTGTTTACAGGTCAGCAATGAGTACAAACCTGCCGTCAATGTCTAATGGTGTACAGGTCAGCAATGAGTATTAAACTGTCGTCTGTACGTGATGGTGTACATGTCAGCAATGAGTATCAACCTGTTGTCAGTAACTGATGGTGTACAAGTCAGCAATGAGTATCAACCTGCCCTGAATGTCTGATGGTCTACAGGTCAGCAATGAGTATCAACCTGCCGTCAATGTCTGATGGTGTACAGGTCAGCAATGAGTATCAACCTGTCGTCAATATCTGAAGGTTTACAGGTCAGCAATGAGTATCAACCTGCCGTCAATGTCTGATGGTGTACAGGTCAACAATGAGTATCAATCTGCCGTCAGTATCTGATGGTGTACATGTCAGCAATGAGTATCAACCTGTCTCAATGTCTGATGGTGTACAGGTCAACAATAAGTATCAACCTGTCGTCAATATATGATGGTGTACAGGTCAGCAATGAGTACCAACTTGTCGTCAATGTCTGATGGTGTACAGGTCAGCAATGAGTATCAACCTGTCGTCAATATCTGAAGGTTTACAGGTCAGCAATGAGTATCAACCTGCCGTCAATGTCTGATGGTGTACAGGTCAGCAATGAGTATCAACCTGACGTCAGTATCTGATGGTGTACAGGTCAGCAATGAGTATCAACCTATCGTCAATGTCTGATGATGTACAGTTCAGCAATGAGTATCAAACTGTCGTCAATGTCTGATGGTGTACAGGTCAGCAATGAGTATCAACCTGTCGTCAGTATCTGATGGTGTACAGGTCAGCAATGAGTATCAACCTGCCGTCAATGTCTGATGGTTTACAGGTTAGCAATGAGTACCAACCTGTCGTCAATGTCTGAGGGTGTACAGGTCAGCAATGAGTATCAACCTGTCGTCTGTACCTGATTGTGTACAGGTCAGCAACGAGTATCCACCTGTCGTATGTATCTGATGGTGTACAGGTCACTAATGAGTATCAACCTGTCGTCAATACCTGATGGTGTACAGGTCAACAATCAGTATCAACCTGCCGTCAATGTCTGATGGTGTACAGGTCAGCAATGAGTATCAATCTGTCATCAATACCTGATGGTGTACAGGTCAGCAATGAGTATCAACCTGCCGTCAATGCCTGATGGTGTACAGGTGAGCAATGAGTATCAACTTGTCGTCAGTATCTGATGGTGTACAGGTCAGCAATGAGTATCAATCTGTCGTCAATGTCTGATGGTGTATAAGTCAGCAATAAGTACCATCCTGCCGTCAATGTCTGATGGTATACAGGTCAGCAATGAGTATCAACCTGTCGTCTGCACGTGATGGTGTACAGGTCAGCAATGAGTATCAACCTGTTGTCATTATCTGATGGTGGATTGGCAGTATCGGTAGAGGGTCGGACGCCATGCTTTCCAGCATAGTTACGTCCCTTTACGATCTGAGTTCAAATCCCGCCGAGGTTGACTTTGCCTTTCATCCTTACGGGGTCGATAAAATAAAGTACCAGTAATGTACTGGGTAATTTCTGGCCTTGTGCCAATAGTAGAAACAATTATCTGATGGTGTACATGTCAGCAATGAGTATCAATCTGACATGAATATCTGATGGTGTACAGGTCAACAATCAGTATCAACCTGCCGTCAATGTCTGATGGTGTACAGGTCAGCAATGAGTACCAACCTGTTGTCAATACCTGATGGTGTACAGGTCAGCAATGAGTATCAATCTGACATGAATATCTGATGGTGTACAGGTCAGCAATGAGTATCAACCTGCCGTCAATGTCTGATGGTGTACAGGTCAGCAATGAGTATCAACCTGTCGTCAATATCTGAAGGTTTACAGGTCAGCAATGAGTATCAACCTGTCGTCAATGACTGATGGTGTACAGGTCAGCAATGAGTATCAACCTGTCGTCAATGTCTGATGGTGTACAGGTCAGCAATGAGTACCAACCCACCGTCAATGTCTGATGGTGTACAGGTCAGCAATGAGTATCAACCTGTCGTCTGTACGTGATGGTGTACAGGTCAGCAATGAGTATCAACCTGTTGTCAGTATCTGATGGTGTACAGGTCAGCAATGAGTATCAACCTGTTGTCAGTATCTGATGGTGTACAAGTCAGCAATGAGTATCAACCTGCCCTGAATGTCTGATGGTCTACAGGTCAGCAATGAGTATCAACCTGCCGTCAATGTCTGATGGTGTACAGGTCAGCAATGAGTATCAACCTGCCGTTAATGTCTGGTGGTGTACAGGTCAGCAATGAGTACCAACCTGCCGTCAATGTCTGATGGTGTACATGTCAGCAATGAGTATCAACCTGTCGTCAATATCTGAAGGTTTACAGGTCAGCAATGAGTATCAACCTGCCGTCATTGTCTGATTGTGTACAGGTCAGCAATGAGTATCAACCTGTCGTCTGTACCTGATGGTGTACAAGTCAGCAATGAGTATTAACCTGTCGTCAATACCTGATGGTGTACAGGTCAGCAATGAGTATCAACCTGTCGTCAATACCTGATGGTGTACAGGTCAGCAATGAGTATCAACATGTCGTCAGTATTTGATGGTGTACAGGTCAGCAATGAGTATCAACCTGCCGTCAATGTCTGATGGTGTACAGGTCAGCAATGAGTATCAACATGTCGTCAGTATTTGATGGTGTACAGGTCAGCAATGAGTACCTACCTGTCGTCAATACCTGATGGTGTAAAGGTCAGCAATGAGTTGCAACCTGCCGTCAATGTCTGATTGTGTACAGGTCAGCAATGAGTATCAACCTGCCGTCAATACCTGAAGGTGTACAGGTCAGCAATGAGTATCAACCTACCGTCAATGTCTGATGGTGTACAGGTCAGCAAAGAGTATCAACCTGTCGTCAATATCTGAAGGTTTACAGGTCAGCAATGAGTATCAACCTGTCGTCAATGACTGATGGTGTACAGGTCAGCAATGAGTATCAACCTGTCGTCAATGTCTGATGGTGTACAGGTCAGCAATGAGTACCAACCCACCGTCAATGTCTGATGGTGTACAGGTCAGCAATGAGTATCAACCTGTCGTCTGTACGTGATGGTGTACAGGTCAGCAATGAGTATCAACCTGTTGTCAGTATCTGATGGTGTACAGGTCAGCAATGAGTATCAACCTGTTGTCAGTATCTGATGGTGTACAAGTCAGCAATGAGTATCAACCTGCCCTGAATGTCTGATGGTCTACAGGTCAGCAATGAGTATCAACCTGCCGTCAATGTCTGATGGTGTACAGGTCAGCAATGAGTATCAACCTGCCGTTAATGTCTGGTGGTGTACAGGTCAGCAATGAGTAACAACCTGCCGTCAATGTCTGATGGTGTACATGTCAGCAATGAGTATCAACCTGTCGTCAATATCTGAAGGTTTACAGGTCAGCAATGAGTATCAACCTGCCGTCATTGTCTGATTGTGTACAGGTCAGCAATGAGTATCAACCTGTCGTCTGTACCTGATGGTGTACAAGTCAGCAATGAGTATTAACCTGTCGTCAATACCTGATGGTGTACAGGTCAGCAATGAGTATCAACCTGTCGTCAATACCTGATGGTGTACAGGTCAGCAATGAGTATCAACATGTCGTCAGTATTTGATGGTGTACAGGTCAGCAATGAGTATCAACCTGCCGTCAATGTCTGATGGTGTACAGGTCAGCAATGAGTATCAACATGTCGTCAGTATTTGATGGTGTACAGGTCAGCAATGAGTACCTACCTGTCGTCAATACCTGATGGTGTAAAGGTCAGCAATGAGTTGCAACCTGCCGTCAATGTCTGATTGTGTACAGGTCAGCAATGAGTATCAACCTGCCGTCAATACCTGAAGGTGTACAGGTCAGCAATGAGTATCAACCTACCGTCAATGTCTGATGGTGTACAGGTCAGCAAAGAGTATCAATCTGTCGTCAATACCTGATGGTGTACAGGTCAGCAATCAGTATCAACCTGCCGTCAATGTCTGATGGTGTACAGGTCAACAATGAGTATCAACCTGCCGTCAATGTCTGATGGTGTACATGTCAGCAATGCGTATCAATTTGTCGTCAATACATGATGGTGTACAGGTCAGCAATGAGTATCAACCTGCCGTCAATGTCTGATGGTGTACAGGTCAGCAATGAGTATCAACCTGTCGTCAGTATCTGATGGTGTACAGGTCAGCAATGAGTATCAACCTGTCGTCAATACCTGATGGTGTACAGGTCAGCAATTGTTATCAACCTGCCGTCAATGTCTGATGGTGTACAGGTCAGCAATGAGTATCAACCTGCCGTCAATGTCTGAGGGAGTACAGGTCAGCAATTAGTATCAACCTGCCGTCAATACTTGATGGTGTACAGGTCAGCAATGAGTATCAACCTGTCGTTAGTATCTGATGGTGTACAGGTCAGCAATGAGTACCAACCTGTCGTCAATGTCTGATGGTGTACAGGTCAGCAATGCGTATCAACCTGCCGTCAATACCAGATGGTGTACAGGCCAGCAATGAGTATCAACCTGTCGTCAGTATCTGATGGTGTACAGGTCAGCAATGAGTATCAACCTGTCGTCAATACCTGATGGTGTACAGGTCAGCAATGAGTATCAACCAGCCGTCAATGTCTGATGGAGTACAGGTCAGCAATGAGTGTCAACCTGTCGTCAATGTCTGATGGAGTACAGGTCAGCAATGTGTATCAACCTGCCGTCAATGTCTGATGGTGTACAGGTCAGCAATGAGTATCAACCTGCCGTCAATGTCTGATGGAGTACAGGTCAGCAATTAGTATCAACCTGCCGTCAATACTTGATGGTGTACAGGTCAGCAATGAGTATCAACCTGTCGTTAGTATCTGATGGTGTACAGGTCAGCAATGAGTACCAACCTGTCGTCAATGTCTGATGGTGTAGAGGTCAGCAATGCGTATCAACCTGCCGTCAATGTCTGATGGAGTGCAGGTCAGCAATTAGTATCAACCTGCCGTCAATACTTGATGGTGTACAGGTCAGCAATGAGTACCAACCTGTCGTCAATGTCTGATAGTGTACAGGTCAGCAATGAGTATCAACCTGTCGTCAATGTCTGATGGTGTACAAGTCAGCAATAAGTACCAACCTGCCGTCAATGTCTGATGGTGTACAGGTCAGCAATGAGTATCAACCTGTAGTCTGCACGTGATGGTGTACAGGTCAGCAATGAGTATCAACCTGTTGTCAGTATCTGATGGGGTACAAGTCAGCAACGAGGATCAACCTGCCGTCAATACCTGATGGTGTACAGGTCAGCAATGAGTATCAACCTGCCATCAATATATGTTGGTGTACAGGTCAGCAATGAGTATCAACCTGCCGTCAATACCTGATGGTGTACAGGTCAGCAATTAGTATCAACCTGCCGTCAATGTCTGATGGTGTACCGGTCAGCAATGAGTATCAACCTGTCGTCAGTATCTGATGGTGTACAGGTCAGCAATGAGTATCAACCTGACATCAATATCTGATGGTGTACTGGTCAGCAATGTGTATCAACCTGTCGTCAATGTCTGATGGTGTACAGGTCAGCAATGAGTATCAACCTGTCGTCAATGTCTGATTGTGTACAGGTGAGCAACGAGTACCAACCTGCCGTCAATGTCTGATGGTGTACAGGTCAGCAATGAGTATCAACCTGTTGTCAGTATCTGATGGTGTACAAGTCAGCAATGAGTATCAACCTGCCGTCAATACCTGATGGTATACAGGTTAGCAATGAGTATCAACCTGCCCTCAATGTCTGATGGTGTACAGGTCAGCAATGAGTATCAACCTGCCGTCAATGTCTGATGGTGTACAGGTCAGCAATGAGTACCAACCTGCCGTCAATGTCTGATGGTGTACAGGTCAGCAATGAGTATCAACCTGTCGTCAGTATCTGATGGTGTACAGGTCAGCAATGTGTATCAACCTGTCGTCAATACCTGATGGTGTACAGGTCAGCAATTGTTATCAACCTGCCGTCAATGTCTGATGGTGTACAGGTCAGCAATGAGTATCAACCTGCCGTCAATGTCTGAGGGAGTACAGGTCAGCAATTAGTATCAACCTGCCGTCAATACTTGATGGTGTACAGGTCAGCAATGAGTATCAACCTGTCGTTAGTATCTGATGGTGTACAGGTCAGCAATGAGTACCAACCTGTCGTCAATGTCTGATGGTGTACAGGTCAGCAATGCGTATCAACCTGCCGTCAATACCAGATGGTGTACAGGCCAGCAATGAGTATCAACCTGTCGTCAGTATCTGATGGTGTACAGGTCAGCAATGAGTATCAACCTGTCGTCAATACCTGATGGTGTACAGGTCAGCAATGAGTATCAACCAGCCGTCAATGTCTGATGGAGTACAGGTCAGCAATGAGTGTCAACCTGTCGTCAATGTCTGATGGAGTACAGGTCAGCAATGTGTATCAACCTGCCGTCAATGTCTGATGGTGTACAGGTCAGCAATGAGTATCAACCTGCCGTCAATGTCTGATGGAGTACAGGTCAGCAATTAGTATCAACCTGCCGTCAATACTTGATGGTGTACAGGTCAGCAATGAGTATCAACCTGTCGTTAGTATCTGATGGTGTACAGGTCAGCAATGAGTACCAACCTGTCGTCAATGTCTGATGGTGTAGAGGTCAGCAATGCGTATCAACCTGCCGTCAATGTCTGATGGAGTGCAGGTCAGCAATTAGTATCAACCTGCCGTCAATACTTGATGGTGTACAGGTCAGCAATGAGTACCAACCTGTCGTCAATGTCTGATGGTGTACAGGTCAGCAATGAGTATCAACCTGTCGTCAATGTCTGATGGTGTACAAGTCAGCAATAAGTACCAACCTGCCGTCAATGTCTGATGGTGTACAGGTCAGCAATGAGTATCAACCTGTAGTCTGCACGTGATGGTGTACAGGTCAGCAATGAGTATCAACCTGTTGTCAGTATCTGATGGGGTACAAGTCAGCAACGAGGATCAACCTGCCGTCAATACCTGATGGTGTACAGGTCAGCAATGAGTATCAACCTGCCATCAATATATGTTGGTGTACAGGTCAGCAATGAGTATCAACCTGCCGTCAATACCTGATGGTGTACAGGTCAGCAATGAGTATCAACCTGCCGTCAATGTCTGATGGTGTACCGGTCAGCAATGAGTATCAACCTGTCGTCAGTATCTGATGGTGTACAGGTCAGCAATGAGTATCAACCTGACATCAATATCTGATGGTGTACTGGTCAGCAATGAGTATCAACCTGTCGTCAATGTCTGATGGTGTACAGGTCAGCAATGAGTATCAAACTGTCGTCAATGTCTGATTGTGTACAGGTGAGCAACGAGTACCAACCTGCCGTCAATGTCTGATGGTGTACAGGTCAGCAATGAGTATCAACCTGTTGTCAGTATCTGATGGTGTACAAGTCAACAATGAGTATCAACCTGCCGTCAATACCTGATGGTATACAGGTTAGCAATGAGTATCAACCTGCCCTCAATGTCTGATGGTGTACAGGTCAGCAATGAGTATCAACCTGCCGTCAATGTCTGATGGTGTACAGGTCAGCAATGAGTACCAACCTGCCGTCAATGTCTGGTGGTGTACAGGTCAGCAATGAGTACCAACCTGCCGTCAATGTCTGATGGTGTACAGGTCAGCAATGAGTATCAACCTGTCGTCAATATCTGAAGGTTTACAGGTCAGCAATGAGTATCAACCTGCCGTCTATGTCTGATGGTGTACAGGTGAGCAATGAGTATCAACCTGTCGTCTGTCCCTGATAGTGTACAGGACAGCAATGAGTATGAACCTGTCGTCAATGACTGATGTTGTACAGGTCAACAATGATTATCAACCTGCTGTCAGTATCTGATGATGTACATGTCAGCAATGAGTACCAACCTGTCGTCAATATATGATGGTGTACATGTCAGCAATGAGTACCGACTTGTCGTCAATGTCTGATGGTGTACAGGTCAGCAATGAGTATCAACCTGTCGTCAGTATCTGATGGTGTACAGGTCATCAATGAGTATCAACCTGTCGACATTATCTGATGGGGTACAGGTCAGCAATGAGTATCAACCTGCCGTCAATGTATGATGGTGTACAGGTCAGCAATGAGTACCAACCTGTCGTCAATGTCTGATGGTGTACAGGTCAGCAATGAGTATCAACCTGTCGTCTGTACCTGATGGTGTACAGGTCAGCAATGAGTATCAACCTGTCGTCAATACCTGATGGTGTAAAGGTCAGCAATGAGTATCAACTTATCGTCAATACCTGATGTTGTACAGGTCAGCAATGAGTACCAACATGTCGTCTGTACCTGATGGTGTACTGGTCAGCAATGAGTATCAAGCTGTCGTCAGTATCTGATGGTGTACAGCTCAGCAATGAGTATCAACCTGCCGTCAATACCTGATGGTGTACAGGTCAGCAATGAGTATCAACCTGACATCAATATCTGATGGTGTACAGGCCAGCAATGAGTATCAACCTGTCGTCAATGTCTGATGGTGTACAGGTCAGCAATGAGTACCAACCTGCCGTCAATGTCTGATGGTGTACAGGTCAGCAATGAGTATCAACCTGTCGTCTGTACGTGATGGTGTACAGGTCAGCAATGAGTATCAACCTGCCGTCAATGTCTGATGGTGTACAGGTCAGCAATGAGTATCAACCTGTCGTCAATATCTGAAGGTTTACAGGTCAGCAATGAGTATCAACCTGCCGTCAATACCTGATGGTGTACAGGTCAGCAATGAGTATCAATCTGACATCAATATCTAATGGTGTACAGGTCAGCAATGAGTATCAACCTGTCGTCAATGTCTGATGGTGTACAGGTCAGCAATGAGTATCAACCTGTCGTCAATGTCTGATGGTGTACAGGTCAGCAATGAGTACCAACCTGCCGTCAATGTCTGATGGTGTACAGGTCAGCAATGAGTATCAACCTGTTGTCAGTATCTGATGGTGTACAAGTCAGCAATGAGTATCAACCTGCCGTCAATACCTGATGGTATACAGGTTAGCAATGAGTATCAACCTGCCCTCAATGTCTGATGGTGTACAGGTCAGCAATGAGTATCAACCTGCCGTCAATGTCTGATGGTGTACAGGTCAGCAATGAGTACCAACCTGCCGTCAATGTCTGATGGTGTACAGGTCAGCAATGAGTATCAACCTGTCGTCAGTATCTGATGGTGTACAGGTCAGCAATGAGTATCAACCTATCGTCAATACCTGATGGTGTACAGGTCAGCAATGGGTATCAACCTGCCATCAATGTCTGATGGTGTACAGGTCAGCAATGAGTACCAACCTGCCGTCAATGTATGATGGTGTACATGTCAGCAATGAGTACCAACCTGCCGTCAATGTCTGATGGTGTACAGGTCAGCAATGAGTATCAACCTGTCGTCAATATCTGAAGGTTTACAGGTCAGCAATGAGTATCAACCTGACATCAATATCTGATGGTGTACATGTCAGCAATGAGTATCAATATGTCATCAATGTCTGATGGTGTACAGGTCAGCACTGAGTATCAACCTGTCGTCTGTACCTGATGGTGTACAGTTCAGCAATGAGTATCAACCTGCCGTCAATGTTTGATGGTGTACAGGTCAGCAATGAGAATCAACCTGCCGTCAATGTCTGATGGTGTACAGGTCAGCAATGAGTATCAACCTGTCGTCTGCACCTGATGGTGTACAGGTCAGCAACGAGTATCAACCTGTCGTCTGTACCTGATGGTGTACAGGTCAGCAATGAGTATCAACCTGTCGTCAATACCTGATGGTGTACAGGTCAGCAATGAGTATCAACCTGTCGTCTGTACCTGATGGTGTACAGGTCAGCAACGAGTATCAACCTGTCGTCTGTACCTGATGGTGTACAGGTCAGCAATGAGTATCAACCTGTCGTCAATGTCTGATGGTGTACAGGTCAGCAATGAGTATCAATCTGTCGTCAATACCTGATGGTGTACAGGTCAGCAATGAGTATCAACCTGTCGTCAATGTCTGATGGTGTACAGGTCAGCACTGAGTATCAACCTGTCGTCTGTACCTGATGGTGTACAGGTCAGCAATGAGTATCAACCTGCCGTTAATGTCTGATGGTGTACAGGTCAGCAATGAGTATCAACCTGCCGTCAATGTCTGATGGTGTACAGGTCAGCAATGAGTACCAACCTGTCGTCTGTACCTGATGGTGTACAGGTCAGCAATTAGTATCAACCTGTCGTCAATACCTGATGGTGTACAGGTCAGCAATGAGTATCAACCTGCCGTCAATGTCTGATGGTGTACAGGTCAGCAATGAGTATCAACCTGCCGTCAATGTCTGATGGTGTACAGGTCAGCAATGAGTACCAACCTGTCGTCTGTACCTGATGGTGTACAGGTCAGCAATTAGTATCAACCTGTCGTCAATACCTGATGGTGTACAGGTCAGCAATGAGTATCAACCTGTCGTCAATACCTGATGGTGTACAGGTCAGCAATGAGTATCAACCTGCCGTCAATGTCTGATGGTGTACAGGTCAGCAATGAGTATCAACCTGTCGTCAATACCTGTTGGTGTACAGATCAGCAATGAGTATCAACCTGCCGTCAATGTCTGATGGTGTACAGGTCAGCGATGAGTATCAACCTGCCGTCAGTATCTGATGGTGTACAGGTCAGCAATGAGTATCAACCTGTCGTCAATGTCTGATGGTGTACAGGTCAGCAATGTGTATCAACCTGCCGTCAATACTTGATTGTGTACAGGTCAGCAATGAGTATCAACCTGTCGTCAGTATCTGATGGTGTACAGGTCAGCAATGAGTACCAACCTGTCGTCAATACCTGATGGTGTACAGGTCAGCAATGAGTATCAACCTGCCGTCAATGTCTGATGGTGTACAGGTCAGCAATGAGTATCAACCTGCTGTCAATACCTGATGGTGTACAGGTCAGCAATGAGTATCAACCTGCCGTCAATGTCTGATGGTGTACAGGTCAGCAATGAGTATCAACCTGCTGTCAATACCTGATGGTGTACAGGTCAGCAATGAGTATCAACCTGTCGTCTGTACCTGATGGTGTACAGGTCAGCAATGAGTATCAATCTGTCGTCTGTACCTGACGGTGTACAGGTCAACAATGAGTATCAACCTGTCGTCAATACCTGATGGTGTAAAGGTCAGCAATGAGTATCAACCTATCGTCAATACCTGGTGTTGGACAGGTCAGCAATGAGTACCAACCTGTCGTCTGTACCTGATGGTGTACAGGTCAGCAATGAGTATCAAGCTGTCGTCAGTATCCGATGGTGTGCAGCTCAGCAATGAGTATCAACCTGTCGTCAATGTCTGATGGAGTACAGGTCAGCAATATGTATCAACATGCCGTCAATGTGTGATGGTGTACAGGTCAGCAATGAGTATCAACGTGTCGTCAGTATCTGATGGTGTACAGGTCAGCAATGAGTATCAACCTGCCGTCAATATATGATAGTGTACAGGTCAGCAATGAGTATCAACCTGCCGTCAATGTCTGATGGTGTACAGGTCAGCAATGAGTATCAACCTGTCGTCTGTATCTGATGGTGTACAGGTCAGCAATGAGTGTCAACCTGCCGTCAATATATGATGGTGTACAGGTCAGCAATGAGTATCAACCTGTCGTCAATGTCTGATGGTGTACAGATTAGTAATGAGTATCAACCTACCGTCAATGTCTGATGGTGTACAGGTCAGCACTGAGTATCAACCTGTCGTCTGTATCTGATGGTGTACAGGTCAGCAATGAGTGTCAACCTGCCGTCAATATATGATGGTGTACAGGTCAGCAATGAGTATCAACCTGTCGTCAATGTCTGATGGTGTACAGATTAGTAATGAGTATCAACCTACCGTCAATGTCTGATGGTGTACAGGTCAGCAATGAGTATCAACCAGTCGTCAATACCTGATGGTGTACAGGTCAGCAATGAGTATCAACCTGTCGTCAGTATCTGATGGTGTACAGGTCAGCAATGAGTATCAACCTGTAGTCAGTATCTGATGGTGTACAGGTCAGCAATGAGTATCAACCTACCGTCAATTTCTGATGGTGTACAGGTCAGCAATGAGTATCAACCTGCCGTCAATACCTGATGGTGTAAGGTCAGCAATGAGTATCAACCTGACATCAATATCTGATGGTGTACAGGTCAGCAATGAGTATCAACCTAACGTCAATGTCTGATGGTGTACAGGTCAGCAACGAGTGTCAACCTGTCGTCAATGTCTGATGGTGTACAGGTCAGCAATGAGTATCAACCTGCCGTCAATATATGTTGGTGTACAGGTCAGCAATGAGTATCAACCTGTCGTCAATACCTGTTGGTGTACAGATCAGCAATGAGTATCAACCTGCCGTCAATATCTGATGGTGTACAGGTCAGCGATGAGTATCAACCTGCCGTCAATATCTGATGGTGTACCGGTCAGCAATGAGTATCAACCTGTCGTCAATGTCTGATGGTGTACAGGTCAGCAATGAGTATCAACCTGCCGTCAATACTTGATTGTGTACAGGTCAGCAATGAGTATCAACCTGTCGTCAGTATCTGATGGTGTACAGGTCAGCAATGAGTACCAACCTGTCGTCAATACCTGATGGTGTACAGGTCAGCAATGAGTATCAACCTGCCGTCAATGTCTGATGGTGTACAGGTCAGCAATGTGTATCAACCTACTGTCAATACCTGATGGTGTACAGGTCAGCAATGAGTATCAACCTGTCGTCAATGTCTGATGGTGTACAGGTCAGCAATGAGTATCAACCTGTCGTCAATGTCTGATGGTGTACAGGTCCGCAATGAGTATCAACCTGTCATCAATGTCTGATGGTGTACAGGTCAGCAATGAGTATCAACCTGTCGTCAGTATCTGATGGTGTACAGGTCATCAATGAGTACCAACCTGTCGTCAATATCTAATGGTGTACATGTCAGCAATGAGTATCAACCTGCCGTCAATGTCTGATGGTGTACAGGTCATCAATGAGTATCAACCTGTCGTCAGTATCTGATGGTGTACAGGTCAGCAATGAGTATCAACCTGTCGTCAATACCTGTTGGTGTACAGATCAGCAATGAGTATCAACCTGCCGTCAATGTCTGATGGTGTACAGGTCAGCGATGAGTATCAACCTGCCGTCAGTGTCTGATGGCGTACAGGTCAGCAATGAGTATCAACCTGTCGTCAGTATCTGATGGTGTACAGGTCAGCAATGAGTATCAACCTGCCGTCATTGTCTGATGGTGTTCAAGTCAGCAATGAGTATCAACCTGCCGTCAATACTTGATTGTGTACAGGTCAGCAATGAGTATCAACCTGTCGTCAGTATCTGATGGTGTACAGGTCAGCAATGAGTACCAACCTGTCGTCAATACCTGATGGTGTACAGGTCAGCAATGAGTATCAACCTGCCGTCAATGTCTGATGGTGTACAGGTCAGCAATGAGTATCAGCCTGTCGTCAATGTCTGATGGTGTACAGGTCAGCAATGAGTATCAACCTGTCATCAATATCTGATGGTGTACAGGTCAGCAATGAGCATCAACCTGTCGTCAGTATCTGATGGTGTACAGGTCATCAATGAGTACCAACCTGTCGTCAATATCTGATGGTGTACAGGTCAGCAATGAGAATCAACCTGCCGTCAGTGTCTGATGGTGTACAGGTCAGCAATGAGTATCAACTTGTCGTCAGTATCTGATGGTGTACATGTCAACAATGAGTACCAACCTGTCGTCAATACCTGATGGTGTACAGGTCAGCAATGAGTATCAACCTGCCGTCAATGTCTGATGGTGTAAGGTCAGCAATGAGTATCAACTTGCCGTCAATACCTGATGGTGTACAGGTCAGCAATGAGTATCAACCTGTGGTCAATACCTGATGGTGTACAGGTCAGCAATGAGTATCAACCTGTCGTCAATGTCTGATGGTGTACAAGTCAGCAATGAGTATGAACCTGCCGTCAGTATCTGATGGTCTACAGGTCAGCAATGAATAACAACTTGTCGTCAGTATCTGATGGTGTACATATCAACAATGAGTACCAACCTGTCGTCAGTACCTGATGGTGTACAGGTCAGCAATGAGTATCAACCTGCCGTCAATGTCTGATGGTGTACAGGTCAGCAATGAGTATCAGCCTGTCATCAATGTCTGATGGTGTACAGGTCAGCAATGAGTATCAACCTGTCGTCAATACCTGATGGTGTACAGGTCAGCAATGAGTATCAACTTGTCGTCAATGTCTGATGGTGTACAGGTCAACAATGAGTATCAACCTGCCGTCAGTATCTGATGGTGTACAGGTCAGCAATGAGTATCAACCTGTCGTCAATGTCTGATGGTGTACAGGTCAGCAATGAGTATCAACCTGCCGTCAATGTCTGATGGTGTACAGGTCAGCAATGAGTATCAACCTGTAGTCAATGTCTGATGGTGTACAGGTCAGCAATGAGTATCAACCTGTCGTCAATGTCTGATGGTGTTCAGGGCAGCAATGAGTATCAACCTGCCGTCAATACTTGATTGTGTACAGGTCAGCAATGAGTATCAACATGTCGTCAATACCTGATGGTGTACAGGTCAGCAATGAGTATCAACATGTCGTCAGTATCTGATGGTGTACAGGTCAGCAATGAGTATCAACCTGCCGTCAATGTCTGATGGTGTACAGGTCAGCAATGAGTATCAACCTGTCGTCAATACCTGTTGGTATACAGATCAGCAATGAGTATCAACCTGCCGTCAATGTCTGATGGTGTACAGGTCAGCGATGAGTATCAACCTGCCGTCAGTGTCTGATGGTGTGCAGGTCAGCAATGAGTATCAACCTGTCGTCAATGTCTGATGGTGTGCAGGTCAGCAATGAGTATCAACCTGTCGTCAGTATCTGATGGTGTACAGGTCAGCAATGAGCATCAACCTGCCGTCAATACATGATTGTGTACAGGTCAGCAATGAGTATCAACTTGTCATCAGTATCTGATGGTGTACAGGTCAGCAATGAGTATCAACCTGCCGTCAATATCTGATGGTGTACAGGTCAGCAATGAGTATCAACCTGTCGTCAGTATCTGATGGTGTACATGTCAACAATGAGTACCAATCTGTCGTCAATACCTGATGGTTTACAGGTCAGCAATGAGTATCAACCTGCCGTCAATGTCTGATGATGTACAGGTCAGCAATGAGTATCAACCTGTCATCAATGTCTGATGGTGTACAGGTCAACAATGAGTATCAACTTGTCGTCAATAACTGATGGTGTACATGTCAGCAATGAGTATCAACCTGCCGTCAATGTCTGATGGTGTACAGGTCAGCAATGAGTATCAACCTACCGTCAGTGTCTGATGGTGTACAGGTCAGCAATGAGTATCAACCTGTCGTCAGTATCTGATGGTGTACAGGTCAGCAATGAGTATCAACCTACCGTCAATGTCTGATGGTGTACAGGTCAGCAATGAGTATCAACCTGCCGTCAATGTCTGATGGTGTACAGGTCAGCAATGAGTATCAACCTGTCGTCAATAACTGATGGTGTACAGGTCAGCAATGAGTATCAACCTGCCGTCAATGTCTGATGGTGTACAGGTCAGCAATGAGTATCAACCTGCCGTCAATGTCTGATGGTGTACAGGTCAGCAATGAATATCAACCTGCTGTCAATATCTGATGGTGTACAGGTCAGCAATGAGTATCAACTTGTCGTCAATAACTGATGGTGTACAGGTCAGCAATGAGTATCAACCTGTCGCCAATGTCTGATGGTGTACAGGTCAGCAATGAGTATCAAGCTGTCATCAATGTCCGATGGTGTACAGGTCAGCAATGAGTATCAACCTGTCGTCAGTATCTGATGGTGTACAGGTCAGCAATGTGTATCAACCTGCCGTCAGTGTCTGATGGTGTACAGGTCAGCAGTGAGTACCAACCTGCCGTCAATGTCTGATGGTGTACAGGTCAGCAATGAGTATCAACCTGCTGTCAATACTTGATGGTGTACAGGGCAACAATGAGTATCAACCTGTCGTCAGTATCTGATGGTGTATAGGTCAGCAATGAATACCAACCTGTAGTCAGTATCTGATGGTGTACAGGTCAGCAATGAGTATCAACCTGCCGTCAATGTCTGATGGTGTACAGGTCAGCAATGAGTATCAACCTGCCGTCAATACCTGATGGTGTAAGGTCAGCAGTGAGTATCAACCTGACGTCAATATCTGATGGTGTACATGTCAGCAATGAGTATCAACCTAACGTCAATGTCTGATGGTGTACAGGTCAGCAATGAGTATCAACCTGTCATCAATGTCTGATGGTGTACAGATCAGCAATGAGTATCAACCTGTCGTCAATGTCTGATGGTGTACACGTCAGCAATGAGTATCAATCTGCCGTCAATATATGTTGGTGTACAGGTCAGCAATGAGTATCAACCTGCCGTCAATACCTGATGGTGTAAAGTTCAGTAATGAGTATCAACCTGCCGTCAATATCTGATGGTGTACATGTCAGCAATGAGTATCAACCTGTCGTCAGTATCTGATGGTGTACAGGTCAGCAATGAGTACCAACCTGTCGTCAATACCTGATGGTGTACAGGTCAGCAATGAGTATCAACCTGCCGTCAATGTCTGATGGTGTACAGGTCAGCAATGAATATCAACCTGCTGTCAATACCTGATGGTGTACAGGTCAGCAATGAGTATCAACCTGTCGTCAATGTCTGATGGTGTACAGGTCAGCAATGAGTATCAACCTGTCGTCAATGTCTGATGGTGTACAGGTCAGCAATGAGTATCAACCTGTCATCAATATCTGATGGTGTACAGGTCAGCAATGAGTATCAACCTGTCGTCAGTATCTGATGGTGTACAGGTCATCAATGAGTACCAACCTGTCGTCAATATCTGATGGTGTACAGGTCAGCAATGAGTATCAACCTGCCGTCAGTGTCTGATGGTGTATAGGTCAGCAATGAGTACCAACCTGCCGTCAATGTCTGATGGTGTACAGGTCAGCAATGAGTATCAACTTGTCGTCAGTATCTGATGGTGTACATGTCAACAATGAGTACCAACCTGTCGTCAATACATGATGGTGTACAGGCCAGCAATGAGTATCAACCTGCCGTCAATGTCTGATGGTGTACAGGTCAGCAATGAGTATCAACCTGCCGTCAATACCTGATGGTGTACAGGTCAGCAATGAGTATCAACCTGTGGTCAATACCTGATGGTGTACAGGTCAGCAATGAGTATCAACCTGTCGTCAATGCCTGATGGAGTACAGGTGAGCAATGAGTATAAACTTGTCGTCAGTATCTGATGGTATACATGTCAGCAATGAGTATCAACTTGTCGTCAATGTCTGATGGTGTACAGGTCAGCAATGAGTATCAACCTGTCATCAATGTCTGATGGTGTACAGATCAGCAATGAGTATCAACCTGTCGTCAATGTCTGATGGTGTACAGGTCAGCAATGAGTATCAACCTGTCGTCAGTATCTGATGGTGTACATGTCAACAATGAGTACCAACCTGTCGTCAATACCTGATGGTTTACAGGTCAGCAATGAGTATCAACCTGCCGTCAATGTCTGATGGTGTACAGGTCAGCAATGAGTATCAACCTGTCATCAATGTCTGATGGTGTACAGGTCAACAATGAGTATCAACTTGTCGTCAATAACTGATGGTGTACAGGTCAGCAATGAGTATCAACCTGCCGTCAATGTCTGATGGTGTACAGGTCAGCAATGAGTATCAACCTGCCGTCAGTGTCTGATGGTGTACAGGTCAGCAATGAGTATCAACCTGTCGTCAGTATCTGAAGGTGTACAGGTCAGCAATGAGTATCAACCTACCGTCAATGTCTGATGGTGTACAGGTCAGCAATGAGTATCAACCTGCCGTCAATGTCTGATGGTGTACAGGTCACCAATGAGTATCAACCTGTCGTCAATAACTGATGGTGTACAGGTCAGCAATGAGTATCAACCTGCCGTCAATGTCTGATGGTGTACAGGTCAGCAATGAGTATCAACCTGCCGTCAATGTCTGATGGTGTACAGGTCAGCAATGAATATCAACCTGCTGTCAATATCTGATGGTGTACAGGTCAGCAATGAGTATCAACCTGTCGTCAGTATCTGATGGTGTACAGGTCAGCAATGTGTATCAACCTGCCGTCAGTGTCTGATGGTGTACAGGTCAGCAGTGAGTACCAACCTGCCGTCAATGTCTGATGGTGTACAGGTCAGCAATGAGTATCAACCTGCCATCAATACTTGATGGTGTACAGGGCAACAATGAGTATCAACCTGTCGTCAGTATCTGATGGTGTACAGGTCAGCAATGAATACCAACCTGTAGTCAGTATCTGATGGTGTACAGGTCAGCAATGAGTATCAACCTGTCGTCAATACCTGATGGTGTAAGGTCAGCAATGAGTATCAACCTGACATCAATATCTGATGGTGTACATGTCAGCAATGAGTATCAACCTAACGTCAATGTCTGATGGTGTACAGGTCAGCAATGAGTATCAACCTGTCATCAATGTCTGATGGTGTACATATCAGCAATGAGTATCAACCTGTCGTCAATGTCTGATGGTGTACAGGTCAGCAATGAGTATCAACCTGTCGTCAGTATCTGATGGTGAACAGGTCAGCAATGAGTATCAACCTGTCGTCAATACCTGTTGGTGTACAGATCAGCAATGAGTATCAACCTGCCGTCAATGTCTGATGGTGTACAGGTCAGCGATGAGTATCAACCTGCCGTCAGTGTCTGATGGCGTACAGGTCAGCAATGAGTATCAACCTGTCGTCAGTATCTGATGGTGTACAGGTCAGCAATGAGTATCAACCTGCCGTCAATGTCTGATGGTGTTCAGGTCAGCAATGAGTATCAGCCTGCCGTCAATACTTGATTGTGTACAGGTCAGTAATGAGTATCAACCTGTCGTCAGTATCTGATGGTGTACAGGTCAGCAATGAGTACCAACCTGTCGTCAATACCTGATGGTGTACAGGTCAGCAATGAGTATCAACCTGCCGTCAATGTCTGATGGTGTACAGGTCAGCAATGAATATCAACCTGCTGTCAATACCTGATGGTGTACAGGTCAGCATTGAGTATCAACCTGTCGTTAATGTCTGATGGTTTACAGGTCAGCAATGAGTATCAACCTGTCGTCAATGTCTGATGGTGTACAGGTCAGCAATGAGTATCAACCTGTCATCAATATCTGATGGTGTACAGGTCAGCAATGAGTATCAACTTGTCGTCAATATCTGATGGTGTACATGTCAACAATGAGTACCAACCTGTCGTCAATACCTGATGGTGTACAGGTCAGCAATAAGTATCAACCTGCCGTCAATGTCTGATGGTTTACAGGTCAGCAATGAGTATCAACCTGCCGTAAATACCTGATGGTGTACAGGTCAGCAATGAGTATCAACCTGTAGTCAATACCTGATGGTGTACAGGTCAGCAATGAGTATCAACCTGTCGTCAATGCCTGATGCTGTACAGGTGAGCAATGAGTATAAACTTGTCGTCAGTATCTGATTGTGTACATGTCAGCAATGAGTATCAACCTGTCGTCAATGTCTGATGGTGTACAAGTCAGCAATGAGTATCAACCTGCCGTCAAATTCTGATGGTGTACAGGTCAGCAATGAGTATCAACCTGTCATCAATGTCTGATGGTGTACATGTCAACGATGAGTATCAACTTGTCGTCAATAACTGATGGTGTACAGGTCAGCAATGAGTATCAACCTGCCGTCAATGTCTGATGGTGTACAGGTCAGCAATGAGTATCAACCTGCCGTCAGTGTCTGATGGTGTACAGGTCAGCAATGAGTATCAACCTGTCGTCAGTATCTGATGGTGTACAGGTCAGCAATGAGTATCAACCTACCGTCAATGTCTGATGGTGTACATGTCAGCAATGAGTATCAACCTGCCGTCAATGTCTGATGGTGTACAGGTCAGCAATGAGTATCAACCTGCTGTCAATATCTGATGGTGTACAGGTCAGCAATGAGTATAAACTTGTCGTCAATAACTGATGGTGTATAGGTCAGCAATGAGTATCAACCTGTCGTCAATGTCTGATGGAGTACAGGTCAGCAATGAGTATCAACCTGTCATCAATGTCCGATGGTGTACAGGTCAGCAATGAGTATCAACCTGTCGTCAGTATCTGATGGTGTACAGGTCAGCAATGAGTATCAACCTGTAGTCAGTATCTGATGGTGTACAGGTCAGCAATGAGTATCAACCTGCCGTCAATGTCTGATGGTGTACAGGTCAGCAATGAGTATCAACCTGCCGTCAATACCTGATGGTGTAAGGTCAGCAATGAGTATCAACCTGACATCAATATCTGATGGTGTACATGTCGGCAATGAGTATCAACCTAACGTCAATGTCTGATGGTGTACAGGTCAGCAATGAGTATCAACCTGTCATCAAAGTCTGATGGTGTACAGATCAGCAATGAGTATCAACCTGTCGTGAATGTCTGATGGTCTACACGTCAGCAATGAGTATCAACCTGCCGTCAATATATGTTGGTGTACAGGTCAGCAATGAGTATCAACCTGCCTTCAATATCTGATGGTGTAAAGTTCAGCAATGAGTATCAACCTGCCGTCAATGTCTGATGGTGTACAGGTCAGCAATGAGTATCAACCTGTCGTCAATACCTGTTGGTGTACAGATCAGCAATGAGTATCAACCTGCCGTCAATGTCTGATGGTGTACAGGTCAGCGATGAGTATCAACCTGCCGTCAGTGTCTGATGGAATACAGGTCAGCAATGAGTATCAACCTGTCGTCAGTATCTGATGGTGTACAGGTCAGCAATGAGTATCAACCTGCCGTCAATGTCTGATGGTGTACAGGTCAGCAATGAGTATCAACCTGCCGTCAATACTTGATTGTGTACAGGTCAGCAATGAGTATCAACCTGTCGTCAGTATCTGATGGTGTACAGGTCAGCAATGAGAATCAACCTGCCGCCAATGTCTGATGGTGTACAGGTCAGCAATGAGTATCAACCTGTCGTCAATACCTGATGGTGTACAGGTCAGCAATGAGTATCAACCTGTCGTTAATACCTGATGGTGTACAGGTCAGCAATGAGTATCAACCTGTCGTCAGTATCTGATGGTGTACAGGTCATCAATGAGTACCAACCTGTCGTCAATATCTGATGGTGTACAGGTCAGCAATGAGTATCAACTTGTCGTCAGTATCTGATGGTGTACAGGTCAACAATGAGTACCAACCTGTCGTCAATACCTGAGGGTGTACAGGTCAGCAATGAGTATCAACCTGTCGTCAGTATCTGATGGTGTACAGGTCAGCAATGTGTATCAACCTGTCGTCAGTATCTGATGGTGTACAGGTCAGCAATGAGTATCAACCTGTCGACAGTATCTGATGGTGTACATGTCAGCAATGAGTATACACCTGTCGTCAATACCTGATGGTGTAGAGGTCAGCAATGAGTATCAACCTGTCTTCAATGCCTGATGGTGTACAGGTCAGCAATGAGTATCAACCTGCCGTCAATGCCTGATGGTGTACAGGTGAGCAATGAGTATCAACTTGTCGTCAGTATCTGATGGTGTACAGGTCAGCAATGAGTATCAACCTGTCGTCAATGTCTGATGGTGTACAGGTCAGCAATGAGTATCAAACTGCCGTCAAATTCTGATGGTGTACAGGTCAGCAATGAGTATCAACCTGTCATCAATGTCTGATGGTGTACAGGTCAAGAATGAGTATCAACTTGTCGTCAATAACTGATGGTGTACAGGTCAGCAATGAGTATCAACCTGCCGTCAATGTCTGATGGTGTACAGGTCAGCAATGAGTATCAACCTGCCGTCAGTGTCTGATGGTGTACAGGTCAGCAATGAGTATCAACCTGCCGTCAATGTCTGATGGTGTACAGGTCAGCAATGAGTATCAACATGTCGTCAATAACTGATGGTGTATAGGTCAGCAATGAGTATCAACCTGTCGTCAATGTCTGATGGTGTACAGGTCTGCAATGAGTATTAACCTGTCATCAATGTCTGATGGTGTACAGGTCAGCAATGTGTATCAACCTGCCGTCAGTGTCTGATGGTGTACAGGTCAGCAGTGAGTACCAACCTGCCGTCAACGTCTGATGGTGTACAGGTCAGCAATGAGTATCAACCTGCCGTCAATACTTGATGGTGTACAGGGCAACAATGAGTATCAACCTGTCGTCAGTATCTGATGGTGTACAGGTCAGCAATGAATACCAACCTGTGGTCAATGTCTGATGGTGTACAGGTCAGCAATGTGTATCAACCTGTCGTCAATACCTGATGGTGTACAGGTCAGCAATGAGTATCAACCTGTCGTCAGTATCTGATGGTGTACAGGTCAGCAATGAGTACCAAACTGTCGTCAATGTCTGATGGTGTACAGGTCAGCAATGAGTATCAACCTGCCGTCAATGTCTGATGGTGTACAGGTCAGCAATGAGTATCAACCTGCTGTCAATACCTGATGGTGTACAGGTCAGCAATGAGTATCAACCTGCCGTCAATGTCTGATGGTGTACAGGTCAGCAATGAGTATCAACCTGCTGTCAATACCTGATGGTGTACAGGTCAGCAATGAGTACCAACCTGCTGTAAATATCTGATGGTGTACAGGTCAGCAATGAGTATCAACCTGTCATCAATGTCTGATGGTGTACAGGTCAGTAATGAGTATCAAACTGCCGTCAAATGCTGATGGTGTACAGGTCAGCAATGAGTATCAACCTGTCATCAATGTCTGATGGTGTACAGGTCAACAATGAGTATCAACTTGTCGTCAATAACTGATGGTGTACAGGTCAGCAATGAGTATCAACCTGCCGTCAATGTCTGATGGTGTACAGGTCAGCAATGAGTATCAACCTGCCGTCAGTGTCTGATGGTGTACAGGTCAGCAATGAGTATCAACCTGCTGTCAATGTCTGATGGTGTACAGGTCAGCAATGAGTATCAACATGTCGTCAATGTCTGATGGTGTACAGGTCTGCAATGTGTATTAACCTGTCATCAATGTCTGATGGTGTACAGGTCAGCAATGAGTATCAACCTGTCGTCAGTATCTGATGGTGTACAGGTCAGCAATGTGTATCAACCTGCCGTCAGTGTCTGATGGTGTACAGGTCAGCAGTGAGTACCAACCTGCCGTCAATGTCTGATGGTGTACAGGTCAGCAATGAGTATCAACCTGCCGTCAATACTTGATGGTGTACAGGGCAACAATGAGTTTCAACCTGTCGTCAGTATCTGATGGTGTACAGGTCAGCAATGAATACCAACCTGTGGTCAATGTCTGATGGTGTACAGGTCAGCAATGTGTATCAACCTGTCGTCAATACCTGATGGTGTACAGGTCAGCAATGAGTATCAACCTGTCGTCAGTATCTGATGGTGTACAGGTCAGCAATGAGTATCAACCTGTAGTCAGTATCTGATGGTGTACAGGTCAGCAATGAGTATCAACCTGCCGTCAATGTCTGATGGTGTACAGGTCAGCAATGAGTATCAACCTGCCGTCAATACCTAATGGTGTAAGGTCAGCAATGAGTATCAACCTGTCATCAAAATCTGATGGTGTACAGATCAGCAATGAGTATCAACCTGTCGTCAATGTCTGATGGTGTACACTTCAGCAATGAGTATCAACCTGCCGTCAATATATGTTGGTGTACAGGTCAGCAATGAGTATCAACCTGCCGTCAATACCTGATGGTGTAAATTTCAGCAATGAGTATCAACCTGCCGTCAATGTCTGATGGTGTACAGGTCAGCAATGAGTATCAACCTGCCGTCAATATCTGATGGTGTACAGGTCAGCAATGAGTACCAACCTGTCGTCAATGTCTGATGGTGTACAGGTCAGCAATGAGCATCAACCTGTCATCAATGTCTGATGGTGTACAGGTCAGCAATGAGTATCAACCTGTCGTCAGTATCTGATGGTGTACAGGTCAGCAATGAGTATCAACCTGCCGTCACTGTTTGATGGTGTACAGGTCAGCAATGAATACCAACCTGTGGTCAATGTCTGATGGTGTACAGGTCAGCAATGTGTATCAACCTGTCGTCAGTATCTGATGGTGTACAGGTCAGCAATGAGTATCAACCTGTCGACAGTATCTGATGGTGTACAGGTCAGCAATGAGAATCAACCTGCCGTCAATGTCTGATGGTGTACAGGTCAGCAATGAGTATCAACCTGTCGTCAATACCTGATGGTGTACAGGTCAGCAATGAGTATCAACCTGTCGTCAATACCTGATGGTGTAAAGGTCAGCAATGAGTATCAACCTGCCGTCAGTGTCTGATGGTGTACAGGTCATCAATGAGTACCAATCTGTCATCAATATCTGATGGTGTACAGGTCAGCAATGAGTATCAACTTGTCGTCAATACCTGAGGGTGTACAGGTCAGCAATGTGTATCAACCTGTCGTAAGTATCTGATGCTGTACAGGTCAGCAATGAGTATCAACCTGTCGTCAATACCTGATGGTGTAGAGGTCAGCAATGAGTATCACCCTGTCTTCAATGCCTGATGGTGTACAGGTCAGCAATGAGTATCAACCTGCCGTCAATGCCTGATGGTGTACAGGTGAGCAATGAGTATCAACTTGTCGTCAGTATCTGATGGTGTACAGGTCAGCAATGAGTATCAACCTGTCGTCAATGTCTGATGGTGTACAGGTCAGCAATGAGTATCAAACTGCCGTCAAATTCTGATCGTGTACAGGTCAGCAATGAGTATCAACCTGTCATCAATGTCTGATGGTGTACAGGTCAACAATGAGTATCAACTTGTCGTCAATAACTGATGGTGTACAGGTCAGCAATGAGTATCAACCTGCCGTCAATGTCTGATGGTGTACAGGTCAGCAATGAGTATCAACCTGCCGTCAGTATCTGATCGTGTACAGGTCAGCAATGAGTATCCACCTGCCGTCAATACCTGATGGTGTACAGGTCACTAATGAGTGTCAACCTGTCGTCAATATCTGATGGTGTACTGGTCAACAATGAGTATCAACCTGCTGTCAATGTCTGATGGTGTATATGTAAGCAATGAGTATCAACCTGCCGTCAATGTCTGATGGTGTACAGGTCAGCAATGAGTATCAACCTGTCGTCAGTATCTGATGGTGTACAGGTCAGCAATGAGTATCAACCTGTCGTCAATGTCTGATGGTGTACAGGTTAGCAATGATATCAACCTGTCGTCAATACCTGATGGTGTACAGGTCAGCAATGTGTATCAACCTGCCGTCAATGTCTGATGGTGTACAGGTCAACAATGTGTATCAACCTGCCGTCAATACCTGATGGTGTACAAGTCAGCAATGAGTACCAACCTGTCGTCAATACCTGATGGTGTACAGGCCAGCAATGATTATCAAACGATCGTCAGTATCTGATGGAGTACAGGTCAGCAAAGAGTATCAACCTGCCGTCAATGTCTGATGGTGTACAGGTCAGCAATGAGTATCAACCTGCCGTCAATGTCTGATGGTGTACAGGTCAACAATGTGTATCAACCTGCCGTCAGTGTCTGATGGTGTACAGGTCAGCAATGAGTATCAACCTGTCGTCAATGTCTGATGGTGAACAGGTTAGCAATGAGTATCAACCTGTCGTCAATGTCTTATAGTGTACAGGTCAGCAATGAGTACCAACCTGTGGTCAATATCTGATGGTGTACAGGTCAGCAATGTGTATCAACCTGTCGTCAGTATCTGATGGTGTACAGGTCAGCAATGAGTATCAACCTGTCGACAGTATCTGATGGTGTACAGGTCAGCAATGAGAATCAACCTTCCGTCAATGTCTGATGGTGTACAGGTCAGCAATGAGTATCAACTTGTCGTCAGTATCTGATGGTGTACAGGTCATCAATGAGTACCAACCTGTCGTCAATATCTGATGGTGTACAGGTCAGCAATGAGTATCAACTTGTCGTCAGTATCTGATGATGTACAGGTCAACAATGAGTACCAACCTGTCGTCAATACCTGAGGGTGTACAGGTCAGCAATGTGTATCAACCTGTCGTCAGTATCTGATGGTGTACAGGTCAGCAATGAGTATCAACCTGTCGACAGTATCTGATGGTGTACAGGTCAGCAATGAGTATACACCTGTCGTCAATACCTGATGGTGTAGAGGTCAGCAATGAGTATCAACCTGTCTTCAATGCCTGATGGTGTACAGGTCAGCAATGAGTATCAACCTGCCGTCAATGCCTGATGGTGTACAGGTGAGCAATGAGTATCAACTTGTCGTCAGTATCTGATGGTGTACAGGTCAGCAATGAGTATCAACCTGCCGTCAATACTTGATTGTGTACAGGTCAGCAATGAGTATCAACCTGCCGTCAATGTCTGATGGTGTACAGGTCAGCAATGAGTATCAACCTGCCGTCAATACTTGATTGTGTACAGGTCAGCAATGAGTATCAACCTGTCGTCAGTATCCGATGGTGTACAGGTCAGCAATGAGTACCAACCTGTCGTCAATGTCTGATGGTGTACAGGTCAGCAATGAGTATCAACCTGCCGTCAATGTCTGATGGTGTACAGGTCAGCAATGAGTATCAACCTGCTGTCAATACCTGATGGTGTACAGGTCAGCAATGAGTATCAACCTGTCGACAGTATCTGATGGTGTACAGGTCAGCAATGAGAATCAACCTGCCGCCAATGTCTGATGGTGTACAGGTCAGCAATGAGTATCAACCTGTCGTCAATACCTGATGGTGTACAGGTCAGCAATGAGTATCAACCTGTCGTCAATGTCTGATGGTGTACAGGTCAGCAATGAGTATCAACCTGTCGTCAGTATCTGATGGTGTACAGGTCAGCAATGAGTATCAACCTGTCGTCAATACCTGATGGTGTACAGGTCAGCAATGAGTATCAACCTGTCGTCAGTTTCTGATGGTGTACAGGTCATCAATGAGTACCAACCTGTCGTCAATATCTGATGGTGTACAGGTCAGCAATGAGTATCAACTTGTCGTCAGTATCTGATGGTGTACAGGTCAACAATGAGTACCAACCTGTCGTCAATACCTGAGGGTGTACAGGTCAGCAATGTGTATCAACCTGTCGTCAGTATCTGATGGTGTACAGGTCAGCAATGAGTATCAACCTGTCGACAGTATCTGATGGTGTACAGGTCAGCAATGAGTATACACCTGTCGTCAATACCTGATGGTGTAGAGGTCAGCAATGAGTATCAACCTGTCTTCAATGCCTGATGGTGTACAGGTCAGCAATGAGTATCAACCTGCCGTCAATGCCTGATGGTGTACAGGTGAGCAATGAGTATCAACTTGTCGTCAGTATCTGATGGTGTACAGGTCAGCAATGAGTATCAACCTGTCGTCAATGTCTGATGGTGTACAGGTCAGCAATGAGTATCAAACTGCCGTCAAATTCTGATGGTGTACAGGTCAGCAATGAGTATCAACCTGTCATCAATGTCTGATGGTGTACAGGTCAACAATGAGTATCAACTTGTCGTCAATAACTGATGGTGTACAGGTCAGCAATGAGTATCAACCTGCCGTCAGTGTCTGATGGTGTACAGGTCAGCAATGAGTATCAACCTGCCGTCAATGTCTGATGGTGTACAGGTCAGCAATGAGTATCAACATGTCGTCAATAACTGATGGTGTATAGGTCAGCAATGAGTATCAACCTGTCGTCAATGTCTGATGGTGTACAGGTCTGCAATGAGTATTAACCTGTCATCAATGTCTGATGGTGTACAGGTCAGCAATGAGTATCAACCTGTCGTCAGTATCTGATGGTGTACAGGTCAGCAATGTGTATCAACCTGCCGTCAGTGTCTGATGGTGTACAGGTCAGCAGTGAGTACCAACCTGCCGTCAATGTCTGATGGTGTACAGGTCAGCAATGAGTATCAACCTGCCGTCAATACTTGATGGTGTACAGGGCAACAATGTGTATCAACCTGTCGTCAGTATCTGATGGTGTACAGGTCAGCAATGAATACCAACCTGTGGTCAATGTCTGATGGTGTACAGGTCAGCAATGTGTATCAACCTGTCGTCAATACCTGATGGTGTACAGGTCAGCAATGAGTATCAACCTGTCGTCAGTATCTGATGGTGTACAGGTCAGCAATGAGTACCAAACTGTCGTCAATGTCTGATGGTGTACAGGTCAGCAATGAGTATCAACCTGCCGTCAATGTCTGATGGTGTACAGGTCAGCAATGAGTATCAACCTGCTGTCAATACCTGATGGTGTACAGGTCAGCAATGAGTATCAACCTGTCGTCAATGTCTGATGGTGTACAGGTCAGCAATGAGCATCAACCTGTCATCAATGTCTGATGGTGTACAGGTCAGCAATGAGTATCAACCTGTCGTCAGTATCTGATGGTGTACAGGTCAGCAATGAGTATCAACCTGCCGTCAGTGTTTGATGGTGTACAGGTCAGCAATGAATACCAACCTGTGGTCAATGTCTGATGGTGTACAGGTCAGCAATGTGTATCAACCTGTCGTCAGTATCTGATGGTGTACAGGTCAGCAATGAGTATCAACCTGTCGTCAATACCTGATGGTGTACAGGTCAGCAATGAGTATCAACCTGCCGTCAATGCCTGATGGTGTACAGGTGAGCAATGAGTATCAACTTGTCGTCAGTATCTGATGGTGTACAGGTCAGCAATGAGTATCAACCTGTCGTCAATGTCTGATGGTGTACAGGTCAGCAATGAGTATCAAACTGCCGTCAAATTCTGATGGTGTACAGGTCAGCAATGAGTATCAACCTGTCATCAATGTCTGATGGTGTACAGGTCAACAATGAGTATCAACTTGTCGTCAATAACTGATGGTGTACAGGTCAGCAATGAGTATCAACCTGCCGTCAATGTCTGATGGTGTACAGGTCAGCAATGAGTATCAACCTGCCGTCAGTGTCTGATGGTGTACAGGTCAGCAATGAGTATCAACCTGCTGTCAATGTCTGATGGTGTACAGGTCAGCAATGAGTATCAACATGTCGTCAATGTCTGATGGTGTACAGGTCTGCAATGTGTATTAACCTGTCATCAATGTCTGATGGTGTACAGGTCAGCAATGAGTATCAACCTGTCGTCAGTATCTGATGGTGTACAGGTCAGCAATGTGTATCAACCTGCCGTCAGTGTCTGATGGTGTACAGGTCAGCAGTGATTACCAACCTGCCGTCAATGTCTGATGGTGTACAGGTCAGCAATGAGTATCAACCTGCCGTCAATACTTGATGGTGTACAGGGCAACAATGAGTTTCAACCTGTCGTCAGTATCTGATGGTGTACAGGTCAGCAATGAATACCAACCTGTGGTCAATGTCTGATGGTGTACAGGTCAGCAATGTGTATCAACCTGTCGTCAATACCTGATGGTGTACAGGTCAGCAATGAGTATCAACCTGTCGTCAGTATCTGATGGTGTACAGGTCAGCAATGAGTATCAACCTGTCGTCAATGTCTGATGGTGTACAGGTCAGCAATGAGTATCAACCTGCCGTCAATGTCTGATGGTGTACAGGTCAGCAATGAGTATCAACCTGCCGTCAATACCTAATGGTGTAAGGTCAGCAATGAGTATCAACCTGACATCAATATCTGATGGTGTACATGTCAGCAATGAGTATCAACCTAACGTCAATGTCTGATGGTGTACAGGTCAGCAATGAGTATCAACCTGTCATCAAAATCTGATGGTGTACAGATCAGCAATGAGTATCAACCTGTCGTCAATGTCTGATGGTGTACACTTCAGCAATGAGTATCAACCTGCCGTCAATATATGTTGGTGTACAGGTCAGCAATGAGTATCAACCTGCCGTCAATACCTGATGGTGTAAATTTCAGCAATGAGTATCAACCTGCCGTCAATGTCTGATGGTGTACAGGTCAGCAATGAGTATCAACCTGCTGTCAATACCTGATGGTGTACAGGTCAGCAATGAGTATCAACCTGTCGTCAATGTCTGATGGTGTACAGGTCAGCAATGAGCATCAACCTGTCATCAATGTCTGATGGTGTACAGGTCAGCAATGAGTATCAACCTGTCGTCAGTATCTGATGGTGTACAGGTCAGCAATGAGTATCAACCTGCCGTCAGTGTTTGATGGTGTACAGGTCAGCAATGAATACCAACCTGTGGTCAATGTCTGATGGTGTACAGGTCAGCAATGTGTATCAACCTGTCGTCAGTATCTGATGGTGTACAGGTCAGCAATGAGTATCAACCTGTCGACAGTATCTGATGGTGTACAGGTCAGCAATGAGAATCAACCTGCCGTCAATGTCTGATGGTGTACAGGTCAGCAATGAGTATCAACCTGTCGTCAATACCTGATGGTGTACAGGTCAGCAATGAGTATCAACCTGTCGTCAATACCTGATGGTGTAAAGGTCAGCAATGAGTATCAACCTGTCGTCAGTATCTGATGGTGTACAGGTCATCAATGAGTACCAACCTGTCATCAATATCTGATGGTGTACAGGTCAGCAATGAGTATCAACTTGTCGTCAGTATCTGATGGTGTACAGGTCAACAATGTGTAACAACCTGTCGTCAATACCTGAGGGTGTACAGGTCAGCAATGTGTATCAACCTGTCGTAAGTATCTGATGCTGTACAGGTCAGCAATGAGTATCAACCTGTCGTCAATACCTGATGGTGTAGAGGTCAGCAATGAGTATCACCCTGTCTTCAATGCCTGATGGTGTACAGGTCAGCAATGAGTATCAACCTGCCGTCAATGCCTGATGGTGTACAGGTGAGCAATGAGTATCAACTTGTCGTCAGTATCTGATGGTGTACAGGTCAGCAATGAGTATCAACCTGTCGTCAATGTCTGATGGTGTACAGGTCAGCAATGAGTATCAACCTGCCGTCAATGTCTGATGGTGTACAGGTCAGCAATGAGTATCAACCTATCGTCAATAACTGATGGTGTACAGGTCAGCAATGAGTATCAACCTGCCGTCAATGTCTGATGGTGTACAGGTCAGCAATGAGTATCAACCTGCCGTCAATGTCTGATGGTGTACAGGTCAGCAATGAGTATCAACCTGTCGTCAGTATCTGATGGTGTACAGGTCAGCAATGAGTATCAACCTGCCGTCAATGTCTGATGGTGTACAGGTCATCAATGAGTACCAACCTGTCATCAATATCTGATGGTGTACAGGTCAGCAATGAGTATCAACTTGTCGTCAGTATCTGATGGTGTACAGGTCAACAATGAGTAACAACCTGTCGTCAATACCTGAGGGTGTACAGGTCAGCAATGTGTATCAACCTGTCGTCAGTATCTGATGGTGTACAGGTCAGCAATGAGTATCAACCTGTCGACAGTATCTGATGGTGTACAGGTCAGCAATGAGAATCAACCTGCCGTCAATGTCTGATGGTGTACAGGTCAGCAATGAGTATCAACCTGTCGTCAATACCTGATGGTGTAGAGGTCAGCAATGAGTATCAACCTGCCGTCAATGCCTGATGGTGTACAGGTGAGAAATGAGTATCAACTTGTCGTCAGTATCTGATGGTGTACAGGTCAGCAATGAGTATCAACCTGTCGTCAATGTCTGATGGTGTACAGGTCAGCAATGAGTATCAAACTGCCGTCAAATTCTGATGGTGTACAGGTCAGCAATGAGTATCAACCTGTCATCAATGTCTGATGGTGTACAGGTCAACAATGAGTATCAACTTGTCGTCAATAACTGATGGTGTACAGGTCAGCAATGAGTATCAACCTGCCGTCAATGTCTGATGGTGTACAAGTCAGCAATGAGTATCAACCTGCCGTCAGTGTCTGATGGTGTACAGGTCAGCAATGAGTATCAACCTGCTGTCAATGTCTGATGGTGTACAGGTCAGCAATGAGTATCAACATGTCGTCAATGTCTGATGGTGTACAGGTCTGCAATGTGTATTAACCTGTCATCAATGTCTGATGGTGTACAGGTCAGCAATGAGTATCAACCTGTCGTCAGTATCTGATGGTGTACAGGTCAGCAATGTGTATCAACCTGCCGTCAGTGTCTGATGGTGTACAGGTCAGCAGTGAGTACCAACCTGCCGTCAATGTCTGATGGTGTACAGGTCAGCAATGAGTATCAACCTGCCGTCAATACTTGATGGTGTACAGGGCAACAATGAGTTTCAACCTGTCGTCAGTATCTGATGGTGTACAGGTCAGCAATGAATACCAACCTGTGGTCAATGTCTGATGGTGTACAGGTCAGCAATGTGTATCAACCTGTCGTCAATACCTGATGGTGTACAGGTCAGCAATGAGTATCAACCTGTCGTCAGTATCTGATGGTGTACAGGTCAGCAATGAGTATCAACCTGCCGTCAATGTCTGATGGTGTACAGGTCAGCAATGAGTATCAACCTGCCGTCAATACCTAATGGTGTAAGGTCAGCAATGAGTATCAACCTGACATCAATATCTGATGGTGTACATGTCAGCAATGAGTATCAACCTAACGTCAATGTCTGATGGTGTACAGGTCAGCAATGAGTATCAACCTGTCGTCAATGTCTGATGATGTACAGGTCAGCAATGAGTATCAAACTGCCGTCAAATTCTGATGGTGTACAGGTCAGCAATGAGTATCAACCTGTCATCAATGTCTGATGGTGTACAGGTCAACAATGAGTATCAACTTGTCGTCAATAACTGATGGTGTACAGGTCAGCAATGAGTATCAACCTGCCGTCAGTGTCTGATGGTGTACAGGTCAGCAATGAGTATCAACCTGCTGTCAATGTCTGATGGTGTACAGGTCAGCAATGAGTATCAACATGTCGTCAATGTCTGATGGTGTACAGGTCTGCAATGTGTATTAACCTGTCATCAATGTCTGATGGTGTACAGGTCAGCAATGAGTATCAACCTGTCGTCAGTATCTGATGGTGTACAGGTCAGCAATGTGTATCAACCTGCCGTCAGTGTCTGATGGTGTACAGGTCAGCAGTGAGTACCAACCTGCCGTCAATGTCTGATGGTGTACAGGTCAGCAATGAGTATCAACCTGCCGTCAATACTTGATGGTGTACAGGGCAACAATGAGTTTCAACCTGTCGTCAGTATCTGATGGTGTACAGGTCAGCAATGAATACCAACCTGTGGTCAATGTCTGATGGTGTACAGGTCAGCAATGTGTATCAACCTGTCGTCAATACCTGATGGTGTACAGGTCAGCAATGAGTATCAACCTGTCGTCAGTATCTGATGGTGTACAGGTCAGCAATGAGTATCAACCTGTAGTCAGTATCTGATGGTGTACAGGTCAGCAATGAGTATCAACCTGCCGTCAATGTCTGATGGTGTACAGGTCAGCAATGAGTATCAACCTGCCGTCAATACCTAATGGTGTAAGGTCAGCAATGAGTATCAACCTGACATCAATATCTGATGGTGTACATGTCAGCAATGAGTATCAACCTAACGTCAATGTCTGATGGTGTACAGGTCAGCAATGAGTATCAACCTGTCATCAAAATCTGATGGTGTACAGATCAGCAATGAGTATCAACCTGTCGTCAATGTCTGATGGTGTACACTTCAGCAATGAGTATCAACCTGCCGTCAATATATGTTGGTGTACAGGTCAGCAATGAGTATCAACCTGCCGTCAATACCTGATGGTGTAAATTTCAGCAATGAGTATCAACCTGCCGTCAATGTCTGATGGTGTACAGGTCAGCAATGAGTATCAACCTGCTGTCAATACCTGATGGTGTACAGGTCAGCAATGAGTATCAACCTGTCGTCAATGTCTGATGGTGTACAGGTCAGCAATGAGCATCAACCTGTCATCAATGTCTGATGGTGTACAGGTCAGCAATGAGTATCAACCTGTCGACAGTATCTGATGGTGTACAGGTCAGCAATGAGAATCAACCTGCCGTCAATGTCTGATGGTGTACAGGTCAGCAATGAGTATCAACCTGTCGTCAATACCTGATGGTGTACAGGTCAGCAATGAGTATCAACCTGTCGTCAATACCTGATGGTGTAAAGGTCAGCAATGAGTATCAACCTGTCGTCAGTATCTGATGGTGTACAGGTCATCAATGAGTACCAACCTGTCATCAATATCTGATGGTGTACAGGTCAGCAATGAGTATCAACTTGTCGTCAGTATCTGATGGTGTACAGGTCAACAATGTGTAACAACCTGTCGTCAATACCTGAGGGTGTACAGGTCAGCAATGTGTATCAACCTGTCGTAAGTATCTGATGCTGTACAGGTCAGCAATGAGTATCAACCTGTCGACAGTATCTGATGGTGTACAGGTCAGCAATGAGAATCAACCTGCCGTCAACGTCTGATGGTGTACAGGTCAGCAATGAGTATCAACCTGTCGTCAATACCTGATGGTGTAGAGGTCAGCAATGAGTATCACCCTGTCTTCAATGCCTGATGGTGTACAGGTCAGCAGTGAGTACCAACCTGCCGTCAATGTCTGATGGTGTACAGGTCAGCAATGAGTATCAACCTGCCGTCAATACTTGATGGTGTACAGGGCAACAATGAGTTTCAACCTGTCGTCAGTATCTGATGGTGTACAGGTCAGCAATGAATACCAACCTGTGGTCAATGTCTGATGGTGTACAGGTCAGCAATGTGTATCAACCTGTCGTCAATACCTGATGGTGTACAGGTCAGCAATGAGTATCAACCTGTCGTCAGTATCTGATGGTGTACAGGTCAGCAATGAGTATCAACCTGTAGTCAGTATCTGATGGTGTACAGGTCAGCAATGAGTATCAACCTGCCGTCAATGTCTGATGGTGTACAGGTCAGCAATGAGTATCAACCTGCCGTCAATACCTAATGGTGTAAGGTCAGCAATGAGTATCAACCTGACATCAATATCTGATGGTGTACATGTCAGCAATGAGTATCAACCTAACGACAATGTCTGATGGTGTACAGGTCAGCAATGAGTATCAACCTGTCGTCAATGTCTGATGGTGTACAGGTCAGCAATGAGTATCAAACTGCCGTCAAATTCTGATGGTGTACAGGTCAGCAATGAGTATCAACCTGTCATCAATGTCTGATGGTGTACAGGTCAACAATGAGTATCAACTTGTCGTCAATAACTGATGGTGTACAGGTCAGCAATGAGTATCAACCTGCCGTCAGTGTCTGATGGTGTACAGGTCAGCAATGAGTATCAACCTGCTGTCAATGTCTGATGGTGTACAGGTCAGCAATGAGTATCAACATGTCGTCAATGTCTGATGGTGTACAGGTCTGCAATGTGTATTAACCTGTCATCAATGTCTGATGGTGTACAGGTCAGCAATGAGTATCAACCTGTCGTCAGTATCTGATGGTGTACAGGTCAGCAATGTGTATCAACCTGCCGTCAGTGTCTGATGGTGTACAGGTCAGCAGTGAGTACCAACCTGCCGTCAATGTCTGATGGTGTACAGGTCAGCAATGAGTATCAACCTGCCGTCAATACTTGATGGTGTACAGGGCAACAATGAGTTTCAACCTGTCGTCAGTATCTGATGGTGTACAGGTCAGCAACGAATACCAACCTGTGGTCAATGTCTGATGGTGTACAGGTCAGCAATGTGTATCAACCTGTCGTCAATACCTGATGGTGTACAGGTCAGCAATGAGTATCAACCTGTCGTCAGTATCTGATGGTGTACAGGTCAGCAATGAGTATCAACCTGTCGTCAGTATCTGATGGTGTACAGGTCAGCAATGTGTATCAACCTGCCGTCAGTGTCTGATGGTGTACAGGTCAGCAGTGAGTACCAACCTGCCGTCAAGGTCTGATGGTGTACAGGTCAGCAATGAGTATCAACCTGCCGTCAATACTTGATGGTGTACAGGGCAACAATGAGTTTCAACCTGTCGTCAGTATCTGATGGTGTACAGGTCAGCAATGAATACCAACCTGTGGTCAATGTCTGATGGTGTACAGGTCAGCAATGTGTATCAACCTGTCGTCAATACCTGATGGTGTACAGGTCAGCAATGAGTATCAACCTGTCGTCAATACCTGATGGTGTACAGGTCAGCAATGAGTATCAACCTGTCGTCAGTATCTGATGGTGTACAGGTCAGCAATGAGTATCAACCTGCCGTCAATGTCTGATGGTGTACAGGTCAGCAATGAGTATCAACCTGCCGTCAATACCTAATGGTGTAAGGTCAGCAATGAGTATCAACCTGACATCAATATCTGATGGTGTACATGTCAGCAATGAGTATCAACCTAACGTCAATGTCTGATGGTGTACAGGTCAGCAATGAGTATCAACCTGTCATCAAAATCTGATGGTGTACAGATCAGCAATGAGTATCAACCTGTCGTCAATGTCTGATGGTGTACACTTCAGCAATGAGTATCAACCTGCCGTCAATATATGTTGGTGTACAGGTCAGCAATGAGTATCAACCTGCCGTCAATACCTGATGGTGTAAATTTCAGCAATGAGTATCAACCTGCCGTCAATGTCTGATGGTGTACAGGTCAGCAATGAGTATCAACCTGCTGTCAATACCTGATGGTGTACAGGTCAGCAATGAGTATCAACCTGTCGTCAATGTCTGATGGTGTACAGGTCAGCAATGAGCATCAACCTGTCATCAATGTCTGATGGTGTACAGGTCAGCAATGAGTATCAACCTGTCGTCAGTATCTGATGGTGTACAGGTCAGCAATGAGTATCAACCTGCCGTCAGTGTTTGATGGTGTACAGGTCAGCAACGAATACCAACCTGTGGTCAATGTCTGATGGTGTACAGGTCAGCAATGTGTATCAACCTGTCGTCAGTATCTGATGGTGTACAGGTCAGCAATGAGTATCAACCTGTCGACAGTATCTGATGGTGTACAGGTCAGCAATGAGAATCAACCTGCCGTCAATGTCTGATGGTGTACAGGTCAGCAATGAGAATCAACCTGTCGACAGTATCTGATGGTGTACAGGTCAGCAATGAGTATCAACCTGTCGTCAATACCTGATGGTGTACAGGTCAGCAATGAGTATCAACCTGTCGTCAATACCTGATGGTGTAAAGGTCAGCAATGAGTATCAACCTGTCGTCAGTATCTGATGGTGTACAGGTCATCAATGAGTACCAACCTGTCATCAATATCTGATGGTGTACAGGTCAGCAATGAGTATCAACTTGTCGTCAGTATCTGATGGTGTACAGGTCAACAATGTGTAACAACCTGTCGTCAATACCTGAGGGTGTACAGGTCAGCAATGTGTATCAACCTGTCGTAAGTATCTGATGCTGTACAGGTCAGCAATGAGTATCAACCTGTCGACAGTATCTGATGGTGTACAGGTCAGCAATGAGAATCAACCTGCCGTCAACGTCTGATGGTGTACAGGTCAGCAATGAGTATCAACCTGTCGTCAATACCTGATGGTGTAGAGGTCAGCAATGAGTATCACCCTGTCTTCAATGCCTGATGGTGTACAGGTCAGCAATGAGTATCAACCTGCCGTCAATGCCTGATGGTGTACAGGTGAGCAATGAGTATCAACTTGTCGTCAGTATCTGATGGTGTACAGGTCAGCAATGAGTATCAACCTGTCGTCAATGTCTGATGGTGTACAGGTCAGCAATGAGTATCAAACTGCCGTCAAATTCTGATCGTGTACAGGTCAGCAATGAGTATCAACCTGTCATCAATGTCTGATGGTGTACAGGTCAACAATGAGTATCAACTTGTCGTCAATAACTGATGGTGTACAGGTCAGCAATGAGTATCAACCTGCCGTCAATGTCTGATGGTGTACAGGTCAGCAATGAGTATCAACCTGCCGTCAGTGTCTGATGGTGTACAGGTCAGCAATGAGTATCAACCTGTCGTCAGTATCTGATGGTGTACAGGTCAGCAATGAGTATCAATCTACCGTCAATGTCTGATGGTGTACAGGTCAGCAATGAGTATCAACCTGCCGTCAATGTCTGATGGTGTACAGGTCAGCAATGAGTATCAACCTATCGTCAATAACTGATGGTGTACAGGTCAGCAATGAGTATCAACCTGCCGTCAATGTCTGATGGTGTACAGGTCAGCAATGAGTATCAACCTGCCGTCAATGTCTGATGGTGTACAGGTCAGCAATGAGTATCAACCTGTCGTCAGTATCTGATGGTGTACAGGTCAGCAATGAGTATCAACCTGCCGTCAATGTCTGATGGTGTACAGGTCAGCAATGAGTATCAACATGTCGTCAATATCTGATGGTGTACAGGTCAGCAATGAGGATCAACCTATCCTCAATGTCTGATGGTGTACAGGTCAGCAATGAGTATCAACCTGTCGTCAATGTCTGATGGTGTACAGGTCAGCAATGAGTATCAACCTGCCGTCAGTATCTGATCGTGTACAGGTCAGCAATGAGTATCCACCTGCCGTCAATACCTGATGGTGTACAGGTCACTAATGAGTGTCAACCTGTCGTCAATATCTGATGGTGTACTGGTCAACAATGAGTATCAACCTGCTGTCAATGTCTGATGGTGTATATGTAAGCAATGAGTATCAACCTGCCGTCAATGTCTGATGGTGTACAGGTCATCAATGAGTACCAACCTGTCATCAATATCTGATGGTGTACAGGTCAGCAATGAGTATCAACTTGTCGTCAGTATCTGATGGTGTACAGGTCAACAATGAGTAACAACCTGTCGTCAATACCTGAGGGTGTACAGGTCAGCAATGTGTATCAACCTGTCGTCAGTATCTGATGGTGTACAGGTCAGCAATGAGTATCAACCTGTCGACAGTATCTGATGGTGTACAGGTCAGCAATGAGAATCAACCTGCCGTCAATGTCTGATGGTGTACAGGTCAGCAATGAGTATCAACCTGTCGTCAATACCTGATGGTGTAGAGGTCAGCAATGAGTATCAACCTGCCGTCAATGCCTGATGGTGTACAGGTGAGAAATGAGTATCAACTTGTCGTCAGTATCTGATGGTGTACAGGTCAGCAATGAGTATCAACCTGTCGTCAATGTCTGATGGTGTACAGGTCAGCAATGAGTATCAAACTGCCGTCAAATTCTGATGGTGTACAGGTCAGCAATGAGTATCAACCTGTCATCAATGTCTGATGGTGTACAGGTCAACAATGAGTATCAACTTGTCGTCAATAACTGATGGTGTACAGGTCAGCAATGAGTATCAACCTGCCGTCAATGTCTGATGGTGTACAAGTCAGCAATGAGTATCAACCTGCCGTCAGTGTCTGATGGTGTACAGGTCAGCAATGAGTATCAACCTGCTGTCAATGTCTGATGGTGTACAGGTCAGCAATGAGTATCAACATGTCGTCAATGTCTGATGGTGTACAGGTCTGCAATGTGTATTAACCTGTCATCAATGTCTGATGGTGTACAGGTCAGCAATGAGTATCAACCTGTCGTCAGTATCTGATGGTGTACAGGTCAGCAATGTGTATCAACCTGCCGTCAGTGTCTGATGGTGTACAGGTCAGCAGTGAGTACCAACCTGCCGTCAATGTCTGATGGTGTACAGGTCAGCAATGAGTATCAACCTGCCGTCAATACTTGATGGTGTACAGGGCAACAATGAGTTTCAACCTGTCGTCAGTATCTGATGGTGTACAGGTCAGCAATGAATACCAACCTGTGGTCAATGTCTGATGGTGTACAGGTCAGCAATGTGTATCAACCTGTCGTCAATACCTGATGGTGTACAGGTCAGCAATGAGTATCAACCTGTCGTCAGTATCTGATGGTGTACAGGTCAGCAATGAGTATCAACCTGTAGTCAGTATCTGATGGTGTACAGGTCAGCAATGAGTATCAACCTGCCGTCAATGTCTGATGGTGTACAGGTCAGCAATGAGTATCAACCTGCCGTCAATACCTAATGGTGTAAGGTCAGCAATGAGTATCAACCTGTCATCAATGTCTGATGGTGTACAGGTCAACAATGAGTATCAACTTGTCGTCAATAACTGATGGTGTACAGGTCAGCAATGAGTATCAACCTGCCGTCAATGTCTGATGGTGTACAAGTCAGCAATGAGTATCAACCTGTCATCAAAATCTGATGGTGTACAGATCAGCAATGAGTATCAACCTGTCGTCAATGTCTGCTGGTGTACACTTCAGCAATGAGTATCAACCTGCCGTCAATATATGTTGGTGTACAGGTCAGCAATGAGTATCAACCTGCCGTCAATACCTGATGGTGTAAATTTCAGCAATGAGTATCAACCTGCCGTCAATGTCTGATGGTGTACAGGTCAGCAATGAGTATCAACCTGCTGTCAATACCTGATGGTGTACAGGTCAGCAATGAGTATCAACCTGTCGTCAATGTCTGATGGTGTACAGGTCAGCAATGAGCATCAACCTGTCATCAATGTCTGATGGTGTACAGGTCAGCAATGAGTATCAACCTGCCGTCAGTGTTTGATGGTGTACAGGTCAGCAATGAATACCAACCTGTGGTCAATGTCTGATGGTGTACAGGTCAGCAATGTGTATCAACCTGTCGTCAGTATCTGATGGTGTACAGGTCAGCAATGAGTATCAACCTGCTGTCAATACCTGATGGTGTACAGGTCAGCAATGAGTATCAACCTGTCGTCAATACCTGATGGTGTACAGGTCAGCAATGAGTATCAACCTGTCGTCAGTATCTGATGGTGTACAGGTCATCAATGAGTACCAACCTGTCATCAATATCTGATGGTGTACAGGTCAGCAATGAGTATCAACTTGTCGTCAGTATCTGATGGTGTACAGGTCAACAATGTGTAACAACCTGTCGTCAATACCTGAGGGTGTACAGGTCAGCAATGTGTATCAACCTGTCGTAAGTATCTGATGCTGTACAGGTCAGCAATGAGTATCAACCTGTCGACAGTATCTGATGGTGTACAGGTCAGCAATGAGAATCAACCTGCCGTCAACGTCTGATGGTGTACAGGTCAGCAATGAGTATCAACCTGTCGTCAATACCTGATGGTGTAGAGGTCAGCAATGAGTATCACCCTGTCTTCAATGCCTGATGGTGTACAGGTCAGCAATGAGTATCAACCTGCCGTCAATGCCTGATGGTGTACAGGTGAGCAATGAGTATCAACTTGTCGTCAGTATCTGATGGTGTACAGGTCAGCAATGAGTATCAACCTGTCGTCAATGTCTGATGGTGTACAGGTCAGCAATGAGTATCAAACTGCCGTCAAATTCTGATGGTGTACAGGTCAGCAATGAGTATCAACCTGTCATCAATGTCTGATGGTGTACAGGTCAACAATGAGTATCAACTTGTCGTCAATAACTGATGGTGTACAGGTCAGCAATGAGTATCAACCTGCCGTCAATGTCTGATGGTGTACAAGTCAGCAATGAGTATCAACCTGCCGTCAGTGTCTGATGGTGTACAGGTCAGCAATGAGTATCAACCTGCTGTCAATGTCTGATGGTGTACAGGTCAGCAATGAGTATCAACATGTCGTCAATGTCTGATGGTGTACAGGTCTGCAATGTGTATTAACCTGTCATCAATGTCTGATGGTGTACAGGTCAGCAATGAGTATCAACCTGTCGTCAGTATCTGATGGTGTACAGGTCAGCAATGTGTATCAACCTGCCGTCAGTGTCTGATGGTGTACAGGTCAGCAGTGAGTACCAACCTGCCGTCAATGTCTGATGGTGTACAGGTCAGCAATGAGTATCAACCTGCCGTCAATACTTGATGGTGTACAGGGCAACAATGAGTTTCAACCTGTCGTCAGTATCTGATGGTGTACAGGTCAGCAATGAATACCAACCTGTGGTCAATGTCTGATGGTGTACAGGTCAGCAATGTGTATCAACCTGTCGTCAATACCTGATGGTGTACAGGTCAGCAATGAGTATCAACCTGTCGTCAGTATCTGATGGTGTACAGGTCAGCAATGAGTATCAACCTGTAGTCAGTATCTGATGGTGTACAGGTCAGCAATGAGTATCAACCTGCCGTCAATGTCTGATGGTGTACAGGTCAGCAATGAGTATCAACCTGCCGTCAATACCTAATGGTGTAAGGTCAGCAATGAGTATCAACCTGTCATCAATGTCTGATGGTGTACAGGTCAACAATGAGTATCAACTTGTCGTCAATAACTGATGGTGTACAGGTCAGCAATGAGTATCAACCTGCCGTCAATGTCTGATGGTGTACAAGTCAGCAATGAGTATCAACCTGTCATCAAAATCTGATGGTGTACAGATCAGCAATGAGTATCAACCTGTCGTCAATGTCTGATGGTGTACACTTCAGCAATGAGTATCAACCTGCCGTCAATATATGTTGGTGTACAGGTCAGCAATGAGTATCAACCTGCCGTCAATACCTGATGGTGTAAATTTCAGCAATGAGTATCAACCTGCCGTCAATGTCTGATGGTGTACAGGTCAGCAATGAGTATCAACCTGCTGTCAATACCTGATGGTGTACAGGTCAGCAATGAGTATCAACCTGTCGTCAATGTCTGATGGTGTACAGGTCAGCAATGAGCATCAACCTGTCATCAATGTCTGATGGTGCACAGGTCAGCAATGAGTATCAACCTGCCGTCAGTGTTTGATGGTGTACAGGTCAGCAATGAATACCAACCTGTGGTCAATGTCTGATGGTGTACAGGTCAGCAATGTGTATCAACCTGTCGTCAGTATCTGATGGTGTACAGGTCAGCAATGAGTATCAACCTGCTGTCAATACCTGATGGTGTACAGGTCAGCAATGAGTATCAACCTGTCGTCAATACCTGATGGTGTACAGGTCAGCAATGAGTATCAACCTGTCGTCAGTATCTGATGGTGTACAGGTCATCAATGAGTACCAACCTGTCATCAATATCTGATGGTGTACAGGTCAGCAATGAGTATCAACTTGTCGTCAGTATCTGATGGTGTACAGGTCAACAATGTGTAACAACCTGTCGTCAATACCTGAGGGTGTACAGGTCAGCAATGTGTATCAACCTGTCGTAAGTATCTGATGCTGTACAGGTCAGCAATGAGTATCAACCTGTCGACAGTATCTGATGGTGTACAGGTCAGCAATGAGAATCAACCTGCCGTCAACGTCTGATGGTGTACAGGTCAGCAATGAGTATCAACCTGTCGTCAATACCTGATGGTGTAGAGGTCAGCAATGAGTATCACCCTGTCTTCAATGCCTGATGGTGTACAGGTCAGCAATGAGTATCAACCTGCCGTCAATGCCTGATGGTGTACAGGTGAGCAATGAGTATCAACTTGTCGTCAGTATCTGATGGTGTACAGGTCAGCAATGAGTATCAACCTGTCGTCAATGTCTGATGGTGTACAGGTCAGCAATGAGTATCAAACTGCCGTCAAATTCTGATCGTGTACAGGTCAGCAATGAGTATCAACCTGTCATCAATGTCTGATGGTGTACAGGTCAACAATGAGTATCAACTTGTCGTCAATAACTGATGGTGTACAGGTCAGCAATGAGTATCAACCTGCCGTCAATGTCTGATGGTGTAAAGGTCAGCAATGAGTATCAACCTGCCGTCAGTGTCTGATGGTGTACAGGTCAGCAATGAGTATCAACCTGTCGTCAGTATCTGATGGTGTACAGGTCAGCAATGAGTATCAACCTACCGTCAATGTCTGATGGTGTACAGGTCAGCAATGAGTATCAACCTGCCGTCAATGTCTGATGGTGTACAGGTCAGCAATGAGTATCAACCTATCGTCAATAACTGATGGTGTACAGGTCAGCAATGAGTATCAACCTGCCGTCAATGTCTGATGGTGTACAGGTCAGCAATGAGTATCAACCTGCCGTCAATGTCTGATGGTGTACAGGTCAGCAATGAGTATCAACCTGTCGTCAGTATCTGATGGTGTACAGGTCAGCAATGAGTATCAACCTGCCGTCAATGTCTGATGGTGTACAGGTCAGCAATGAGTATCAACATGTCGTCAATATCTGATGGTGTACAGGTCAGCAATGAGGATCAACCTATCCTCAATGTCTGATGGTGTACAGGTCAGCAATGAGTATCAACCTGTCGTCAATGTCTGATGGTGTACAGGTCAGCAATGAGTATCAACCTGCCGTCAGTATCTGATCGTGTACAGGTCAGCAATGAGTATCCACCTGCCGTCAATACCTGATGGTGTACAGGTCACTAATGAGTGTCAACCTGTCGTCAATATCTGATGGTGTACTGGTCAACAATGAGTATCAACCTGCTGTCAATGTCTGATGGTGTATATGTAAGCAATGAGTATCAACCTGCCGTCAATGTCTGATGGTGTACAGGTCAGCAATGAGTATCAACCTGTCGTCAGTATCTGATGGTGTACAGGTCAGCAATGAGTATCAACCTGTCGTCAATGTCTGATGGTGTACAGGTTAGCAATGATATCAACCTGTCGTCAATACCTGATGGTGTACAGGTCAGCAATGTGTATCAACCTGCCGTCAATGTCTGATGGTGTACAGGTCAGCAATGAGTATCAACCTGTCGTCAATGTCTGATGGTGTACAGGTTAGCAATGATATCAACCTGTCGTTAATACCTGATGGTGTACAGGTCAGCAATGAGTATCAACCTGCTGTCAATACCTGATGGTGTACAAGTCAGCAATGAGTACCAACCTGTCGTCAATACCTGATGGTGTACAGGTCAGCAATGATTATCAAACGATCGTCAGTATCTGATGGTGTACAGGTCAGCAAAGAGTATCAACCTGCCGTCAATGTCTGATGGTGTACAGGTCAGCAATGAGTATCAACCTGCCGTCAATGTCTGATGGTGTACAGGTCAACAATGTGTATCAACCTGCCGTCAGTTTCTGATGGTGTACAGGTCAGCAATGAGTATCAACCTGTCGTCAATGTCTGATGGTGAACAGGTTAGCAATGAGTATCAACATGTCGTCAATGTCTTATGGTGTACAGGTCAGCAATGAGTACCAACCTGTGGTCAATGTCTGATGGTGTACAGGTCAGCAATGTGTATCAACCTGTCGTCAGTATCTGATGGTGTACAGGTCAGCAATGAGTATCAACCTGTCGACAGTATCTGATGGTGTACAGGTCAGCAATGAGAATCAACCTGTCGTCAATGTCTGATGGTGTACAGGTCAGCAATGAGTATCAACCTGTCGTCAATACCTGATGGTGTACAGGTCAGCAATGAGTATCAACCTGTCGTCAATACCTGATGGTGTAAAGGTCAGCAATGAGTATCAACCTGTCGTCAGTATCTGATGGTGTACAGGTCATCAATGAGTACCAACCTGTCATCAATATCTGATGGTGTACAGGTCAGCAATGAGTATCAACTTGTCGTCAGTATCTGATGGTGTACAGGTCAACAATGTGTAACAACCTGTCGTCAATACCTGAGGGTGTACAGGTCAGCAATGTGTATCAACCTGTCGTCAGTATCTGATGGTGTACAGGTCAGCAATGAGAATCAACCTGTCGACAGTATCTGATGGTGTACAGGTCAGCAATGAGAATCAACCTGCCGTCAACGTCTGATGGTGTACAGGTCAGCAATGAGTATCAACCTGTCGTCGATACCTGATGGTGTAGAGGTCAGCAATGAGTATCACCCTGTCTTCAATGCCTGATGGTGTACAGGTCAGCAATGAGTATCAACCTGCCGTCAATGCCTGATGGTGTACAGGTGAGCAATGAGTATCAACTTGTCGTCAGTATCTGATGGTGTACAGGTCAGCAATGAGTATCAACCTGTCGTCAATGTCTGATGGTGTACAGGTCAGCAATGAGTATCAAACTGCCGTCAAATTCTGATCGTGTACAGGTCAGCAATGAGTATCAACCTGTCATCAATGTCTGATGGTGTACAGGTCAACAATGAGTATCAACTTGTCGTCAATAACTGATGGTGTACAGGTCAGCAATGAGTATCAATCTGCCGTCAATGTCTGATGGTGTACAGGTCAGCAATGAGTATCAACCTGCCGTCAGTGTCTGATGGTGTACAGGTCAGCAATGAGTATCAACCTGTCGTCAGTATCTGATGGTGTACAGGTCAGCAATGAGTATCAACCTACCGTCAATGTCTGATGGTGTACAGGTCAGCAATGAGTATCAACCTGCCGTCAATGTCTGATGGTGTACAGGTCAGCAATGAGTATCAACCTATCGTCAATAACTGATGGTGTACAGGTCAGCAATGAGTATCAACCTGCCGTCAATGTCTGATGGTGTACAGGTCAGCAATGAGTATCAACCTGCTGTCAATATCTGATGGTGTACAGGTCAGCAATGAGTATCAACTTGTCGTCAATAACTGATGGTGTACAAGTCAGCAATGAGTATCAACCTGCCGTCAATGTCTGATGGTGTACAGGTCAGCAATGAGTATCAACCTGCCGTCAGTATCTGATCGTGTACAGGTCAGCAATGAGTATCCACCTGCCGTCAATACCTGATGGTGTACAGGTCACTAATGAGTGTCAACCTGTCGTCAATATCTGATGGTGTACTGGTCAACAATGAGTATCAACCTGCTGTCAATGTCTGATGGTGTATATGTAAGCAATGAGTATCAACCTGCCGTCAATGTCTGATGGTGTACAGGTCAGCAATGAGTATCAACCTGTCGTCAGTATCTGATGGTGTACAGGTCAGCAATGAGTATCAACCTGTCGTCAATGTCTGATGGTGTACAGGTTAGCAATGATATCAACCTGTCGTCAATACTTGATGGTGTACAGGTCAGCAATGTGTATCAACCTGCCGTCAATGTCTGATGGTGTACAGGTCAACAATGTGTATCAACCTGCCGTCAATACCTGATGGTGTACAAGTCAGCAATGAGAACCAACCTGTCGTCAATACCTGATGGTGTACAGGCCAGCAATGATTATCAAACGATCGTCAGTATCTGATGGTGTACAGGTCAGCAAAGAGTATCAACCTGCCGTCAATGTCTGATGGTGTACAGGTCAGCAATGATTATCAACCTGCCGTCAATGTCTGATGGTGTACAGGTCAACAATGTGTATCAACCTGCCGTCAGTGTCTGATGGTGTACAGGTCAGCAATGAGTATCAACCTGTCGTCAGTATCTGATGGTGTACAGGTCAGCAATGAGTATCAACCTACCGTCAATGTCTGATGGTGTACAGGTCAGCAATGAGTATCAACCTGCCGTCAATGTCTGATGGTGTACAGGTCTGCAATGAGTATCAACCTGCCGTCAATGGCTGATGGTGTACAGGTCAGCAATGAGTATCAACCTGCTGTCAATATCTGATGGTGTACGGGTCAGCAATGAGTATCAACTTGTCGTCAATAACTGATGGTGTAAAGGTCAGCAATGAGTATCAACCTGTCGTCAGTATCTGATGGTGTACAGGTCATCAATGAGTACCAACCTGTCATCAATATCTGATGGTGTACAGGTCAGCAATGAGTATCAACTTGTCGTCAGTATCTGATGGTGTACAGGTCAACAATGAGTAACAACCTGTCGTCAATACCTGAGGGTGTACAGGTCAGCAATGTGTATCAACCTGCCGTCAGTGTCTGATGGTGTACAGGTCAGCAATGAGTATCAACCTGTCGTCAGTATCTGATGGTGTACAGGTCAGCAATGAGTATCAACCTACCGTCAATGTCTGATGGTGTACAGGTCAGCAATGAGAATCAACCTGCCGTCAATGTCTGATGGTGTACAGGTCAGCAATGAGTATCAACCTGTCGTCAATGTCTGATGGTGTACAGGTCAGCAATGAGTATCAACCTGCCGTCAATGTCTGATGGTGTACAGGTCAGCAATGAGTATCAACCTGTCGTCAATGTCTGATGGTGTACAGGTCAGCAATGAGTATCAACCTGTCGTCAATGTCTGATGGTGTACAGGTCAGCAATGAGTATCAAACTGCCGTCAAATTCTGATCGTGTACAGGTCAGCAATGTGTATCAACCTGTCGTCAATGTCTTATGGTGTACAGGTCATCAATGAGTATCAACATGTCGTCAATACCTGATGGTGTACAGGTCAACAATGTGTATCAACCTGCCGTCAATACCTGATGGTGTACAAATCAGCAATGAGTACCAACCTGCCGACAATACCTGATGGTGTATAGGCCAGCAATGATTATCAAACGATCGTCAGTATCTGATGGTCTACAGGTCAGCAAAGAGTATCAACCTGCCGTCAATGTCTGATGGTGTACAGGTCAGCAATGAGTATCAACCTGCCGTCAATGTCTGATGGTGTACAAGTCAGCAATGAGTATGAACCTGCCGTCAATACTTGATTGTGTACAGGTCAGCAATGAGTATCAACCTGTCGTCAGTATCTGATGGTGTATAGGTCAGCAATGAGTACCAACCTGTCGTCAATGTCTGATGGTGTACAGGTCAGCAATGAGTATCAACATGTCGTCAATACCTGATGGTGTACAGGTCAGCAATGAGTATCAACCTGCGATCAATGTCTGATGGTGTACAGGTCAGCAATGAGTATCAACCTGCTGTCAATACCTGATGGTGTACAAGTCAGCAATGAGTATCAACCTGTCGTCAGTATCTGATGGTCTACAGGTCAGCAATGAGTATCAACCTGCCGTCAGTGTCTGATGGTGTATAGGTCAGCAATGAGTACCAACCTGCCGTCAATGTCTGACGGTTTACAGGTCAGCAATGAGTATCAACCTGCCGTCAATAATTGATGGTGTACAGGGCTGCAATGAGTATCAACCTGTCGTCAGTATCTGATGGTGTACAAGTCAGCAATGATTATCAACCTGCCGTCAATACCTGATGGTGAACAGGTCAGCAATGAGTATCAACTTGCCGTCAATGTCTGATTGTGTACAGGTCAGCAATGAGTATCAACCTGTCATCAATGTCTGATGGTGTACAGGTCAGCAATGAGTATCAACCTGCGATCAATGTCTGATGGTGTACAGGTCAGCAATGAGTATCAACCTGCTGTCAATACCTGATGGTGTACAAGTCAGCAATGAGTATCAACCTGTCGTCAGTATCTGATGGTGTACAGGTCAGCAATGAGTATCAACCTGCCGTCAGTGTCTGATGGTGTATAGGTCAGCAATGAATACCAACCTGCCGTCAATGTCTGATGGTTTACAGGTCAGCAATGAGTATCAACCTGCCGTCAGAGTTTGATGGTGTACAGATCAGCAATGAGTATCAACCTGTCGTCAGTATCTGATGCTGTACAGGTCAGCAATGAATACCAACCTGTGGTCAATGTCTGATGGTGTACAGGTCAGCAATGTGTATCAACCTGTCGTCAATACCTGATGGTGTACAGGTCAGCAATGAGTATCAACCTGTCGTCAGTATCTGATGGTTTACAGGTCATCAATGAGTACCAACCTGTCGTCAATGTCTGATGGTGTACAGGTCAGCAATGAGTATCAACTTGTCGTCAGTATCTGATGGTCTACAGGTCAGCAATGAGTATCAACCTGCCGTCAGTGTCTGATGGTGTATAGGTCAGCAATGAGTACCAACCTGCCGTCAATGTCTGACGGTTTACAGGTCAGCAATGAGTATCAACCTGCCGTCAATACTTGATGGTGTACAGGGCTGCAATGAGTATCAACCTGTCGTCAGTATCTGATGGTGTACAAGTCAGCAATGATTATCAACCTGCCGTCAATACCTGATGGTGAACAGGTCAGCAATGAGTATCAACTTGCCGTCAATGTCTGATTGTGTACAGGTCAGCAATGAGTATCAACCTGTCATCAATGTCTGATGGTGTACAGGTCAGCAATGAGTATCAACCTGCGATCAATGTCTGATGGTGTACAGGTCAGCAATGAGTATCAACCTGCTGTCAATACCTGATGGTGTACAAGTCAGCAATGAGTATCAACCTGTCGTCAGTATCTGATGGTGTACAGGTCAGCAATGAGTATCAACCTGCCGTCAGTGTCTGATGGTGTATAGGTCAGCAATGAATACCAACCTGCCGTCAATGTCTGATGGTTTACAGGTCAGCAATGAGTATCAACCTGCCGTCAGAGTTTGATGGTGTACAGATCAGCAATGAGTATCAACCTGTCGTCAGTATCTGATGCTGTACAGGTCAGCAATGAATACCAACCTGTGGTCAATGTCTGATGGTGTACAGGTCAGCAATGTGTATCAACCTGTCGTCAATACCTGATGGTGTACAGGTCAGCAATGAGTATCAACCTGTCGTCAGTATCTGATGGTTTACAGGTCATCAATGAGTACCAACCTGTCGTCAATATCTGATGGTGTACAGGTCAGCAATGAGTATCAACTTGTCGTCAGTATCTTATGGTGTACAGGTCAACAATGAGTACCAACCTGTCGTCAATACCTGATGGTGTACAGGTCAGCAATGAGTATCAACCTGCCGTCAATGTCTGATGGTGTACAGTTCAGCAATGTGTATCAACCTGTCGTCAGTATCTGATAGTGTACAGGTCAGCAATGAGTATCAACCTGCCGTCAATGTCTGATGGTGTACAGTTCAGCAATGTGTATCAACCTGTCGTCAATATCTGATGGTGTACAGGTCAGCAATGAGTATTAACCTGTCGTCAATGTCTGATGGTGTACAGGTCAGCAATGATATCAACCTGCCGTCAATGTCTGATGGTGTACAGGTCAACAATGTGTATCAACCTGCCGTCAATGTCTGATGGTGTACAGGTCAGAAATGAGTATCAACCTGTCGTCAGTATCTGATGGTGTACAGGTCAGCAATGAGTATCAACCTGTCGTCAATGTCTGATGTTGTGCAGGTCAGCAATGAGTATCAACCTGCCGTCAATACCTGATGGTGTACAGGTCACTAATGAGTATCAACCTGTCGTCAATACTTGATGGTGTACAGGTCAACTATGAGTATCAACCTGCCGTCAGAGTTTGATGGTGTACAGGTCAGCAATGAGTATCAACCTGCCGTCAATGTCTGATAGTGTACAGGTCAGCAATGAGTATCAACCTGTCGTCAATGTCTGATGGTGTACAGGTTAGCAATGAGTATCAACCTGCCGTCAATGTCTGATGGTGTACAGGTCAGCAATGAGTATCAACCTGCCGTCAATGTCTGATAGTGTACAGGTCAGCAATGAGTATCAACCTGTCGTCAATGTCTGATGGTGTACAGGTTAGCAATGAGTATCAACCTGTCGTCAATGTCTGATGGTGTACAAGTCAGCAATGAATATCAACCTGCCGTCAATATATGATGGTGTACATGTCAGCAATGAGTATCAACCTGCCGTCAATGTCTGATGGTGTACAGGTCAGCAATGAGTATCAACCTGTCGTCAATGTCTTATGGTGTACAGGTCAGCAATGAGTATCAACCTGTCGTCAATACCTGATGGTGTACAGGTCAACAATGTGTATCAACCTGCCGTCAATACCTGATGGTGTACAGGTCAGCAATGAGTATCAACCTGTCGTCAATACCTGATGGTGTACAGGCCAGCAATGATTATCAAACGATCGTCAGTATCTCATGGTGTACAGGTCAGCAAAGAGTATCAACCTGCCGTCAATGTCTGATGGTGTACAGGTCAGCAATGAGTATCAAACTGTCGTCAATGTATGATGGTGTACAGGTCAGCAATGAGTATTAACCTGTCGTCAATGTCTGATGGTGTACAGGTCAGCAATGAGTATCAACCTGCCGTCAATGTCTGATGGTGTACAGGTCAGCAATGAGTATGAACCTGCCGTCAATACTTGATTGTGTACAGGTCAGCAATGAGTATCAACCTGTCGTCAGTATCTGATGGTGTAAATGTCAGCAATTTGTACCAACCTGTCGTCAATGTCTGATGGTTTACAGGTCAGCAATGAGTATCAACCTGCCGTCAGAGTTTGATGGTGTACAGATCAGCAATGAGTATCAACCTGTCGTCAGTATCTGATGCTGTACAGGTCAGCAATGAATACCAACCTGTGGTCAATGTCTGATGGTGTACAGGTCAGCAATGTGTATCAACCTGTCGTCAATACCTGATGGTGTACAGGTCAGCAATGAGTATCAACCTGTCGTCAGTATCTGATGGTTTACAGGTCATCAATGAGTACCAACCTGTCGTCAATGTCTGATGGTGTACAGGTCAGCAATGAGTATCAACTTGTCGTCAGTATCTGATGGTCTACAGGTCAGCAATGAGTATCAACCTGCCGTCAGTGTCTGATGGTGTATAGGTCAGCAATGAGTACCAACCTGCCGTCAATGTCTGACGGTTTACAGGTCAGCAATGAGTATCAACCTGCCGTCAATACTTGATGGTGTACAGGGCTGCAATGAGTATCAACCTGTCGTCAGTATCTGATGGTGTACAAGTCAGCAATGATTATCAACCTGCCGTCAATACCTGATGGTGAACAGGTCAGCAATGAGTATCAACTTGCCGTCAATGTCTGATTGTGTACAGGTCAGCAATGAGTATCAACCTGTCATCAATGTCTGATGGTGTACAGGTCAGCAATGAGTATCAACCTGCGATCAATGTCTGATGGTGTACAGGTCAGCAATGAGTATCAACCTGCTGTCAATACCTGATGGTGTACAAGTCAGCAATGAGTATCAACCTGTCGTCAGTATCTGATGGTGTACAGGTCAGCAATGAGTATCAACCTGCCGTCAGTGTCTGATGGTGTATAGGTCAGCAATGAATACCAACCTGCCGTCAATGTCTGATGGTTTACAGGTCAGCAATGAGTATCAACCTGCCGTCAGAGTTTGATGGTGTACAGATCAGCAATGAGTATCAACCTGTCGTCAGTATCTGATGCTGTACAGGTCAGCAATGAATACCAACCTGTGGTCAATGTCTGATGGTGTACAGGTCAGCAATGTGTATCAACCTGTCGTCAATACCTGATGGTGTACAGGTCAGCAATGAGTATCAACCTGTCGTCAGTATCTGATGGTTTACAGGTCATCAATGAGTACCAACCTGTCGTCAATATCTGATGGTGTACAGGTCAGCAATGAGTATCAACTTGTCGTCAGTATCTTATGGTGTACAGGTCAACAATGAGTACCAACCTGTCGTCAATACCTGATGGTGTACAGGTCAGCAATGAGTATCAACCTGCCGTCAATGTCTGATGGTGTACAGTTCAGCAATGTGTATCAACCTGTCGTCAGTATCTGATAGTGTACAGGTCAGCAATGAGTATCAACCTGCCGTCAATGTCTGATGGTGTACAGTTCAGCAATGTGTATCAACCTGTCGTCAATATCTGATGGTGTACAGGTCAGCAATGAGTATTAACCTGTCGTCAATGTCTGATGGTGTACAGGTCAGCAATGATATCAACCTGCCGTCAATGTCTGATGGTGTACAGGTCAACAATGTGTATCAACCTGCCGTCAATGTCTGATGGTGTACAGGTCAGAAATGAGTATCAACCTGTCGTCAGTATCTGATGGTGTACAGGTCAGCAATGAGTATCAACCTGTCGTCAATGTCTGATGTTGTGCAGGTCAGCAATGAGTATCAACCTGCCGTCAATACCTGATGGTGTACAGGTCACTAATGAGTATCAACCTGTCGTCAATACTTGATGGTGTACAGGTCAACTATGAGTATCAACCTGCCGTCAGAGTTTGATGGTGTACAGGTCAGCAATGAGTATCAACCTGCCGTCAATGTCTGATAGTGTACAGGTCAGCAATGAGTATCAACCTGTCGTCAATGTCTGATGGTGTACAGGTTAGCAATGAGTATCAACCTGCCGTCAATGTCTGATGGTGTACAGGTCAGCAATGAGTATCAACCTGCCGTCAATGTCTGATAGTGTACAGGTCAGCAATGAGTATCAACCTGTCGTCAATGTCTGATGGTGTACAGGTTAGCAATGAGTATCAACCTGTCGTCAATGTCTGATGGTGTACAAGTCAGCAATGAATATCAACCTGCCGTCAATATATGATGGTGTACATGTCAGCAATGAGTATCAACCTGCCGTCAATGTCTGATGGTGTACAGGTCAGCAATGAGTATCAACCTGTCGTCAATGTCTTATGGTGTACAGGTCAGCAATGAGTATCAACCTGTCGTCAATACCTGATGGTGTACAGGTCAACAATGTGTATCAACCTGCCGTCAATACCTGATGGTGTACAGGTCAGCAATGAGTATCAACCTGTCGTCAATACCTGATGGTGTACAGGCCAGCAATGATTATCAAACGATCGTCAGTATCTCATGGTGTACAGGTCAGCAAAGAGTATCAACCTGCCGTCAATGTCTGATGGTGTACAGGTCAGCAATGAGTATCAAACTGTCGTCAATGTATGATGGTGTACAGGTCAGCAATGAGTATTAACCTGTCGTCAATGTCTGATGGTGTACAGGTCAGCAATGAGTATCAACCTGCCGTCAATGTCTGATGGTGTACAGGTCAGCAATGAGTATGAACCTGCCGTCAATACTTGATTGTGTACAGGTCAGCAATGAGTATCAACCTGTCGTCAGTATCTGATGGTGTAAATGTCAGCAATTTGTACCAACCTGTCGTCAATGTCTGATGGTGTACAGGTCAGCAATGAGTATCAACCTGCCGTCAGTGTCTGATGGTGTATAGGTCAGCAATGAGTACCAACCTGCCGTCAATGTCTGATGGTTTACAGGTCGGCAATGAGTGTCAACCTGCCGTCAATACTTGATGGTGTACATGTCAGCAATGAGTATCAACCTGCCGTCAATGTCTGATGGTGTACAGGTCAGCAATGAATACCAACCTGTGGTCAATGTCTGATGGTGTACAGGTCAGCAATGTGTATCAACCTGTCGTCAATGTCTGATGGTGTACAGGTCACCAATGAGTATCAACCTGTCGTCAATGTCTGATGGTGAACAGGTTAGCAATGAGTATCAACCTGTCGTCAATGTCTGATGGTGTACAAGTCAGCAATGAATATCAACCTGCCGTCAATATATGATGGTGTACATGTCAGCAATGAGTATCAACCTGTCGTCAGTATCTGATGGTGTACAGGTCAGCAATGAGTATCAACCTGTCGTCAGTATCTGATGGTGTACAGGTCAGCAATGAGTATCAACCTGCCGTCAATGTCTGATGGTGTACAGTTCAGCAATGAGTATCAACCTGTCGTCAATACCTGATGGTGTACAGGTCAGCAATGAGTATCAACCTGTCGTCAATGTCTGATGGTGTACAGGTCAGCAATGAGTATCAACATGTGGTCAATGTCTGATGGTGTACAGGTCAGCAATGTGTATCAACCTGTCGTCAATACCTGATGGTGTACAGGTCAGCAATGAGTATCAACCTGTCGTCAGTATCTGATGGTGTACAGGTCATCAATGAGTACCAACCTGTCGTCAATACCTGATGGTGTACAGGTCAGCAATGAGTATCAACTTGTCGTCAGTATCTGATGGTGTACAGGTCAACAATGAGTACCAACCTGTCGTCAATACCTGATGGTGTACAGGTCAGCAATGAGTATCAACCTGTCGTCAGTATCTGATGGTGTACAGGTCAGCAATGAGTATCAATCTGTCGTCAGTATCTGATGGTGTACAGGTCAGCAATGAGTATCAACCTGCCGTCAATGTCTGATGGTGTACAGTTCAGCAATGAGTATCAACCTGTCGTCAATACCTGATGGTGTACAGGTCAGCAATGAGTATCAACCTGTCGTCAATGTCTGATGGTGTACAGGTCAGCAATGAGTATCAACCTGCCGTCAATACCTGATGGTGTACAGGTCACTAATGTGTATCAACCTGTCGTCAATACTTGATGGTGTACAGGTCAACTATGAGTATAAACCTGCCGTCAGAGTTTGATGGTGTACAGGTCAGCAATGAGTATCAACCTGTTGTCAGTATCTGATGGTGTGCAAGACAGCAATGATTATCAACCTGCCGTCAATACCTGATGGTGTACAGGTCAGCAATGAGTATCAACCTGCCGTCAATGTCTGATGGTGTACAGGTCAGCAATGAGTATCAACCTGTCGTCAATGTCTGATGGTGTACAGGTCAGCAATGAGTATCAACCTGCCGTCAATGTCTGATGGTGTACAGGTCACCAATGAGTATCAACCTGTCGTCAATGTCTGATGGTGAACAGGTTAGCAATGAGTATCAACCTGTCGTCAATGTCTGATGGTGTACAAGTCAGCAATGAATATCAACCTGCCGTCAATATATGATGGTGTACATGTCAGCAATGAGTATCAACCTGCCGTCAATGTCTGATGGTGTACAAGTCAGCAATGAGTACCAACCTGCCGACAATACCTGATGGTGTACAGGCCAGCAATGATTATCAAACGATCGTCAGTATCTGATGGTCTACAGGTCAGCAAAGAGTATCAACCTGCCGTCAATGTCTGATGGTGTACAGGTCAGCAATGAGTATCAAACTGTCGTCAATGTCTGATGGTGTACAGGTCAGCAATGAGTATTAACCTGTCGTCAATGTCTGATGGTGTACAGGTCAGCAATGAGTATCAACCTGCCGTCAATGTCTGATGGTGTACAGTTCAGCAATGAGTATCAAACTGTCGTCAATGTCTGATGGTGTACAGGTCAGCAATGAGTACCAACCTGTCGTCAATACCTGATGGTGTACAAGTCAGCAATGAGTATGAACCTGCCGTCAATACTTGATTGTGTACAGGTCAGCAATGAGTATCAACCTGTCGTCAGTATCTGATGGTGTACAGGTCAGCAATGAGTACCAACCTGTCGTCAATGTCTGATGGTGTACAGGTCAGCAATGAGTATCAACATGTCGTCAATACCTGATGGTGTACAGGTCAGCAATGAGTATCAACCTGCGATCAATGTCTGATGGTGTACAGGTCAGCAATGAGTATCAACCTGCTGTCAATACCTGATGGTGTACAAGTCAGCAATGAGTATCAACCTGTCGTCAGTATCTGATGGTGTACAGGTCAGCAATGAGTATCAACCTGTACAGGTCAGCAACGAGTATCAACCTGCCGTCAATGTCTGATGGTGTACAGGTCAGCAATGAGTATCAAACTGTCGTCAATGTCTGATGGTGTACAGGTCAGCAATGAGTACCAACCTGTCGTCAATGTCTAATGGTGTACAGGTCAGCAATGAGTATCAACATGTCGTCAATACCTGATGGTGTACAGGTCAGCAATGAGTATCAACCTGTCGTCAATGTCTGATGGTGTACAAGTCAGCAATGTATATCAACCTGCCGTCAATATATGATGGTGTACATGTCAGCAATGAGTATCAACCTGCCGTCAATGTCTGATGGTGTACAGGTCAGCAATGAGTATCAACCTGTCGTCAATGTCTTATGGTGTACAGGTCAGCAATGAGTATCAACCTGTCGTCAATACCTGATGGTGTACAGGTCAGCAATGAGTATCAACCTGCCGTCAGTATCTGATGGTGTACAGGTCAGCAATGAGTATCAACCTGTCGTCAATGTCTGATGGTGTACAGGTTAGCAATGATATCAACCTGTCGTCAATACCTTATGGTGTACAGGTCAGCAATGTGTATCAACCTGCCGTCAATACCTGATGGTGTACAAGTCAGCAATGAGTACCAACCTGTCGTCAATACCTGATGGTGTACAGGCCAGCAATGATTATCAAACGATCGTCAGTATCTGATGGTGTACAGGTCAGCAAAGAGTATCAACCTGCCGTCAATGTCTGATGGTGTACAGGTCAACAATGTGTATCAACCTGCCGTCAATGTCTGATGGTGTACAGGTCAGCAATGAGTATCAACCTGCCGTCAATGTTTGATGGTGTACAGGTCAGCAATGAGTATCAACCTGTCGTCAATGTCTGATGGTGTACAGGTCAGCAATGAGTATCAACCTGCCGTCAATGTCTGATGGTGTACAGGTCAGCAATGAGTATCAACCTGTCGTCAATGTCTGATGGTGTACAGGTTAGCAATGAGTATCAACCTGTCGTCAATGTCTGATGGTGTACAAGTCAGCAATGAATATCAACCTGCCGTCAATATATGATGGTGTACAGGTCTGCAATGAGTATCAACCTGCCGTCAATGTCTGATGGTGTACAGGTCAGCAAGAGTATCAACCTGTCGTCAATGTCTTATGGTGTACAGGTGATCAATGAGTATCAACCTGTCGTCAATACCTGATGGTGTACAGGTCAACAATGTGTATCAACTTGCCATCAATACCTGATGGTGTACAAGTCAGCAATGAGTACCAACCTGCCGACAATACCTGATGGTGTACAGGCCAGCAATGATTATCAAACGATCGTCAGTATCTGATGGTCTACAGGTCAGCAAAGAGTATCAACCTGCCGTCAATGTCTGATGGTGTACAGGTCAGCAATGTGTATCAAACTGTCGTCAATGTCTGATGGTGTACAGGTCAGCAATGAGTATTAACCTGTCGTCAATGTCTGATGGTGTACAGGTCAGCAATGAGTATCAACCTGCCGTCAATGTCTGATGGTGTACAAGTCAGCAATGAGTATCAACCTGTCGTCAGTATCTGATGGTGTACAGGTCAGCAATGAGTACCAACCTGTCGTCAATGTCTGATGGTGTACAGGTCAGCAATGAGTATCAACATGTCGTCAATACCTGATGGTGTACAGGTCAGCAATGAGTATCAACCTGCGATCAATGTCTGATGGTGTACAGGTCAGCAATGAGTATCAACCTGCTGTCAATACCTGATGGTGTACAAGTCAGCAATGAGTATCAACCTGTCGTCAGTATCTGATGGTGTACAGGTCAGCAATGAGTATCAACCTGCCGTCAGTGTCTGATGGTGTATAGGTCAGCAATGAGTACCAACCTGCCGTCAATGTCTGATGGTTTACAGGTCAGCAATGAGTATCAACCTGCCGTCAATACCTGATGGTGTACAGGTCAGCAATGAGTACCAACCTGTCGTCAATACCTGATGGTGTACAGGCCAGCAATGATTATCAAACGATCGTCAGTATCTCATGGTGTACAGGTCAGCAAAGAGTATCAACCTGCCGTCAATGTCTGATGGTGTACAGGTCAGCAATGAGTATCAAACTGTCGTCAATGTCTGATGGTGTACAGGTCAGCAATGAGTACCAACCTGTCGTCAATGTCTGATGGTGTACAGGTCAGCAATGAGTATCAACATGTCGTCAATACCTGATGGTGTACAGGTCAGCAATGAGTATCAACCTGTCGTCAATGTCTGATGGTGTACAAGTCAGCAATGTATATCAACCTGCCGTCAATATATGATGGTGTACATGTCAGCAATGAGTATCAACCTGCCGTCAATGTCTGATGGTGTACAGGTCAGCAATGAGTATCAACCTGTCGTCAATGTCTTATGGTGTACAGGTCAGCAATGAGTATCAACCTGTCGTCAATACCTGATGGTGTACAGGTCAACAATGTGTATCAACCTGCCGTCAATACCTGATGGTGTACAGGTCAGCAATGAGTACAAACCTGTCGTCAATACCTGATGGTGTACAGGTCAGCAATGAGTATTAACCTGTCGTCAATGTCTGATGGTGTACAGGTCAGCAATGAGTATCAACCTGCCGTCAATGTCTGATGGTGTACAGGCCAGCAATGATACTCAAACGATCGTCAGTATCTCATGGTGTACAGGTCAGCAAAGAGTATCAACCTGCCGTCAATATCTGATGGTGTACAGGTCAGCAATGAGTATTAACCTGTCGTCAATGTCTGATGGTGTACAGGTCAGCAATGAGTATCAACCTGCCGTCAATGTCTGATGGTGTACAGGTCAGCAATGAGTATGAACCTGCCGTCAATACTTGATTGTGTACAGGTCAGCAATGAGTATCAACCTGTCGTCAGTATCTGATGGTGTAAATGTCAGCAATTTGTACCAACCTGTCGTCAATGTCTGATGGTGTACAGGTCAGCAATGAGTATCAACCTGCCGTCAGTGTCTGATGGTGTAAAGGTCAGCAATGAGTACCAACCTGCCGTCAATGTCTGATGGTTTACAGGTCAGCAATGAGTATCAACCTGCCGTCAATACTTGATGGTGTACAGGGCAGCAATGAGTATCAACCTGTCGTCAGTATCTGATGCTGTACAGGTCAGCAATGAATACCAACCTGTGGTCAATGTCTGATGGTGTACAGGTCAGCAATGTGTATCAACCTGTCGTCAATACCTGATGGTGTACAGGTCAGCAATGAGTATCAACCTGTCGTCAGTATCTGATGGTGTACAGGTCATCAATGAGTACCAACCTGTCGTCAATATCTGATGGTGTACAGGTCAGCAATGAGTATCAACTTGTCGTCAGTATCTGATGGTGTACAGGTCAAGAATGAGTACCAACCTGTCGTCAATACCTGATGGTGTACAGGTCAGCAATGAGTATCAACCTGTCGTCAGTATCTGATGGTGTACAGGTCAGCAATGAGTATCAACCTGTCGTCAGTATCTGATGGTGTACAGGTCAGCAATGAGTATCAACCTGCCGTCAATGTCTGATGGTGTACAGTTCAGCAATGAGTATCAACCTGTCGTCAATACCTGATGGTGTACAGGTCAGCAATGAGTATTAACCTGTCGTCAATGTCTGATGGTGTACAGGTCAGCAATGAGTATCAACCTGCCGTCAATGTCTGATGGTGTACAGGTCAACAATGTGTATCAACCTGCCGTCAATGTCTGATGGTGTACAGGTCAGAAATGAGCATCAACCTGTCGTCAGTATCTGATGGTGTACAGGTCAGCAATGAGTATCAACCTGTCGTCAATGTCTGATGGTGTACAGGTCAGCAATGAGTATCAACCTGCCGTCAATACCTGATGGTGTACAGGTCACTAATGAGTATCAACCTGTCGTCAATGTCTGATGGTGTACAGGTCAACAACGTGTATCAACCTGCCGTCAATGTCTGATGGTGTACAGGTCAGAAATGAGCATCAACCTGTCGTCAGTATCTGATGGTGTACAGTTCAGCAATGAGTATCAACCTGTCGTCAATACCTGATGGTGTACAGGTCAGCAATGAGTATCAACCTGTCGTCAATGTCTGATGGTGTACAGGTCAGAAATGAGCCTCAACCTGTCGTCAGTATCTGATGGTGTACAGGTCAGCAATGAGTATCAACCTGCCGTCAATGTCTGATGGTGTACAGGTCAACTATGAGTATCAACCTGCCGTCAGAGTTTGATGGTGTACAGGTCAGCAATGTGTATCAACCTGTTGTCAATGTCTGATGATGTACAGGTCAGCAATGAGTATCAACCTGTCGTCAATGTCTGATGGTGTACAGGTCAGCAATGAGTATCAACCTGCCGTCAATGTCTGATGATGTACAGGTCAGCAATGAGTATCAACCTGTCGTCAATACCTGATGGTGTACAGGTCAGCAATGAGTATCAACCTGCCGTCAATGTCTGATGGTGTACAGGTCAGCAATGAGTATCAACCTGTCGTCAATGTCTGATGGTGTACAGGTCAGCAATCAGTATCAACCTGCCGTCAATGTCTGATGATGTACAGGTCAGCAATGAGTATCAACCTGTCGTCAATGTCTGATGGTGAACAGGTTAGCAATGAGTATCAACTTGTCGTCAATGTCTGATGGTGTACAAGTCAGCAATGAATATCAACCTGCCGTCAATATATGATGGTGTACATGTCAGCAATGAGTATCAACCTGCCGTCAATGTCTGATGGTGTACAGGTCAGCAATGAGTATCAACCTGTCGTCAATGTCTTATGGTGTACAGGTCAGCAATGAGTATCAACCTGTCGTCAATACCTGATGGTGTACAGGTCAACAATGTGTATCAATCTGCCGTCAATACCTGATGGTTTACAAGTCAGCAATGAGTACCAACCTGTCGTCAATACCTGATGGTGTACAGGCCAGCAATGATTATCAAACGATCGTCAGTATCTGATGGTGTACAGGTCAGCAAAGAGTATCAACCTGCCTTGAATGTCTGATGGTGTACAGGTCAGCAATGAGTATTAACCTGTCGTCAATGTCTGATGGTGTACAGGTCAGCAATGAGTATCAACCTGCCGTCAATGTCTGATGGTGTACAGGTCAGCAATGAGTATGAACCTGCCGTCAATACTTGATTGTGTACAGGTCAGCAATGAGTATCAACCTGTCGTCAGTATCTGATGGTGTACAGGTCAGCAATGAGTACCAACCTGTCGTCAATGTCTGATGGTGTACAGGTCAGCAATGAGTATCAACATGTCGTCAATACCTGATGGTGTACAGGTCAGCAATGAGTATCAACCTGCGATCAATGTCTTATGGTGTACCGGTCAGCAATGAGTATCAACCTGCTGTCAATACCTGATGGTGTACAGGTCAGCAATGAGTATCAACCTGTCGTCAGTATCTGATGGTGTACAGGTCAGCAATGAGTATCAACCTGTCGTCAGTATCTGATGGTGTACAGGTCAGCAATGAGTATCAACCTGCCGTCAATGTCTGATGGTGTACAGGTCAGCAATGAGTATCAACCTGTCGTCAATGTCTGATGGTGTACAGGTTAGCAACGAGTATCAACCTGTCGTCAATACCTGATGGTGTACAGGTCAGCAATGAGTATCAACCTGCCGTCAATGCCTGATGGTGTACAGGTGAGCAATGAGTATCAACTTGTCGTCAGTATCTGATGGTGTACAGGTCAGCAATGAGTATCAACCTGTCGTCAATGTATGATGGTGTACAGGTCAGCAATGAGTATCAACATGCCGTCAAATTCTGATGGTGTACAGGTCAGCAATGAGTATCAACCCACCGTCAATGTCTGATGGTGTACAGGTCAACAATGAGTATCAACCTGCTGTCAATGTCTGATGGTGTACAGGTCAGCAATGAGTATCAACCTGTCGTCAATAACTGATGGTGTACAGGTCAGTAATGAGTATCAACCTGACGTCAATGACTGATGGTGTACAGGTCAGCAGTGAGTATCAACCTATGTCAATGTCGGATCGTGTACAGGTCAGCAATGAGTATCAACCTGCCGTCAATGTCTGATGGCGTACAGGTCAGCAATGAGTATCAACCTGTCGTCAATAACTGATGGTGTACAGGTCAGCAATGAGCATCAACCTGCCGTGAATGTCTGATGGTGTACAGGTCAGCAATGAGTATCAACCTGCCGTCAATACCTGATGGTGTACAGGTCAGCAATGAGTATCAACCTGCCGTCAATGTCTGATGGTGTACAAGTCAGCAATGAGTATCAACCTGTCGTCAATGTCTGATGGTGTACAGATCAGCAATGAGTATCAACCTGCCGTCAATGTCTGATGGTGTACAGGTCAGCAATGAGTATCAACCTGTCGTCAATGTCTGATGGTGTACAGGTTAGCAATGAGTATCAACCTGTCGTCAATGTCTGATGGTGTACAGGTCAACAATGTGTATCAACCTGCCGTCAATGTCTGATGGTGTACAGGTCAGAAATGAGTATCAACCTGTCGTCAGTATCTGATGGTGTACAGGTCAGCAATGAGTATCAACCTGTCGTCAATGTCTGATGGTGTACAGGTCAGCAATGAGTATCAACCTGCCGTCAATACCTGATGGTGTACAGGTCACTAATGAGTATCAACCTGTCGTCAATACTTGATGGTGTACAGGTCAACTATGAGTATCAACCTGCCGTCAGAGTTTGATGGTGTACAGGTCAGCAATGAGTATCAACCTGTTGTCAGTATCTCATGGTGTACAAGTCAGCAATGATTATCAACCTGCCGTCAATACCTGATGGTGTACAGGTCAGTAATGAGTATCAACCTGTCGTCAATGTCTGATGGTGTACAAGTCAGTAATGAGTATCAACCTGCCGTCAATGTCTGATGGTGTACAGGTCAGCAATGAGTATCAACCTGTCGTCAATGTATGATGGTGTACAGGTCAGCAATGAGTATCAACCTGCCGTCAATGTCTGATGGTGTACAGGTCAGCAATGAGTATCAACCTGTCGTCAATGTCTGATGGTGAATAGGTTAGCAATGAGTATCAACCTGTCGTCAATGTCTTATGGTGTACAAGTCAGCAATGAATATCAACCTGCCGTCAATATATGATGGTGTACATGTCAGCAATGAGTATCAACCTGCCGTCAATGTCTGATGGTGTACAGGTCAGCAATGAGTATCAACCTGTCGTCAATGTCTTATGGTGTACAGGTCAGCAATGAGTATCAACCTGTCGTCAATGTCTGATGGTGTACAGGTCAACAATGTGTATCAACCTGCCGTCAATACCTGATGGTGTACAAGTCAGCAATGAGTACCAACCTGTCGTCAATACCTGATGGTGTACAGGCCAGTAATGATTATCAAACGATCGTCAGTATCTGATGGTGTACAGGTCAGCAAAGAGTATCAACCTGCCGTGAATGTCTGATGGTGTACAGGTCAGCAATGCGTATTAACCTGTCGTCAATGTCTGATGGTGTACAGGTCAGCAATGAGTATGAACCTGCCGTCAATGTCTCATGGTGTACAGGTCAGCAATGAGTATGAACCTGCCGTCAATACTTGATTGTGTACAGGTCAGCAATGAGTATCAACCTGTCGTCAGTATCTGATGGTGTACAGGTCAGCAATGAGTACTAACCTGTCGTCAATGTCTGATGGGGTACAGGTCAGCAATGAGTATCAACCTGTCGTCAATGTCTGATGGTGTACAGGTCAGCAATGAGTATCAACCTGCCGTCAATGTCTGATGGTTTACAGGTCAGCAATGAGTATCAACCTGCCGTCAATACTTGATGGTGTACAGGGCAGCAATGAGTATCAACCTGTCGTCAGTATCTGATGCCGTACAGGTCAGCAATGAATACCAACCTGTGGTCAATGTCTGATGGTGTACAGGTCAGCAATGAGTATCAACATGTCGTCAATACCTGATGGTGTACAGGTCAGCAATGAGTATCAACCTGTCGTCAGTATCTGATGGTGTACAGGTCATCAATGATTACCAACCTGTCGTCAATATCTGATGGTGTACAGGTCAGCAATGAGTATCAACTTGTCGTCAGTATCTGATGGTGTACAGGTCAACAAATAGTACCAACCTGTCGTCAATACCTGATGGTGTACAGGTCATCAATGAGTATCAACCTGTCGTCAGTATCTGATGGTGTACAGGTCAGCAATGAGTATCAACCTGTCGTCAGTATCTGATGGTGTACAGGTCAGCAATGAGTATCAACCTGCCGTCAATGTCTGATGGTGTACAGTTCAACAATGAGTATCAACCTGTCGTCAATACCTGATGGTGTACAGGTCAGCAATGAGTATTAACCTGTCGTCAATGTCTGATGGTGTACAGGTCAGCAATGAGTATCAACCTGCCGTCAATGTCTGATGGTGTACAGGTCAACAATGTGTATCAACCTGCCGTCAATGTCTGATGGTGTACAGGTCAGAAATGAGCATCAACCTGTCGTCAGTATCTGATGGTGTACAGGTCAGCAATGAGTATCAACCTGTCGTCAATGTCTGATGGTGTACAGGTCAGCAATGAGTATCAACGTGCCGTCAATACCTGATGGTGTACAGGTCACTAATGAGTATCAACCTGTCGTCAATGTCTGATGGTGTACAGGTCAGCAATGAGTATCAACCTGCCGTCAGTGTCTGATGGTGTATAGGTCAGCAATGAGTACCAACCTGCCGTCAATGTCTGATGGTGTACAGGTCAGCAATGAGTATCAACCTGCCGTCAATACTTGATGGTGTACAGGGCAGCAATGAGTATCAACCTGTCGTCAGTATCTGATGCTGTACAGGTCAGCAATGAATACCAACCTGTGGTCAATGTCTGATGGTGTACAGGTCAGCAATGAGTATCAACATGTCGTCAATACCTGATGGTGTACAGGTCAGCAATGAGTATCAACCTGTCGTCAGTATCTGATGGTGTACAGGTCATCAATGAGTACCAACCTGTCGTCAATATCTGATGGTGTACAGGTCAGCAATGAGTATCAACTTGTCGTCAGTATCTGATGGTGTACAGGTCAACAAAGAGTACCAACCTGTCTTCAATACCTGATGGTGTACAGGTCATCAATGAGTATCAACCTGTCGTCAGTATCTGATGGTGTACAGGTCAGCAATGAGTATCAACCTGTCGTCAGTATCTGATGGTGTACAGGTCAGCAATGAGTATCAACCTGCCGTCAATGTCTGATGGTGTACAGTTCAACAATGAGTATCAACCTGTCGTCAATACCTGATGGTGTACAGGTCAGCAATGAGTATTAACCTGTCGTCAATGTCTGATGGTGTACAGGTCAGCAATGAGTATCAACCTGCCGTCAATGTCTGATGGTGTACAGGTCAACAATGTGTATCAACCTGCCGTCAATGTCTGATGGTGTACAGGTCAGAAATGAGCATCAACCTGTCGTCAGTATCTGATGGTGTACAGGTCAGCAATGAGTATCAACCTGTCGTCAATGTCTGATGGTGTACAGGTCAGCAATGAGTATCAACGTGCCGTCAATACCTGATGGTGTACAGGTCACTAATGAGTATCAACCTGTCGTCAATACTTGATGGTGTACAGGTCAACTATGAGTATCAACCTGCCGTCAGAGTTTGATGGTGTACAGGTCAGCAATGAGTATCAACCTGTTGTCAGTATCTGATGGTGTACAAGACAGCAATGATTATCAACCTGCCGTCAATGTCTGATGGTGTACAGTTCAACAATGAGTATCAACCTGTCGTCAATACCTGATGGTGTACAGGTCAGCAATGAGTATTAACCTGTCGTCAATGTCTGATGGTGTACAGGTCAGCAATGAGTATCAACCTGCCGTCAATGTCTGATGGTGTACAGGTCAGCAATGAGTATCAACCTGTCGTCAATGTCTGATGGTGTACAGGTCAGCAATGAGTATCAACCTGCCGTCAATGTCTGATGGTGTACAGGTCAGCAATGAGTATCAACCTGTCGTCAATGTCTGATGGTGAACAGGTTAGCAATGAGTATCAACCTGTCGTCAAAGTCTGATGGTGTACAAGTCAGCAATGAATATCAACCTGCCGTCAATATATGATGGTGTACATGTCAGCAATGAGTATCAACCTGCCGTCAATGTCTGATGGTGTACAGGTCAGCAATGAGTATCAACCTGTCGTCAATACCTGATGGTGTACAAGTCAGCAATGAATATCAACCTGCCGTCAATATATGATGGTGTACATGTCAGCAATGAGTATCAACCTGCCGTCAATGTCTGATGGTGTACAGGTCAGCAATGAGTATCAACCTGCCGTCAATGTCTGATGGTGTACATGTCAGCAATGAGTATCAACCTGTCGTCAATACCTGATGGTGTACAGGTCAGCAATGAGTACCAACCTGTCGTCAATTCCTGATGGTGTACAGGCCAGCAATGATTATCAAACGATCGTCAGTATCTGATGGTGTACAGGTCAGCAAAGAGTATCAACCTGCCGTGAATGTCTGATGGTGTACAGGTCAGCAATGAGTATTAACCTGTCGTCAATGTCTGATGGTGTACAGGTCAGCAATGAGTATCAACCTGCCGTCAATGTCTGATGGTGTACAGGTCAGCAATGAGTATGAACCTGCCGTCAATACTTGATTGTGTACAGGTCAGCAATGAGTATCAACCTGTCGTCAGTATCTGATGGTGTACAGGTCAGCAATGAGTACCAACCTGTCGTCAATGTCTGATGGTGTACAGGTCAGCAATGAGTATCAACATGTCGTCAATACCTGATGGTGTACAGGTCAGCAATGAGTATCAACCTGCGATCAATGTCTTATGGTGTACAGGTCAGCAATGAGTATCAACCTGCTGTCAATACCTGATGGTGTACAAGTCAGCAATGAGTATCAACCTGTCGTCAGTATCTGATGGTGTACAGGTCAGCAATGAGTATCAACCTGCCGTCAGTGTCTGATGGGGTATAGGTCAGCAATGAGTACCAACCTGCCGTCAATGTCTGATGGTTTACATGTCAGCAATGAGTATCAACCTGCCGTCAATACTTGATGGTGTACAGGGCAGCAATGAGTATCAACCTGTCGTCAGTATCTGATGCTGTACAGGTCAGCAATGAATACCAACCTGTGGTCAATGTCTGATGGTGTACAGGTCAGCAATATGTATCAACCTGTCGTCAATACCTGATGGTGTACAGGTCAGCAATGAGTATCAACCTGTCGTCAGTATCTGATGGTGTACAGGTCATCAATGAGTACCAACCTGTCGTCAATATCTCATGGTGTACAGGTCAGCAATGAGTATCAACTTGTCGTCAGTATCTGATGGTGTACAGGTCAACAATGAGTACCAACCTGTCGTCAATACCTGATGGTGTACAGGTCAGCAATGAGTATCAACCTGTCGTCAGTATCTGATGGTGTACAGGTCAGCAATGAGTATCAACCTGTCGTCAGTATCTGATGGTGTACAGGTCAGCAATGAGTATCAACCTGCCGTCAATGTCTGATGGTGTACAGTTCAGCAATGAGTATCAACCTGTCGTCAATACCTGATGGTGTACAGGTTAGCAACGAGTATCAACCTGTCGTCAATACCTGATGGTGTACAGGTCAGCAATGAGTATCAACCTGCCGTCAATGCCTGATGGTGTACAGGTGAGCAATGAGTATCAACTTGTCGTCAGTATCTGATGGTGTACAGGTCAGCAATGAGTATCAACCTGTCGTCAATGTATGATGGTGTACAGGTCAGCAATGAGTATCAACATGCCGTCAAATTCTGATGGTGTACAGGTCAGCAATGAGTATCAACCTGTCATCAATGTCTGATGGTGTACAGGTCAACAATGAGTATCAACTTGTCGTCAATAACTGATGGTGAACAGGTCAGCAATGAGTATCAACCTACCGTCAAAATCTGATGGTGTACAGGTCAACAATGAGTATCAACCTGCTGTCAATGTCTGATGGTGTACAGGTCAGCAATGAGTATCAACCTGTCGTCAATAACTGATGGTGTACAGGTCAGTAATGACTATCAACCTGCCGTCAATGACTGATGGTGTACAGGTCAGCAGTGAGTATCAACCTATGTCAATGTCGGATGGTGTACAGGTCAGCAATGAGTATCAACCTGCCGTCAATGTCTGATGGTGTACAGGTCAGCAATGAGTATCAACCTGTCGTCAATAACTGATGGTGTACAGGTCAGCAATGAGTATCAACCTGCCGTCAATGTCTGATGGTGTACAGGTCAGCAATGAGTATCAACCTGCCGTCAATACCTGATGGTGTACAGGTCAGCAATGAGTATCAACCTGCCGTCAATGTCTGATGGTGTACAGGTCAGCAATGAGTATAAACCTGTCGTCAATGTCTGATGGTGTACAGATAAGCAATGAGTATCAACCTGCCGTCAATGTCTGATGGTGTACAGGTCAGCAATGAGTATCAACCTGTCGTCAATGTCTGATGGTGTACAGGTCAACAATGTGTATCAACCTGCCGTCAATGTCTGATGGTGTACAGGTCAGAAATGAGTATCAACCTGTCGTCAGTATCTGATGGTGTACAGGTCAGCAATGAGTATCAACCTGTCGTCAATGTCTGATGGTGTACAGCTCAGCAATGAGTATCAACCTGCCGTCAATACCTGATGGTGTACAGGTCACTAATGTGTATCAACCTGTCGTCAATACTTGATGGTGTACAGGTCAACTATGAGTATCAACCTGCCGTCAGAGTTTGATGGTGTACAGGTCAGCAATGAGTATCAACCTGTTGTCAGTATCTGATGGTGTACAAGTCAGCAATGATTATCAACCTGCCGTCAATACCTGATGGTGTACAGGTCAGCAATGAGTATCAACCTGCCGTCAATGTCTCATGGTGTACAGGTCAGCAATGAGTATCAACCTGTCGTCAATGTCTGATGGTGTACAGGTCAGCAATGAGTATCAACCTGCCGTCAATGTCTGATGGTGTACAGGTCAGCAATGAGTATCAACCTGTCGTCAATGTCTGATGGTGAACAGGTTAGCAATGAGTATCAACCTGTCGTCAATGTCTGATGGTGTACAAGTCAGCAATGAATATCAACCTGCCGTCAATATATGATGGTGTACATGTCAGCAATGAGTATCAACCTGCCGTCAATGTCTGATGGTGTACAGGTCAGCAATGAGTATCAACCTGTCGTCAATGTCTTATGGTGTACAGGTCAGCAATGAGTATCAACCTGTCGTCAATGTCTGATGGTGTACAGGTCAACAATGTGTATCAACCTGCCGTCAATACCTGATGGTGTACAAGTCAGCAATGAGTATCAACCTGTCATCTGTACCTGATGGTGTACAGGCCAGCAATGATTATCAAACGATCGTCAGTATCTGATGGTGTACAGGTCAGCAAAGAGTATCAACCTGCCGTGAATGTCTGATGGTGTACAGGTCAGCAATGCGTATTAACCTGTCGTCAATGTCTGATGGTGTACAGGTCAGCAATGAGTATGAACCTGCCGTCAATGTCTGATGGTGTACAGGTCAGCAATGAGTATGAACCTGCCGTCAATACTTGATTGTGTACAGGTCAGCAATGAGTATCAACCTGTCGTCAGTATCTGATGGTGTACAAGTCAGCAATGAGTACTAACCTGTCGTCAATTTCTGATGGTGTACAGGTCAGCAATGAGTATCAACATGTCGTCAATACCTGATGGTGTACAGGTCAGCAATGAGTATCAACCTGCGATCAATGTCTGATGGTGTACAGGTCAGCAATGAGTATCAACCTGCTGTCAATACCTGATGGTGTACAAGTCAGCAATGAGTATCAACCTGTCGTCAGTATCTGATGGTGTACAGGTCAGCAATGAGTATCAACCTGCCGTCAGTGTCTGATGGTGTATAGGTCAGCAATGAGTACCAACCTGCCGTCAATGTCTGATGGTTTACATGTCAGCAATGAGTATCAACCTGCCGTCAATACTTGATGGTGTACAGGGCAGCAATGAGTATCAACCTGTCGTCAGTATCTGATGCTGTACAGGTCAGAAATGAATACCAACCTGTGGTCAATGTCTGATGGTGTACAGGTCAGCAATGTGTATCAACCTGTCGTCAATACCTGATGGTGTACAGGTCAGCAATGAGTATCAACCTGTCGTCAGTATCTGATGGTGTACAGGTCATCAATGAGTACCAAGTTGTCGTCAATATCTGATGGTGTACAGGTCAGCAATGAGTATCAACTTGTCGTCAGTATCTGATGGTGTACAGGTCAACAATGAGTACCAACCTGTCGTCAATACCTGATGGTGTACAGGTCAGCAATGAGTATCAACCTGTCGTCAGTATCTGATAGTGTACAGGTCAGCAATGAGTATCAACCTGTCGTCAGTATCTGATGGTGTACAGGTCAGCAATGAGTATCAACCTGCCGTCAATGTCTGATGGTGTACAGTTCAGCAATGAGTATCAACCTGTCGTCAATACCTGATGGTGTACAGGTTAGCAACGAGTATCAAACTGTCGTCAATACCTGATGGTGTACAGGTGAGCAATGAGTATCAACTTGTCGTCAATACCTGATGGTGTACAGGTTAGCAATGAGTATCAACCTGCCGTCAATGCCTGATGGTGTACAGGTGAGCAATGAGTATCAACTTGTCGTCAGTATCTGATGGTGTACAGGTCAGCAATGAGTATCAACCTGTCGTCAATGTATGATGGTGTACAGGTAATCAATGAGTATCAACATGCCGTCAAATTCTGATGGTGTACAGGTCAGCAATGAGTATCAACCTGTCATCAATGTCTGATGATGTACAGGTCAACAATGAGTATCAACTTGTCGTCAATAACTGATGGTGAACAGGTCAGCAATGAGTATCAACCTACCGTCAATGTCTGATGGTGTACAGGTCAACAATGAGTATCAACCTGTCGTCAGTATCTGATGCTGTACTGGTCAGCAATGAATACCAACCTGTGGTCAATGTCTGATGGTGTACAGGTCAGCAATGTGTATCAACCTGTCGTCAATACCTGATGGTGTACAGGTCAGCAATGAGTATCAACCTGTCGTCAGTATCTGATGGTGTACAGGTCATCAATGAGTACCAACCTGTCGTCAATATCTGATGGTGTACAGGTCAGCAATGAGTATCAACTTGTCGTCAGTATCTGATGGTGTACAGGTCAACAATGAGTACCAACCTGTCGTCAATACCTGATGGTGTACAGGTCAGCAATGAGTATCAACCTGTCGTCAGTATCTGATGGTGTACAGGTCAGCAATGAGTATCAACCTGTCGTCAGTATCTGATGGTGTACAGGTCAGCAATGAGTATCAACCTGCCGTCAATGTCTGATGGTGTACAGTTCAGCAATGAGTATCAACCTGTCGTCAATACCTGATGCTGTACAGGTTAGCAACGAGTATCAACCTGTCGTCAATACCTGATGGTGTACAGGTGAGCAATGAGTATCAACTTGTCGTCAATACCTGATGGTGTACAGGTTAGCAATGAGTATCAACCTGCCGTCAATGCCTGATGGTGTACAGGTGAGCAATGAGTATCAACTTGTCGTCAGTATCTGATGGTGTACAGGTCAGCAATGAGTATCAACCTGTCATCAATGTATGATGGTGTACAGGTCAGCAATGAGTATCAACATGCCGTCAAATTCTGATGGTGTACAGGTCAGCAATGAGTATCAACCTGTCATCAATGTCTGATGGTGTACAGGTCAACAATGAGTATCAACTTGTCGTCAATAACTGATGGTGAACAGGTCAGCAATGAGTATCAACCTACCGTTTTTGTCTGATGGTGTACAGGTGAGCAATGAGTATCAACCTGCCGTCAATGTCTGATGGTGTACAGGTCAGCAATGAGTATCAACCTGCCGTCAGTGTCTGATGGTGTACAGGTCAGCAATGAGTATCAACCTGTCGTCGGTATCTGATGGTGTACAGGTCAGCAGTGAGTATCAACCTATGTCAATGTCGGATGGTGTACAGGTCAGCAATGAGTATCAACCTGCCGTCAATACCTGATGGTGTACAGGTCAGCAATGAGTATCAACCTGCCGTCAATGTCTGATGGTGTACAGGTCAGCAATGAGTATCAACCTGTCGTCAATGTCTGATGGTGTACAGATCAGCAATGAGTATCAACCTGCCGTCAATGTCTGATGGTGTACAGGTCAGCAATGAGTATCAACCTGTCGTCAATGTCTGATGGTGTACAGGTTAGCAATGAGTATCAACCTGTCGTCAATGTCTGATGGTGTACAACTCAGCAATGAATATCAACCTGCCGTCAATGTCTGATGGTGTACAGGTCAGCAATGGGTATCAACCTGTCGTCAATGTCTTATGGTGTACAGGTCAGCAATGAGTATCAACCCGTCGTCAATACCTGATGGTGTACAGGTCAACAATGTGTATCAACCTGCCGTCAATACCTGATGGTGTACAAGTCAGCAATGAGTACCAACCTGTCGTCAATACCTGTTGGTGTACAGGCCAGCAATGATTATCAAACGATCGTCAGTACCTGATGGTGTACAGGTCAGCAATGAGTATCAAACTGTCGTCAATGTCTGATGGTGTACAGGTCAGCAATGAGTATTAACCTGTCGTCAATGTCTGATGATGTACAGGTCAGCAATGAGTATCAACCTGCCGTCAATGTCTGGTGGTGTACAGGTCAGCAATGAGTATCAACCTGTCGTCAATACCTGATTGTGTACTGGTCAGCAATGAGTATCAACCTGCCGTCAGTGTCTGATGGTGTATAGGTCAGCAATGAGTACCAACCTGCCGTCAATGTCTGATGGTGTACAGGTCAGCAATGAGTATCAACCTGCCGTCAATACTTGATGGTGTACAGGGCAGCAATGAGTATCAACCTGTCGTCAGTATCTGATGCTGTACAGGTCAGCAATGAATACCAACCTGTGGTCAATGTCTGATGGTGTACAGGTCAGCAATTTGTATCAACCTGTCGTCAATACCTGATGGTGTACAGGTCAGCAATGAGTATCAACCTGTCGTCAGTATCTGATGGTGTACAGGTCATCAATGAGTACCAACCTGTCGTCAATATCTGATGGTGTACAGGTCAGCAATGAGTATCAACTTGTCGTCAGTATCTGATGGTGTACAGGTCAACAATGAGTACCAACCTGTCGTCAATACCTGATGGTGTACAGGTCAGCAATGAGTATCAACCTGTCGTCAGTATCTGATGGTGTACAGGTCAGCAATGAGTATCAACCTGTCGTCAGTATCTGATGGTGTACAGGTCAGCAATGAGTATCAACCTGCCGTCAATGTCTGATGATGAACAGGTCAGCAATGAGTATCAACTTGTCATCAGTATCTGATGGTGTACAGGTCAGCAATGAGTATCATGCTGTCGTCAATGTCTGATGGTGTACAGGTCAGCAATGAGTATCAACCTGCCGTCAAATTCTGATGGTGTACAGGTCAGCAACGAGTATCAACCTGGCGTCAATGTCTGATGGTGTACAGGTCAGCAATGAGTATCAACCTGTCGTCAATAACTGATGGTGTACAGGTCAGCAATGAGTATCAATCTGCTGTCAATATCTGATGGTGTACAGGTCAGCAATGAGTGTCAACTTGTCGTCAATAACTGATGGTGTACAGGTCAGCAATGAGTATCAACCTGCCGTCAATGTCTGATGGTGTACAGGTCAGCAATGAGTATCAACCTGCCGTCAATGTCTGATTGTGTACAAGTCAGCAATGAGTATCAACCTGTCGTCAGTATCTGATGGTGTACAGGTCAGCAATGAGTATCAACCTGCCGTCAATATCTGATGGTGTACAGGTCAGCAATGAGTATCAACATGTCGTCAATATCTGATGGTGTACAGGTCAGCAATGAGTATCAACCTATCGTCAATGTCTGATGGTGTACAGATCAGAAATGAGTATCAACCTGCCGTCAATACCTGATGATGTACACGTCAGTAATGAGTATTAACTTGTCGTCCATGTCTGATGGTGTACAGGTCAGCAGTGAGTATCAACCTGTCGTCAATGTCTGATGGTGTACAGGTCAGCAATGAGTATCAACCTGCCGTCAATGTCTGATGGTGTACAGGTCAGCAATGAGTATCAACCTGTTGTCAGTATCTGATGGTGTACAAGTCAGCAATGAGTATCAACCTGTCGTCAATGTCTGAAGGTGTACAGGTCAGCAATGAGTATCAATCTGTCGTCAATGTCTGATGGTGTACAGGTCAGCAATGAGTATCAACCTGCCGTCAGTATCTGATGGTGTACAGGTCAGCAATGAGTATCAACCTGCCGTCAATACCTGATGGTGTACAGGTCACTAATGAGTATCAACCTGTCGTCAATATCTGATGGTGTACTGGTCAACAATGAGTATCAACCTGCTGTCAATATCTGAAGGTGTACAGGTAAGCCATGAGTATCAACCTGCCGTCAATGTCTGATGGTGTACAGGTCAGCAATGAGTATCAACCTGTCGTCAGTATCTGATGGTGTACAGGTCAGCAATGAGTATCAATCTGTTGTCAGTATCTGATGGTGTACAAGTCAGCAATGGGTATCAACCTGCCGTCAATACCTGATGGTGTACAGGTCAGCAATGAGTATCAACCTGCCGTCAATACCTGATGGTGTACAGGTCAGCAATGAGTATCAACCTGCCGTCAATGTCTGATGGTGTACAGGTCAGCAATGAGTATCAACCTGTCGTCAATGTCTGATGGTGTACAGGTCAGCAATGAGTATCAACCTGCCGTCAATGTCTGATGGTGTACAGGTCAACAATGAGTATCAACCTGTCGTCAATGTCTGATGGTGTACAGGTCAGCAATGAATATCAACCTGCCGTCAATATATGATGGTGTACAGGTCAGCAATGAGTATCAACCTGCCGTCAATGTCTGATGGTGTACAGGTCAGCAATGAGTATCAACCTGTCGTCAATGTCTTATGGTGTACTTGTCAGCAATGACTATCAACCTGTCGTCAATACCTGATGGTGTACAGGTCAACAATGTGTATCAACCTGACTCAATACCTGATGGTGTACAGGCCAGCAATGATTATCAAACGATCGTCAGTATCTGATGGTGTACAGGTCAGCAAAGAGTATCAACCTGCCGTCAATGTCTGATGGTATACAGGTCAGCAATGAGTATTAACCTGTCGTCAATGTCTGATGGTGTACCGGTCAGCAATGAGTATCAACCTGCCGTCAATGTCTGATGGTGTACAGGTCAGCAATGAGTATCAACCTGCCGTCAATACTTGATTGTGTACAGGTCAGTAATGAGTACCAACCTGTCGTCAGTATCTGATGGTGTACAGGTCAGCAATGAGTACCAACCTGTGGTCAATGTCTGATGGTGTACAGGTCAGCAATGTGTATCAACCTGTCGTCAATGTCTGATGGTGTACAGGTCAGCAATGAGTATCAACCTGTCGTCAATGTCTGATGGTGTACAGGTCAGCAATCAGTATCAACCTGTCATCAATGTCTGATGGTGTACAAGTCAGCAATGAGTATCAACCTGTCGTCAGTATCTGATGGTGTACAGGTCAGCAATGAGTATCAACCTGCCGTCAGTGTCTGATGGTGTATAGGTCAGCAATGAGTACCAACCTGCCGTCAATGTCTGATGGTTTACATGTCAGCAATGAGTATCAACCTGCCGTCAATACTTGATGGTGTACAGGGCAGCAATGAGTATCAACCTGTCGTCAGTATCTGATGCTGTACAGGTCAGCAATGAATACCAACCTGTGGTCAATGTCTGATGGTGTACAGGTCAGCAATGTGTATCAACCTGTCGTCAATACCTGATGGTGTACAGGTCAGCAATGAGTATCAACCTGTCGTCAGTATCTGATGGTGTACAGGTCATCAATGAGTACCAACCTGTCGTCAATATCTGATGGTGTACAGGTCAGCAATGAGTATCAACTTGTCGTCAGTATCTGATGGTGTACAGGTCAACAATGAGTACCAACCTGTCGTCAATACCTGATGGTGTACAGGTCAGCAATGAGTATCAACCTGTCGTCAGTATCTGATGGTGTACAGGTCAGCAATGAGTATCAACCTGTCGTCAGTATCTGATGGTGTACAGGTCAGCAATGAGTACCAACCTGCCGTCAATGTCTGATGGTTTACATGTCAGCAATGAGTATCAACCTGCCGTCAATACTTGATGGTGTACAGGGCAGCAATGAGTATCAACCTGTCGTCAGTATCTGACGCTGTACAGGTCAGCAATGAATACCAACCTGTGGTCAATGTCTGATGGTGTACAGGTCAGCAATGTGTATCAACCTGTCGTCAATGTCTGATGGTGTACAAGTCAGCAATGAGTATCAACCTGTCGTCAGTATCTGATGGTGTACAGGTCAGCAATGAGTATCAACCTGCCGTCAGTGTCTGATGGTGTATAGGTCAGCAATGAGTACCAACCTGCCGTCAATGTCTGATGGTTTACATGTCAGCAATGAGTATCAACCTGCCGTCAATACTTGATGGTGTACAGGGCAGCAATGAGTATCAACCTGTCGTCAGTATCTGATGCTGTACAGGTCAGAAATGAATACCAACCTGTGGTCAATGTCTGATGGTGTACAGGTCAGCAATGTGTATCAACCTGTCGTCAATACCTGATGGTGTACAGGTCAGCAATGAGTATCAACCTGTCGTCAGTATCTGATGGTGTACAGGTCATCAATGAGTACCAACCTGTCGTCAATATCTGATGGTGTACAGGTCAGCAATGAGTATCAACTTGTCGTCAGTATCTGATGGTGTACAGGTCAACAATGAGTACCAACCTGTCGTCAATACCTGATGGTGTACAGGTCAGCAATGAGTATCAACCTGTCGTCAGTATCTGATGGTGTACAGGTCAGCAATGAGTATCAACCTGCCGTCAATGTCTGATGGTGTACAGTTCAGCAATGAGTATCAACCTGTCGTCAATACCTGATGGTGTACAGGTTAGCAACGAGTATCAACCTGTCGTCAATACCTGATGGTGTACAGGTGAGCAATGAGTATCAACTTGTCGTCAATACCTGATGGTGTACATGTTAGCAATGAGTATCAACCTGCCGTCAATGCCTGATGGTGTACAGGTGAGCAATGAGTATCAACTTGTCGTCAGTATCTGATGGTGTACAGGTCAGCAATGAGTATCAACCTGTCGTCAATGTATGATGGTGTACAGGTCAGCAATGAGTATCAACATGCCGTCAAATTCTGATGGTGTACAGGTCAGCAATGAGTATCAACCTGTCATCAATGTCTGATGGTGTACAGGTCAACAATGAGTATCAACTTGTCGTCAATAACTGATGGTGAACAGGTCAGCAATGGGTATCAACCTACCGTCAATGTCTGATGGTGTACAGGTCAACAATGAGTATCAACCTGTCGTCAGTATCTGATCCTGTACTGGTCAGCAATGAATACCAACCTGTGGTCAATGTCTGATGGTGTACAGGTCAGCAATGTGTATCAACCTGTCGTCAATACCTGATGGTGTACAGGTCAGCAATGAGTATCAACCTGTCGTCAGTATCTGATGGTGTACAGGTCATCAATGAGTACCAACCTGTCGTCAATATCTGATGGTGTACAGGTCAGCAATGAGTATCAACTTGTCGTCAGTATCTGATGGTGTACAGGTCAACAATGAGTACCAACCTGTCGTCAATACCTGATGGTGTACAGGTCAGCAATGAGTATCAACCTGTCGTCAGTATCTGATGGTGTACAGGTCAGCAATGAGTATCAACATGTCGTCAGTATCTGATGGTGTACAGGTCAGCAATGAGTATCAACCTGCCGTCAATGTCTGATGGTGTACAGTTCAGCAATGAGTATCAACCTGTCGTCAATACCTGATGGTGTACAGGTTAGCAACGAGTATCAACCTGTCGTCAATACCTGATGGTGTACAGGTGAGCAATGAGTATCAACTTGTCGTCAATACCTGATGGTGTACAGGTGAGCAATGAGTATCAACTTGTCGACAGTATCTGATGGTGTACAGGTTAGCAATGAGTATCAACCTGTCGTCAATGTATGATGGTGTACAGGTCAGCAATGAGTATCAACATGCCGTCAAATTCTGATGGTGTACAGGTCAGCAATGAGTATCAACCTGTCATCAATGTCTGATGGTGTACAGGTCAACAATGAGTATCAACTTGTCGTCAATAACTGATGGTGAACAGGTCAGCAATGAGTATCAACCTACCGTCAATGTCTGATGGTGTACAGGTCAGCAATGAGTATCAACCTGCCGTCAATGTCTGATGGTGTACAGGTCAGCAATGAGTATCAACCTGCCGTCAGTGTCTGATGGTGTACAGGTCAGCAATGAGTATCAACCTGTCGTCAGTATCTGATGGTGTACAGGTCAGCAGTGAGTATCAACCTATGTCAATGTCGGATGGTGTACAGGTCAGCAATGAGTATCAACCTGCCGTCAATACCTGATGGTGTACAGGTCAGCAATGAGTATCAACCTGCCGTCAATGTCTGATGGTGTACAGGTCAGTAATGAGTATCAACCTGTCGTCAATGTCTGATGGTGTACAGATCAGCAATGAGTATCAACCTGCCGTCAATGTCTGATGGTGTACAGGTCAGCAATGAGTATCAACCTGTCGTCAATGTCTGATGGTGTACAGGTTAGCAATGAGTATCAACCTGTCGTCAATGTCTGATGGTGTACAACTCAGCAATGAATATCAACCTGCCGTCAATGTCTGATGGTGTACAGGTCAGCAATGGGTATCAACCTGTCGTCAATGTCTTATGGTGTACAGGTCAGCAATGAGTATCAACCTGTCGTCAATACCTGATGGTGTACAGGTCAACAATGTGTATCAACCTGCCGTCAATACCTGATGGTGTACAAGTCAGCAATGAGTACCAACCTGTCGTCAATACCTGATGGTGTACAGGCCAGCAATGATTATCAAACGATCGTCAGTACCTGATGGTGTACAGGTCAGCAAAGGGTATCAACCTGCCGTCAATGTCTGATGGTGTACATGTCAGCAATGTGTATTAACCTGTCGTCAATGTCTGATGATGTACAGGTCAGCAATGAGTATCAACCTGCCGTCAATGTCTGGTGGTGTACAGGTCAGCAATGAGTATCAACCTGTCGTCAATACCTGATTGTGTAATGGTCAGCAATGAGTATCAACCTGCCGTCAGTGTCTGATGGTGTATAGGTCAGCAATGAGTACCAACCTGCCGTCATGTCTGATGGTGTACAGGTCAGCAATGAGTATCAACCTGCCGTCAATACTTGATGGTGTACAGGTCAGCAATGAGTATCAACCTGTCGTCAGTATCTGATGCTGTACAGGTCAGCAATGAATACCAACCTGTGGTCAATGTCTGATGGTGTACAGGTCAGCAATTTGTATCAACCTGTCGTCAATACCTGATGGTGTACAGGTCAGCAATGAGTATCAACCTGTCGTCAGTATCTGATGGTGTACAAGTCATCAATGAGTACCAACCTGTCGTCAATATCTGATGGTGTACAGGTCAGCAATGAGTATCAACTTGTCGTCAGTATCTGATGGTGTACAGGTCAACAATGAGTACCAACCTGTCGTCAATACCTGATGGTGTACAGGTCAGCAATGAGTATCAACCTGTCGTCAGTATCTGATGGTGTACAGGTCAGCAATGAGTATCAACCTGTCGTCAGTATCTGATGGTGTACAGGTCAGCAATGAGTATCAACCTGCCGTCAATGTCTGATGATGAACAGGTCAGCAATGAGTATCAACTTGTCGTCAGTATCTGATGGTGTACAGGTCAGCAATGAGTATCATGCTGTCGTCAATGTCTGCTGGTGTACAGGTCAGCAATGAGTATCAATCTGCCGTCAAATTATGATGGTGTACAGGTCAGCAACGAGTATCAACCTGCCGTCAATGTCTGATGGTGTACAGGTCAGCAATGAGTATCAACCTGTCGTCAATAACTGATGGTGTACAGGTCAGCAATGAGTATCAACCTGCTGTCAATATCTGATGGTGTACAGGTCAGCAATGAGTGTCAACTTGTCGTCAATAACTGATGGTGTACAGGTCAGCAATGAGTATCAACCTGCCGTCAATGTCTGATGGTGTACAGGTCAGCAATGAGTATCAACCTGCCGTCAATGTCTGATGGTGTACAAGTCAGCAATGAGTATCAACCTGTCGTCAGTATCTGATGGTGTACAGGTCAGCAATGAGTATCAACCTGCCGTCAATATCTGATGGTGTACAGGTCAGCAATGAGTATCAACATGTCGTCAATATCTGATGGTGTACAGGTCAGCAATGAGTATCAACCTATCGTCAATGTCTGATGGTGTACAGGTCAGCAATGAGTATCAACCTGTTGTCAGTATCTGATGGTGTACAAGTCAGCAATGAGTATCAACCTGTCGTCAATGTCTGATGGTGTACAGGTCAGCAATGAGTATGAACCTGCCGTCAGTATCTGATGGTGTACAGGTCAGCAATGAGTATCAACCTGCCGTCAATACCTGATGGTGTACAGGTCACTAATGAGTATCAACCTGTCGTCAATATCTGATGGTGTACTGGTCAACAATGAGTATCAACCTGCTGTCAATGTCTGAAGGTGTACAGGTAAGCCATGAGTATCAACCTGCCGTCAATGTCTGATGGTGTACAGGTCAGCAATGAGTATCAACCTGTCGTCAGTATCTGATGGTGTACAGGTCAGCAATGAGTATCAATCTGTTGTCAGTATCTGATGGTGTACAAGTCAGCAATGAGTATCAACCTGCCGTCAATACCTGATGGTCTACAGGTCAGCAATGAGTATCAACCTGACCCTCAATGTCTGATGGTGTACAGGTCAGCAATGAGTATCAACCTGTCGTCAATGTCTGATGGTGTACAGGTCAGCAATGAGTATCAACCTGCCGTCAATGTCTGATGGTGTACAGGTCAGCAATGAGTATCAACCTGTCGTCAATGTATGATAGTGTACAAGTCAGCAATGAATATCAACCTGCCGTCAATATATGATGGTGTACAGGTCAGCAATGAGTATCAACCTGCCGTCAATGTCTGATGGTGTACAGGTCAGCAATGAGTATCAACCTGTCGTCAATGTCTTATGGTGTACTTGTCAGCAATGACTATCAACCTGTCGTCAATACCTGATGGTGTACAGGTCAACAATGTGTATCAACCTGCCGTCAATACCTGATGGTGTACAGGCCAGCAATGATTATCAAACGATCGTCAGTATCTGATGGTGTACAGGTCAGCAAAGAGTATCCAGCTGCCGTCAATGTCTGATGGTATTCAGGTCAGCAATGAGTATTAACCTGTCGTCAATGTCTGATGGTGTACAGGTCAGCAATGAGTATCAACCTGCCGTCAATGTCTGATGGTGTACAGGTCAGCAATGAGTATCAACCTGCCGTCAATACTTGATTGTGTACAGGTCAGCAATGAGTACCAACCTGTCGTCAGTATCTGATGGTGTACAGGTCAGCAATGAGTACCAACCTGTCGTCAATGTCTGATGGTGTACAGGTCAGCAATGTGTATCAACCTGTCGTCAATGTCTGATGGTGTACAGGTCAGCAATGAGTATCAACCTGACGTCAATGTCTGATGGTGTACAGGTCAGCAATCAGTATCAACCTGTCATCAATGTCTGATGGTGTACAGGTCAGCAATGAGTATCGACCTGTCGTCAGTGTCTGATGGTGTATAGGTCAGCAATGCGTACCAACCTGCCGTCAATGTCTGATGGTGTACAGGTCAGCAATGAGTATCAACCTGCCGTTAATACTTGATGGTGTACAGGGCAGCAATGAGTATCAACCTGTCGTCAGTATCTGATGCTGTACAGGTTAGCAATGAATACCAACCTGTGGTCAATGTCTGATGGTGTACAGGTCAGCAATGAGTATCAACCTGTCGTCAGTATCTGATGGTGTACAGGTCAACAATGAGTACCAACCTGTCGTCAATACCTGATGGTGTACAGGTCAGAAATGAGTATCAACCTGTCGTCAGTATCTGATGGTGTACAGGTCAGCAATGAGTATCAACCTGCCGTCAATGTCTGATGATGAACAGGTCAGCAATGAGTATCAACTTGTCGTCAGTATCTGATGGTGTACAGGTCAGCAATGAGTACCAACCTGTCGTCAATACCTGATGGTGTACAGGCCAGCAATGATTATCAAACGATCGTCAGTACCTGATGGTGTACAGGTCAGCAAAGGGTATCAACCTGCCGTCAATGTCTGATGGTGTACATGTCAGCAATGAGTATTAACCTGTCGTCAATGTCTGATGATGTACAGGTCAGCAATGAGTATCAACCTGCCGTCAATGTCTGGTGGTGTACAGGTCAGCAATGAGTATCAACCTGTCGTCAATACCTGATTGTGTACTGGTCAGCAATGAGTATCAACCTGCCGTCAGTGTCTGATGGTGTATAGGTCAGCAATGAGTACCAACCTGCCGTCAATGTCTGATGGTGTACAGGTCAGCAATGAGTATCAACCTGCCGTCAATACTTGATGGTGTACAGGTCAGCAATGAGTATCAACCTGTCGTCAGTATCTGATGCTGTACAGGTCAGCAATGAATACCAACCTGTGGTCAATGTCTGATGGTGTACAGGTCAGCAATTTGTATCAACCTGTCGTCAATACCTGATGGTGTACAGGTCAGCAATGAGTATCAACCTGTCGTCAGTATCTGATGGTGTACAAGTCATCAATGAGTACCAACCTGTCGTCAATATCTGATGGTGTACAGGTCAGCAATGAGTATCAACTTGTCGTCAGTATCTGATGGTGTACAGGTCAACAATGAGTACCAACCTGTCGTCAATACCTGATGGTGTACAGGTCAGCAATGAGTATCAACCTGTCGTCAGTATCTGATGGTGTACAGGTCAGCAATGAGTATCAACCTTTCGTCAGTATCTGATGGTGTACAGGTCAGCAATGAGTATCAACCTGCCGTCAATGTCTGATGATGAACAGGTCAGCAATGAGTATCAACTTGTCGTCAGTATCTGATGGTGTACAGGTCAGCAATGAGTATCATGCTGTCGTCAATGTCTGCTGGTGTACAGGTCAGCAATGAGTATCAATCTGCCGTCAAATTATGATGGTGTACAGGTCAGCAACGAGTATCAACCTGCCGTCAATGTCTGATGGTGTACAGGTCAGCAATGAGTATCAACCTGTCGTCAATAACTGATGGTGTACAGGTCAGCAATGAGTATCAACCTGCTGTCAATATCTGATGGTGTACAGGTCAGCAATGAGTGTCAACTTGTCGTCAATAACTGATGGTGTACAGGTCAGCAATGAGTATCAACCTGCCGTCAATGTCTGATGGTGTACAGGTCAGCAATGAGTATCAACCTGCCGTCAATGTCTGATGGTGTACAGGTCAGCAATGAGTATCAACATGTCGTCAATATCTGATGGTGTACAGGTCAGCAATGAGTATCAACCTATCGTCAATGTCTGATGGTGTACAGGTCAGAAATGAGTATCAACCTGCCGTCAATACCTGATGGTGTACACGTCAGTAATGAGTATTAACTTGTCGTCCATGTCTGATGGTGTACAGGTCAGCAATGAGTATCAACCTGTCGTCAATGTCTGATGGTGTACAGGACAGCAATGAGTATCAACCTGCCGTCAATGTCTGATGGTGTACAGGTCAGCAATGAGTATCAACCTGTTGTCAGTATCTGATGGTGTACAAGTCAGCAATGAGTATCAACCTGTCGTCAATGTCTGATGGTGTACAGGTCAGCAATGAGTATAAACCTGCCGTCAGTATCTGATGGTGTACAGGTCAGCAATGAGTATCAACCTGCCGTCAATACCTGATGGTGTACAGGTCACTAATGAGTATCAACCTGTCGTCAATATCTGATGGTGTACTGGTCAACAATGAGTATCAACCTGCTGTCAATGTCTGAAGGTGTACAGGTAAGCCATGAGTATCAACCTGCCGTCAATGTCTGATGGTGTACAGGTCAGCAATGAGTATCAACCTGTCGTCAGTATCTGATGGTGTACAGGTCAGCAATGAGTATCAATCTGTTGTCAGTATCTGATGGTGTACAAGTCAGCAATGAGTATCAACCTGCCGTCAATACCTGATGGTGTACAGGTCAGCAATGAGTATCAACCTGCCGTCAATGTCTGATGGTGTACATGTCAGCAATGAGTATCAACCTGTCGTCAATGTCTGATGGTGTACAGGTCAGCAATGAGTATCAACCTGCCGTCAATGTCTGATGGTGTACAGGTCAGCAATGAGTATCAACCTGTCGTCAATGTCTGATAGTGTACAAGTCAGCAATGAATATCAACCTGCCGTCAATATATGATGGTGTACAGGTCAGCAATGAGTATCAACCTGCCGTCAATGTCTGATGGTGTACAGGTCAGCAATGAGTATCAACCTGTCGTCAATGTCTTATGGTGTACTTGTCAGCAATGACTATCAACCTGTCGTCAATACCTGATGGTGTACAGGTCAACAATGTGTATCAACCTGCCGTCAATACCTGATGGTGTACAGGCCAGCAATGATTATCAAACGATCGTCAGTATCTGATGGTGTACAGGTCAGCAAAGAGTATCAACCTGCCGTCAATGTCTGATGGTATTCAGGTCAGCAATGAGTATTAACCTGTCGTCAATGTCTGATGGTGTACAGGTCAGCAATGAGTATCAACCTGCCGTCAATGTCTGATGGTGTACAGGTCAGCAATGAGTATCAACCTGCCGTCAATACTTGATTGTGTACAGGTCAGCAATGAGTACCAACCTGTCGTCAGTATCTGATGGTGTACAGGTCAGCAATGAGTACCAACCTGTCGTCAATGTCTGATGGTGTACAGGTCAGCAATGTGTATCAACCTGTCGTCAATGTCTGATGGTGTACAGGTCAGCAATGAGTATCAACCTGTCGTCAATGTCTGATGGTGTACAGGTCAGCAATGAGTATCAACCTGTCGTCAATGTCTGATGGTGTACAGGTCAGCAATGAGTATCGACCTGTCGTCAGTGTCTGATGGTGTATAGGTCAGCAATGCGTACCAACCTGCCGTCAATGTCTGATGGTGTACAGGTCAGCAATGAGTATCAACCTGTCGTCAGTAACTGATGGTGTACAGGTCAACAATGAGTACCAACCTGTCGTCAATACCTGATGGTGTACAGGTCAGGAATGAGTATCAACCTGTCGTCAGTATCTGATGGTGTACAGGTCAGCAATGAGTATCAACCTGTCGTCAGTATCTGATGGTGTACAGGTCAGCAATGAGTATAAACCTGCCGTCAATGTCTGATGGTGTACAGGTCAGCAATGAGTATCAACCTGTCGTCAATACCTGATGGTGTACAGGTCAGCAATTAGTATCAACCTGTCGTCAATACCTGATGGTGTACAGGTCAGCAAATAGTATCAACCTGCCGTCAATGCAGTATGGTGTACAGGTGTGCAATGAGTATCAACTTGTCGTCAGTATCTGATGGTGTACAGGTCAGCAATGAGTATGAACCTGTCGTCAATGTCTGATGGTGTACATGTCAGCAATGAGTATCAACCTGCCGTCAATGTCTGATGGTGTATAGGTCAGCAATGAGTATCAACCTGTCATCAATGTCTGATGTTGTACAGGTCAACAATGAGTATCAACTTGTCGTCAATAACTGATGGTGTACAGGTCAGCAATGAGTATCAACCTGCCGTCAATGTCTGATGGTGTACAGGTCAGCAATGAGCATCAACCTGCCGTCAGTGTCTGATGGTGTACAGGTCAGCAATGAGTATCAACCTGTCGTCAGTATCTGATGGTGTACAAGTCAGCAATGAGTATCAACCTACCGTCAATGTCTGATGGTGTACAGGTCAGCAATGAGTATCAACCTGCCGTCAATTTCTGATGGTGTACTGGTCAGCAATGAGTATCAACCTGTCGTCAATAAATGATGGTGCACAGGTCAGCAATGTGTATCAACCTGCCGTCAATGTCTGATGGTGTACAGGTCAGCAATGAGTATCAACCTGCCGTCAGTGTCTGATGGTGTACAAGTCAGCAATGAGTATCAACCTGCTGTCAATATCTGATGGTGTACAGGTCAGCAATGAGTATCAACTTGTCGTCAATAACTGATGGTGTACAGGTCAGCAATGAGTATCAACCTGCCGTCAATGTCTGATGGTGTACAGGTCAGCAATGAGTATCAACATGTCGTCAATATCTGATGGTGTACAGGTCAGCAATGAGTATCAACCTGCCGTCAATGTCTGATGGTGTACAGGTCAGAAATGAGTATCAACCTGCCGTCAATACCTGATGGTGTACAAGTCAGCAATGAGTATTAACCTGTCGTCAATGTCTGATGGTGTACAGGTCAGCAATGAGTATCAACCCGTCGTCAATGTATGATGGTGTACAGGTCAGCAACGTGTATCAACCTGCTGTCAATGTCTGATGGTGTACAGGTCAGCAATGAGTATCAACCTGTCGTCAATGTCTGATGGTGTACAGGTTAGCAATGATATCAACCTGTCGTCAATACCTGATGGTGTACAGGTCAGCAATGAGTATCAACCTGCCGTCAATGTCTGATGGTGTACAGGTCAGCAATGAGTATCAACCTGTTGTCAGTATCTGATGGTGTACAAGTCAGCAATGAGTATCAACCTGTCGTCAATGTCTGATGGTGTACAGGTCAGCAATGAGTATCAACCTGCCGTCAGTATCTGATGGTGTACAGGTCAGCAATGAGTATCAACCTGCCGTCAATACCTGATGGTGTACAGGTCACTAATGTCTATCAACCTGTCGTCAATATCTGATGGTGTACTGGTCAACAATGAGTATCAACCTGCTGTCAATGTCTGATGGTGTACAGGTAAGCAATGAGTATCAACCTGCCGTCAATGTCTGATGGTGTACAGGTCAGCAATGAGTATCAACCTGTCGTCAGTATCTGATGGTGTACAGGTCAGCAATGAGTATCAACCTGTCGTCAATGTCTGATGGTGTACAGGTTAGCAATGATATCAACCTGTCGTCAATACCTGATGGTGTACAGGTCAGCAATGTGTATCAACCTGCCGTCAATGTCTGATTGTGTACAGGTCAACAATGTGTATCAACCTGCCGTCAATACCTAATGGTGTACAAGTCAGCAATGAGTACCAACCTGTCGTCAATACCTGATGGTGTACAGGCCAGCAATGATTATCAAACGATCGTGAGTATCTGATGGTGTACAGGTCAGCAAAGAGTATCAACCTGCCGTCAACGTCTGCGTGTGTACAGGTCAGCAATGAGTATCAACCTATCGTCAGTATCTGATGGTGTACAGGTCAGCAATGAGTATCAACCTGTCGTCCATGTCTGATGGTGTACAGGTCAGCAATGTGTATCAACCTGCCGTCAATACCTGATGGTGTACAGGTCACTAATGAGTATCAACCTGTCGTCAATACTTGATGGTGTACAGGTCAACTATGAGTATCAACCTGCCGTCAGAGTTTGATGGTGTACAGGTCAGCAATGAGTATCAACCTGTTGTCAGTATCTGATGGTGTACAAGTCAGCAATGAGTATCAACCTGTCGTCAATGTCTGATGGTGTACAGGTTAGCAATGAGTATCAACCTGCCGTCAATGTCTGATGGTGTACAGGTCAGCAATGAGTATCAACCTGTCGTCAATGTCTGATGGTGTACAGGTTAGCAATGAGTATCAACCTGTCGTCAATGTCTGATGGGGTACAAGTCAGCAATGAATATCAACCTGCCGTCAATATATGATGGTGTACAGGTCAGCAATGAGTATCAACCTGCCGTCAATGTCTGATGGTGTACAGGTCAGCAATGAGTATCAACCTGTCGTCAATGTCTTATGGTGTACAGGTCAGCAATGAGTATCAACCTGTCGTCAATACCTGATGGTGTACAGGTCAGCGATGAGTATCAACCTGCCGTCAATGTCTGATGGTGTACAGGTCAGCAATGTGTATCAACCTGCCGTCAATGTCTGATGGTGTACAAGTCAGCAATGAGTATCAACCTGCTGTCAATATCTGATGGTGTACAGGTCAGCAATGAGTATCAACTTGTCGTCAATAACTGATGGTGTACAGGTCAGCAATGAGTATCAACCTGCCGTCAATGTCTGATGGTGTACAGGTCAGCAATGTGTATCAACATGTCGTCAATATCTGATGGTGTACAATTCAGCAATGAGTATCAACCTGCCGTCAATGTCTGATGGTGTACAGGTCAGAAATGAGTATCAACCTGCCGTCAATACCTGATGGTGTACAAGTCAGCAATGAGTATTAACCTGTCGTCAATGTCTGATGGTGTACAGGTCAGCAATGAGTATCAACCCGTCGTCAATGTATGATGGTGTACAGGTCAGCAATGTGTATCAACCTGCTGTCAATGTCTGATGGTGTACAGGTCAGCAATGAGTATCAACCTGTCGTCAATGTCTGATTGTGTACAGGTTAGCAATGATATCAACCTGTCGTCAATACCTGATGGTGTACAGGTCAGCAATGAGTATCAACCTGCCGTCAATGTCTGATGGTGTACAGGTCAGCAATGAGTATCAACCTGTCGTCAATGTCTGATGGTGTACAGGTCAGCAATGAGTATCAACCTGTTGTCAGTATCTGATGGTGTACAAGTCAGCAATGAGTATCAACCTGTCGTCAATGTCTGATGGTGTACAGGTCAGCAATGAGTATCAACCCGTCGTCGATGTATGATGGTGTACAGGTCAGCAATGTGTATCAACCTGCCGTCAATGTCTGATGGTGTACAGGTCAGCAATGAGTATCAACATGTCGTCAATATCTGATGGTGTACAATTCAGCAATGAGTATCAACCTGCCGTCAATGTCTGATGGTGTACAGGTCAGAAATGAGTAACAACCTGCCGTCAATACCTGATGGTGTACAAGTCAGCAATGAGTATTAACCTGTCGTCAATGTCTGATGGTGTACAGGTCAGCAATGAGTATCAACCCGTCGTCAATGTATGATGGTGTACAGGTCAGCAATGTGTATCAACCTGCTGTCAATGTCTGATGGTGTACAGGTCAGCAATGAGTATCAACCTGTCGTCAATGTCTGATGGTGTACAGGTTAGCAATGATATCAACCTGTCGTCAATACCTGATGGTGTACAGGTCAGCAATGAGTATCAACCTGTCGTCAATACTTGATGGTGTACAGGTCAACTATGAGTATCAACCTGCCGTCAGAGTTTGATGGTGTACAGGTCAGCAATGAGTATCAATCTGTTGTCAGTATCTGATGGTGTACAAGTCAGCAATGAGTATCAACCTGCCGTCAATACCTGATGGTGTACAGGTCAGCAATGAGTATCAACCTGTCGTCCATGTCTGATGGTGTACAGGTCAGCAATGTGTATCAACCTGCCGTCAATACCTGATGGTGTACAGGTCACTAATGAGTATCAACCTGTCGTCAATACTTGATGGTGTACAGGTCAACTATGAGTATCAACCTGCCGTCAGAGTTTGATGGTGTACAGGTCAGCAATGAGTATCAACCTGTTGTCAGTATCTGATGGTGTACAAGTCAGCAATGAGTATCAACCTGTCGTCAATGTCTGATGGTGTACAGGTTAGCAATGAGTATCAACCTGCCGTCAATGTCTGATGGTGTACAGGTCAGCAATGAGTATCAACATGTCGTCAATGTCTGATGGTGTACAGGTTAGCAATGAGTATCAACCTGTCGTCAATGTCTGATGGGGTACAAGTCAGCAATGAATATCAACCTGCCGTCAATGTCTGATGGTGTACAAGTCAGCAATGAGTATCAACCTGCTGTCAATATCTGATGGTGTACAGGTCAGCAATGAGTATCAACTTGTCGTCAATAACTGATGGTGTACAGGTCAGCAATGAGTATCAACCTGCCGTCAATGTCTGATGGTGTACAGGTCAGCAATGTGTATCAACATGTCGTCAATATCTGATGGTGTACAATTCAGCAATGAGTATCAACCTGCCGTCAATGTCTGATGGTGTACAGGTCAGAAATGAGTATCAACCTGCCGTCAATACCTGATGGTGTACAAGTCAGCAATGAGTATTAACCTGTCGTCAATGTCTGATGGTGTACAGGTCAGCAATGAGTATCAACCCGTCGTCAATGTATGATGGTGTACAGGTCAGCAATGTGTATCAACCTGCTGTCAATGTCTGATGGTGTACAGGTCAGCAATGAGTATCAACCTGTCGTCAATGTCTGATTGTGTACAGGTTAGCAATGATATCAACCTGTCGTCAATACCTGATGGTGTACAGGTCAGCAATGAGTATCAACCTGCCGTCAATGTCTGATGGTGTACAGGTCAGCAATGAGTATCAACCTGTCGTCAATGTCTGATGGTGTACAGGTCAGCAATGAGTATCAACCTGTTGTCAGTATCTGATGGTGTACAAGTCAGCAATGAGTATCAACCTGTCGTCAATGTCTGATGGTGTACAGGTCAGCAATGAGTATCAACCCGTCGTCGATGTATGATGGTGTACAGGTCAGCAATGTGTATCAACCTGCCGTCAATGTCTGATGGTGTACAGGTCAGCAATGAGTATCAACATGTCGTCAATATCTGATGGTGTACAATTCAGCAATGAGTATCAACCTGCCGTCAATGTCTGATGGTGTACAGGTCAGAAATGAGTAACAACCTGCCGTCAATACCTGATGGTGTACAAGTCAGCAATGAGTATTAACCTGTCGTCAATGTCTGATGGTGTACAGGTCAGCAATGAGTATCAACCCGTCGTCAATGTATGATGGTGTACAGGTCAGCAATGTGTATCAACCTGCTGTCAATGTCTGATGGTGTACAGGTCAGCAATGAGTATCAACCTGTCGTCAATGTCTGATGGTGTACAGGTTAGCAATGATATCAACCTGTCGTCAATACCTGATGGTGTACAGGTCAGCAATGAGTATCAACCTGCCGTCAATGTCTGATGATGTACAGGTCAGCAATGAGTATCAACCTGTCGTCAATACTTGATGGTGTACAGGTCAACTATGAGTATCAACCTGCCGTCAGAGTTTGATGGTGTACAGGTCAGCAATGAGTATCAATCTGTTGTCAGTATCTGATGGTGTACAAGTCAGCAATGAGTATCAACCTGCCGTCAATACCTGATGGTGTACAGGTCAGCAATGAGTATCAACCTGCCGTCAATATCTGATGGTGTACAGGTCAGCAATGAGTATCAACCTGTCGTCAATGTCTGATGGTGTACAGGTCAGCAATGAGTATCAACCTGCCGTCAATGTCTGATGGTGTACAGGTCAGCAATGAGTATCAACCTGTCGTCAATGTCTGATGGTGTACAGGTCAGCAATGAATATCAACCTGCCGTCAGTATATGATGGTGTACAGGTCAGCAATGAGTATCGACCTGCCGTCAATGTCTGATGGTGTACAGGTCAGCAATGAGTATCAACCTGTCGTCAATGTCTTGTGGTGCACAGGTCAGCAATGAGTATCAACCTGTCGTCAATACCTGATGGTGTACAGGTCAACAATGTGTATCAACCTGTCGTCAATGTCTGATGGTGTACAAGTCAGCAATGAATATCAACCTGCCGTCAGTATATGATTGTGTACAGGTCAGCAATGAGTATCAACCTGCCGTCAATGTCTGATGGTGTACAAGTCAGCAATGAGTATCAACCTGCTGTCAATAGCTGATGGTGTACAGGTCAGCAATGAGTATCAACTTGTCGTCAATAACTGATGGTGTACAGGTCAGCAATGAGTATCAACCTGGCGTCAATGTCTGATGGTGTACAGGTCAGCAATGAGTATCAACATGTCGTCAATATCTGATGGTGTACAGGTCAGCAATGAGTATCAACCTGCCGTCAATGTCTGATGGTGTACAGGTCAGAAATGAGTATCAACCTGCCGTCAATACCTGATGGTGTACAAGTCAGCAATGAGTATTAACCTGTCGTCAATGTCTGATGGTGTACAGGTCAGCAATGAGTATCAACCCGTCGTCAATGTATGATGGTGTACAGGTCAGCAATGTGTATCAACCTGCTGTCAATGTCTGATGGTGTACAGGTCAGCAATGAGTATCAACCTGTTGTCAATGTCTGATGGTGTACAGGTTAGCAATGATATCAACCTGTCGTCAATACCTGATGGTGTACAGGTCAGCAATGAGTATCAACCTGTTGTCAGTATCTGATGGTGTACAAGTCAGCAATGAGTATCAACCTGTCGTCAATGTCTGATGGTGTACAGGTCAGCAATGAGTATCAACCCGTCGTCGATGTATGATGGTGTACAGGTCAGCAATGTGTATCAACCTGCCGTCAATGTCTGATGGTGTACAGGTCAGCAATGAGTATCAACATGTCGTCAATATCTGATGGTGTACAATTCAGCAATGAGTATCAACCTGCCGTCAATGTCTGATGGTGTACAGGTCAGAAATGAGTAACAACCTGGCGTCAATACCTGATGGTGTACAAGTCAGCAATGAGTATTAACCTGTCGTCAATGTCTGATGGTGTACAGGTCAGCAATGAGTATCAACCCGTCGTCAATGTATGATGGTGTACAGGTCAGCAATGTGTATCAACCTGCTGTCAATGTCTGATGGTGTACAGGTCAGCAATGAGTATCAACCTGTCGTCAATGTCTGATGGTGTACAGGTTAGCAATGATATCAACCTGTCGTCAATACCTGATGGTGTACAGGTCAGCAATGAGTATCAACCTGCCGTCAATGTCTGATGATGTACAGGTCAGCAATGAGTATCAACCTGTCGTCAATACTTGATGGTGTACAGGTCAACTATGAGTATCAACCTGCCGTCAGAGTTTGATGGTGTACAGGTCAGCAATGAGTATCAACCTGTCGTCAATGTCTGATGGTGTACAAGTCAGCAATGAATATCAACCTGCCGTCAGTATATGATGGTGTACAGGTCAGCAATGAGTATCGACCTGCCGTCAATGTCTGATGGTGTACAGGTCAGCAATGAGTATCAACCTGTCGTCAATGTCTTGTGGTGCACAGGTCAGCAATGAGTATCAACCTGTCGTCAATACCTGATGGTGTACAGGTCAACAATGTGTATCAACCTGCCGTCAATGCCTGATGGTGTACAAGTCAGCAATGATTATCAACCTGCCGTCAATGTGTGATGGTGTACAGGTCAGCAATGAGTATCAACCTGTTGTCAGTATCTGATGGTGTACAAGTCAGCAATGAGTATCAACCTGTCGTCAATGTCTGATGGTGTACAGGTCAGCAATGAGTATCAACCTGCCGTCAGTATCTGATGGTGTACAGGTCAGCAATGAGTATCAACCTGCCGTCAATACCTGATGGTGTACAGGTCACTAATGAGTATCAACCTGTCGTCAATATCTGATGGTGTACTGGTCAACAATGAGTATCAACCTGCTGTCAATGTCTGATGGTGTACAGGTCAGCAATGAGTATCAACCTGTTGTCAGTATCTGATGGTGTACAAGTCAGCAATGAGTATCAACCTGTCGTCAATGTCTGATGGTGTACAGGTTAGCAATGAGTATCAACCTGCCGTCAATGTCTGATGGTGTACAGGTCAGGAATGAGTATCAAACTGTCGTCAATGTCTGATGGTGTACAGGTTAGCAATGAGTATCAACCTGTCGTCAATGTCTGATGGGGTACAAGTCAGCAATGAATATCAACCTGCCGTCAATATATGATGGTGTACAGGTCAGCAATGAGTATCAACCTGCCGTCAATGTCTGATGGTGTACAGGTCAGCAATGAGTATCAACCTGTCGTCAATGTCTTATGGTGTACAGGTCAGCAATGAGTATCAACCTGTCGTCAATACCTGATGGTGTACAGGTCAGCAATGAGTATCAACCTGCCGTCAATGTCTGATGGTGTACAGGTCAGCAATGAGTATCAACCTGCCGTCAATGTCTGATGGTGTACAAGTCAGCAATGAGTATCAACCTGCTGTCAATAGCTGATGGTGTACAGGTCAGCAATGAGTATCAACCTGCCGTCAATGTCTGATGGTGTACAAGTCAGCAATGAGTATCAACATGTCGTCAATATCTGATGGTGTACAGGTCAGCAATGAGTATCAACATGCCGTCAATGTCTGATGGTGTACAGGTCAGAAATGAGTATCAACCTGCCGTCAATACCTGATGGTGTACAAGTCAGCAATGAGTATCAACCCGTCGTCAATGTATGATGGTGTACAGGTCAGCAATGTGTATCAACCTGCTGTCAATGTCTGATGGTGTACAGGTCAGCAATGAGTATCAACCTGTTGTCAATGTCTGATGGTGTACAGGTTAGCAATGATATCAACCTGTCGTCAATACCTGATGGTGTACAGGTCAGCAATGAGTATCAACCTGCCGTCAATGTCTGATGGTGTACAAGTCAGCAATGAGTATCAACCTGTTGTCAGTATCTGATGGTGTACAAGTCAGCAATGAGTATCAACCTGTCGTCAATGTCTGATGGTGTACAGGTCAGCAATGAGTATCAACCCGTCGTCGATGTATGATGGTGTACAGGTCAGCAATGTGTATCAACCTGCTGTCAATGTCTGATGGTGTACAGGTCAGCAATGAGTATCAACCTGTCGTCAATGTCTGATGGTGTACAGGTTAGCAATGATATCAACCTGTCGTCCATGTCTGATGGTGTACAGGTCAGCAATGTGTATCAACCTGCCGTCAATACCTGATGGTGTACAGGTCACTAATGAGTATCAACCTGTCGTCAATACTTGATGGTGTACAGGTCAACTATGAGTATCAACCTGCCGTCAGAGTTTGATGGTGTACAGGTCAGCAATGAGTATCAATCTGTTGTCAGTATCTGATGGTGTACAAGTCAGCAATGAGTATCAACCTGCCGACAATACCTGATGGTGTACAGGTCAGCAATGAGTATCAACCTGCCGTCAATGTCTGATGGTGTACAGGTCAGCAATGAGTATCAACTTGTCGTCAATGTCTGATGGTGTACTGGTCAGCAATGAATATCAACCTGCCGTCAATATATGATGGTGTACAGGTCAGCAATGAGTATCGACCTGCCGTCAATGTCTGATGGTGTACAGGTCAGCAATGAGTATCAACCTGTCGTCAATGTCTTATGGTGCACAGGTCAGCAATGAGTATCAACCTGTCGACAATACGTGATGGTGTACAGGTCAACAATGTGTATCAACCTGCCGTCAATACCTGATGGTGTACAAGTCAGCAATGAGTACCAACCTGTCGTCAATACCTGATGGTGTACAGACCAGCCATTATTATCAAACGATCGTCAGCATCTGATGGTGTACAGGTCAGCAATGAGTATCAACCTGCCGTCAATGTCTGATGGTGTACAAGTCAGCAATGAGTATCAACCTGCTGTCAATATCTGATGGTGTACAGGTCAGCAATGAGTATCAACTTGTCGTCAATAACTGATGGTGTACAGGTCAGCAATGAGTATCAACCTGCCGTCAATGTCTGATGGTGTACAGGTCAGCAATGAGTATCAACATGTCGTCAATATCTGATGGTGTACAGGTCAGCAATGAGTATCAACCTGCCGTCAATGTCTGATGGTGTACAGGTCAGAAATGAGTATCAACCTGCCGTCAATATGTGATGGTGTACAAGTCAGCAATGAGTATTAACCTGTCGTCAATGTCTGATGGTGTACAGGTCAGCAATGAGTATCAACCCGTCGTCAATGTATGATGGTGTACAGGTCAGCAACGTGTATCAACCTGCTGTCAATGTCTGATGGTGTACAGGTCAGCAATGAGTATCAACCTGTCGTCAATGTCTGATGGTGTACAGGTTAGCAATGTTATCAACCTGCTGTCAATGTCTGATGGTGTACAGGTCAGCAATGAGTATCAACATGTCGTCAATGTCTGATGGTGTACAGGTTAGCAATGATATCAACCTGTCGTCAATACCTGATGGTGTACAGGTCAGCAATGAGTATCAACCTGCCGTCAATGTCTGATGGTGTACAGGTCAGCAATGAGTATCAACCTGTTGTCAATGTCTGATGGTGTACAGGTAAGCAATGAGTATCAACCTGCCGTCAATATCTGATGGTGTACAGGTCAGCAATGAGTATCAACCTGTCGTCAGTATCTGATGGTGTACAGGTCAGCAATGAGTATCAACCTGTCGTCAATGTCTGATGGTGTACAGGTTAGCAATGATATCAACCTGTCGTCAATACCTGATGGTGTATAGGTCAGCAATGTGTATCAACCTGCCGTCAATGTCTGATGGTGTACAGGTCAACAATGTGTATCAACCTGCCGTCAATACCTGATGGTGTACAAGTCAGCAATGGGTACCAACCTGTCGTCAATACCTGATGGTGTACAGGCCAGCAATGATTATCAAACGATCGTGAGTATCTGATGGTGTACAGGTCAGCAAAGAGTATCAACCTGCCGTCAACGTCTGCTTGTGTACAGGTCAGCAATGAGTATCAACCTGTCGTCAGTATCTGATGGTGTACAGGTCAGCAATGAGTATCAACCTGTCGTGAATGTCTGATGGTGTACAGGTCAGCAATGTGTATCAACCTGCCGTCAATACCTGATGGTGTACAGGTCACTAATGAGTATCAACCTGTCGTCAATACTTGATGGTGTACAGGTCAACTATGTGTATCAACCTGCCGTCAGAGTTTGATGGTGTAAAGGTCAGCAATGAGTATCAACCTGTCGTCAATGTCTTATGGTGTACAGGTCAGCAATGAGTATCAACCTGCCGTCAATACCTGATGGTGTACAGGTCAGCAATGAGTATCAACCTGCCGTCAATACCTGATGGTGTACAGGTCAGCAAAGAGTATCAACCTGCCGTCAATGTCCGATGGTGTACAGGTCAGCAATGAGTATCAACCTGTCGTCAATGTCTTATGGTGTACAGGTCGGCAATGAGTATCAACATGTCGTCAATATCTGATGGTGTACAGGTCAGCAATGAGTATCAACCTGCCGTCAATGTCTGATGGTGTACAGGTCAGCAATGAGTATCAACCTGTCGTCAATGTCTTATGGTGTACAGGTTAGCAATGAGTATCAACTTGTCGTCAATAACTGATAGTGTACAGGTCAGCAATGAGTATCAACCTGCCGTCAATGTCTGATGGTGTACAGGTCAGCAATGAGTATCAACATGTCGTCAATGTCTGATGGTGTACAGGTTAGCAATGATATCAATCTGTCGTCAATACCTGATGGTGTACAGGTCAGCAATGAGTATCAACCTGCCGTCAATGTCTGATGGTGTACAGGTCAGCAATGAGTATCAACCTGTTGTCAGTATCTGATGGTGTACAAGTCAGCAATGAGTATCAACCTGGCGTCAATGTCTGATGCTGTACAGGTCAGCAATGAGTATCAAACGATCGTGAGTATCTGATGGTGTACAGGTCAGCAAAGAGTATCAACCTGCCGTCAACGTCTGCTTGTGTACAGGTCAGCAATGAGTATCAACCTGTCGTCAGTATCTGATGGTGTACAGGTCAGCAATGAGTATCAACCTGTCGTCCATGTCTGATGGTGTACAGGTCAGCAATGTGTATCAACCTGCCGTCAATACCTGATGGTGTACAGGTCACTAATGAGTATCAACCTGTCGTCAATACTTGATGGTGTACAGGTCAACTATGAGTATCAACCTGCCGTCAGAGTTTGATGGTGTAAAGGTCAGCAATGAGTATCAACCTGTCGTCAATGTCTGATGGTGTACAGGTCAGCAATGAGTATCAACCTGCCGTCAATACCTGCTGGTGTACAGGTCAGCAATGAGTAACAACCTGTCGGCAATGTCTGATGGTGTACAGGTTAGCAATGAGTATCAACCTGTCGTCAATGTCTGATGGGGTACAAGTCAGCAATGAATATCAACCTGCCGTCAATATATGATGGTGTACAGGTCAGCAATGAGTATCAACCTGCCGTCAATGTCTGATGGTGTACAGGTCAGCAATGAGTATCAACCTGCCGTCAATGTCTGATGGTGTACAGGTCAACAATGTGTATCAACCTGCCGTCAATACCTGATGGTGTACAAGTCAGCAATGGGTACCAACCTGTCGTCAATACCTGATGGTGTACAGGCCAGCAATGATTATCAAACGATCGTGAGTATCTGATGGTGTACAGGTCAGCAAAAAGTATCAACCTGCCGTCAACGTCTGCTTGTGTACAGGTCAGCAATGAGTATCAACCTGTCGTCAATGTCTGATTGTGTACAGGTTAGCAATGAGTATCAACCTGTCGTCAATGTCTGATGGGGTACAAGTCAGCAATGAATATCAACCTGCCGTCAATATATGATGGTGTACAGGTCAGCAAAGAGTATCAACCTGCCGTCAATGTCCGATGGTGTACAGGTCAGCAATGAGTATCAACCTGTCGTCAATGTCTTATGGTGTACAGGTCAGCAATGAGTATCAACCTGCCGTCAATACCTGATGGTGTACAGGTCAGCAATGAGTATCAACCTGCCGTCAATGTCTGATGGTGTACAGGTCAGCAATGAGTATCAACCTGTCGTCAATGTCTGATTGTGTACAGGTTAGCAATGAGTATCAACCTGTCGTCAATGTCTGATGGGGTACAAGTCAGCAATGAATATCAACCTGCCGTCAATATATGATGGTGTACAGGTCAGCAAAGAGTATCAACCTGCCGTCAATGTCCGAGGTGTACAGGTCAGCAATGAGTATCAACCTGTCGTCAATGTCTTATGGTGTACAGGTCGGCAATGAGTATCAACATGTCGTCAATATCTGATGGTGTACAGGTCAGCAATGAGTATCAACCTGCCGTCAATGTCTGATGGTGTACAGGTCAGAAATGAGTATCAACCTGCTGTCAATATCTGATGGTGTACAGGTTAGCAATGAGTATCAACTTGTCGTCAATAACTGATAGTGTACAGGTCAGCAATGAGTATCAACCTGCCGTCAATGTCTGATGGTGTACAGGTCAGCAATGAGTATCAACATGTCGTCAATATCTGATGGTGTACAGGTCAGCAATGAGTATCAACCTGCCGTCAATGTCTGATGGTGTACAGGTCAGGAATGAGTATCAACCTGCCGTCAATACCTGATGGTGTACAGGTCAGCAATGTGTATCAACCTGCTGTCAATGTCTGATGGTGTACAGGTCAGCAATGAGTATCAACCTGTCGTCAATGTCTGATGGTGTACAGGTTAGCAATGATATCAACATGTCGTCAATACCTGATGGTGTACAGGTCAGAAAATGAGTATCAACCTGCCGTCAATGTCTGATGGTGTACAGGTCAGCAATGAGTATCAACCTGTCGTCAATGCATGATGGTGTACAGGTCAGCAATGTGTATCAACCTGCTGTCAATGTCTGATGGTGTACAGGTCAGCAATGAGTATCAACCTGTCGTCAATGTCTGATGGTGTACAGGTTAGCAATGATATCAACCTGTCGTCCATGTCTGATGGTGTACAGGTCAGCAATGTGTATCAACCTGCCGTCAATGTCTGATGGTGTACATGTCAGCAATGAGTGTCAACCTGTCGTCAATGTCTGATGGTGTACAGGTCAGCAATGAGTATCAACCTGCCGTCAAAGTCTGATGGTGTACAGGTCAGCAATGAGTATCAACCTGTCGTCAATGTCTGATGGTGTACAAGTCAGCAATGAATATCCACCTGCCGTCAATATATGATGGTGTACAGGTCAGCAATGAGTATCAACCTGCCGTCAATGTCTGATGGTGTACAGGTCAGCAATGAGTATCAACATGTCGTCAATATCTGATGGTGTACAGGTCAGCAATGAGTATCAACCTGCCGTCAATGTCTGATGGTGTACAGGTCAGAAATGAGTATCAACCTGCCGTCAATACCTGATGGTGTACAAGTCAGCAATGAGTATTAACATGTCGTCAATGTCTGATGGTGTACAGGTCAGCAATGAGTATCAACCTGTCGTCAATGTCTGATGGTGTACAGGTTAGCAATGATATCAACCTGTCGTCAATACCTGATGGTGTACAGGTCAGCAATGAGTATCAACCTGCCGTCAATGTCTGATGGTGTACAGGTCAGCAATGAGTATCAACCTGTTGTCAGTATCTGATGGTGTACAAGTCAGCAATGAGTATCAACCTGTCGTCAATGTCTGATGGTGTACAGGTCAGCAATGAGTATCAAACGATCGTGAGTATCTGATGGTGTACAGGTCAGCAAAGAGTATCAACCTGCCGTCAACGTCTGCTTGTGTACAGGTCAGCAATGAGTATCAACCTGTCGTCAGTATCTGATGGTGTACAGGTCAGCAATGAGTATCAACCTGTCGTCAGTATCTGATGGTGTACAGGTCAGCAATGAGTATCAACCTGTCGTCCATGTCTGATGGTGTACAGGTCAGCAATGTGTATCAACCTGCCGTCAATACCTGATGGTGTACAGGTCACTAATGAGTATCAACCTGTCGTCAATACTTGATGGTGTACAGGTCAACTATGAGTATCAACCTGCCGTCAGAGTTTGATGGTGTAAAGGTCAGCAATGAGTATCAACCTGTCGTCAATGTCTGATGGTGTACAGGTCAGCAATGAGTATCAACCTGCCGTCAATACCTGCTGGTGTACAGGTCAGCAATGAGTATCAACCTGCCGTCAATGTCTGATGGTGTACAGGTCAGCAATGAGTATCAACCTGTCGGCAATGTCTGATGGTGTACAGGTTAGCAATGAGTATCAACCTGTCGTCAATGTCTGATGGGGTACAAGTCAGCAATGAATATCAACCTGCCGTCAATATATGATGGTGTACAGGTCAGCAATGAGTATCAACCTGCCGTCAATACCTGATGGTGTACAGGTCAGCAATGAGTATCAACCTGCCGTCAATGTCTGATGGTGTACAGGTCAGCAATGAGTATCAACCTGCCGTCAATGTCTTATGGTGTACAGGTCAGCAATGAGTATTAACCTGTCGTCAATGTCTGATGGTGTACAGGTCAGCAATGAGTATCAACCTGCCGTCAATGTCTGATGGTGTACAAGTCAGCAATGAGTATCAACCTGCCGTCAATATCTGATGGTGTACAGGTCAGCAATGAGTATCAACTTGTCGTCAATAACTGATGGTGTACAGGTCAGCAATGAGTATCAACCTGCCGTCAATGTCTGATGGTGTACAGGTCAGCAATGAGTATCAACATGTCGTCAATATCTGATGGTGTACAGGTCAGCAATGTGTATCAACCTGCTGTCAATGTCTGATGGTGTACAGGTCAGCAATGAGTATCAACCTGTCGTCAATGTCTGATGGTGTACAGGTTAGCAATGATATCAACCTGTCGTCAATACCTGATGGTGTACAGGTCAGAAAATGAGTATCAACCTGCCGTCAATGTCTGATGGTGTACAGGTCAGCAATGAGTATCAACCTGTTGTCAGCATCTGATGGTGTACAAGTCAGCAATGAGTATCAACCTGTCGTCAATGCATGATGGTGTACAGGTCAGCAATGTGTATCAACCTGCTGTCAATGTCTGATGGTGTACAGGTCAGCAATGAGTATCAACCTGTCGTCAATGTCTGATGGTGTACAGGTTAGCAATGATATCAACCTGTCGTCCATGTCTGATGGTGTACAGGTCAGCAATGTGTATCAACCTGCCGTCAATGTCTGATGGTGTACAGGTCAGCAATGAGTATCAACCTGTCGTCAATGTCTGATGGTGTACAGGTCAGCAATGAGTATCAACCTGCCGTCAAAGTCTGATGGTGTACAGGTCAGCAATGAGTATCAACCTGTCGTCAATGTCTGATGGTGTACAAGTCAGCAATGAATATCCACCTGCCGTCAATATATGATGGTGTACAGGTCAGCAATGAGTATCAACATGCCGTCAATGTCTGATGGTGTACAGGTCAGCAATGAGTATCAATCTGTCGTCAATACCTGATGGTGTACAGGTCAACAATGTGTATCAACCTGCCGTCAATACCTGATGGTGTACAAGTCAGCAATGAGTACCAACCTGTCGTCAATACCTGATGGTGTACAGGCCAGCAATGATTATCAAACGATCGTCAGTATCTGATGGTGTACAGATCAGCAAAGAGTATCAACCTGCCGTCAATGTCTGATGGTGTACAGGTCAGCAATGAGTATCAAACTGTCGTCAATGTCTGATGGTATGCAGGTCAGCAATGAGTATTAACCTGTCGTCAACGTCTAATGGTGTAAAGGTCAGCAATGAGTATCAACCTGCCGTCAATGTCTGATGGTGTACAGGTCAGCAATGAGTATCAACCTGCCGTCAATACTTGATTGTGTACAGGTCAGCAATGAGTATCAACCTGTCGTCAGTATCTGATGGTGTACAGGTCAGCAATGAGTACCAACCTGTCGTCAATGTCTGATGGTGTACAGGTTAGCAATGATATCAACCTGTCGTCAATACCTGATGGTGTACAGGTCAGCAATGAGTACCAACCTGTGGTCAATGTCTGATGGTGTACAGGTCAGCAATGAGTATCAACCTGTTGTAAGTATCTGATGGTGTACAAGTCAGCAATGAGTATCAACCTGTCGTCAATGTCTGATGGTGTACAGGTCAGCAATGAGTATCAAACGATCGTGAGTATCTGATGGTGTACAGGTCAGCAAAGAGTATCAACCTGCCGTCAACGTCTGCTTGTGTACAGGTCAGCAATGAGTATCAACCTGTCGTCAGTATCTGATGGTGTACAGGTCAGCAATGAGTATCAACCTGTCGTCCATGTCTGATGGTGTACAGGTCAGCAATGTGTATCAACCTGCCGTCAATACCTGATGGTGTACAGGTCACTAATGAGTATCAACCTGTCGTCAATACTTGATGGTGTACAGGTCAACTATGAGTATCAACCTGCCGTCAGAGTTTGATGGTGTAAAGGTCAGCAATGAGTATCAACCTGTCGTCAATGTCTGATGGTGTACAGGTCAGCAATGAGTATCAACCTGCCGTCAATACCTGCTGGTGTACAGGTCAGCAATGAGTATCAACCTGCCGTCAATGTCTGATGGTGTACAGGTCAGCAATGAGTATCAACCTGTCGGCAATGTCTGATGGTGTACAGGTTAGCAATGAGTATCAACCTGTCGTCAATGTCTGATGGGGTACAAGTCAGCAATGAATATCAACCTGCCGTCAATATATGATGGTGTACAGGTCAGCAATGAGTATCAACCTGCCGTCAATGTCTGATGGTGTACAGGTCAGCAATGAGTATCAACCTGCCGTCAATGTCTTATGGTGTACAGGTCAGCAATGAGTATTAACCTGTCGTCAATGTCTGATGGTGTACAGGTCAGCAATGAGTATCAACCTGCCGTCAATGTCTGATGGTGTACAGGTCAGCAATGAGTATCAACCTGCCGTCAATGTCTGATGGTGTACAAGTCAGCAATGAGTATCAACCTGCTGTAAATATCTGATGGTGTACAGGTCAGCAATGAGTATCAACTTGTCGTCAATAACTGATGGTGTACAGGTCAGCAATGAGTATCAACCTGCCGTCAATGTCTGATGGTGTACAGGTCAGCAATGAGTATCAACATGTCGTCAATATCTGATGGTGTACAGGTCAGCAATGAGTATCAACCTGCCGTCAATGTCTGATGGTGTACAGGTCAGAAATGAGTATCAACCTGCCGTCAATACCTGATGGTGTACAGGTCAGCAATGTGTATCAACCTGCTGTCAATGTCTGATGGTGTACAGGTCAGCAATGAGTATCAACCTGTCGTCAATGTCTGATGGTGTACAGGTTAGCAATGATATCAACCTGTCGTCAATACCTGATGGTGTACAGGTCAGAAAATGAGTATCAACCTGCCGTCAATGTCTGATGGTGTACAGGTCAGCAATGAGTATCAACCTGTTGTCTGCATCTGATGGTGTACAAGTCAGCAATGAGTATCAACCTGTCGTCAATGCATGATGGTGTACAGGTCAGCAATGTGTATCAACCTGCTGTCAATGTCTGATGGTGTACAGGTCAGCAATGAGTATCAACCTGTCGTCAATGTCTGATGGTGTACAGGTCAGCAATGAGTATCAAACTGTCGTCAATGTCTGATGGTATACAGGTCAGCAATGAGTATTAACCTGTCGTCAACGTCTAATGGTGTAAAGGTCAGCAATGAGTATCAACCTGCCGTCAATGTCTGATGGTGTACAGGTCAGCAATGAGTATCAACCTGCCGTCAATACTTGATTGTGTACAGGTCAGCAATGAGTATCAACCTGTCGTCAGTATCTGATGGTGTACAGGTCAGCAATGAGTACCAACCTGTCGTCAATGTCTGATGGTGTACAGGTTAGCAATGATATCAACCTGTCGTCAATACCTGATGGTGTACAGGTCAGCAATGAGTATCAACCTGCCGTCAATGTCTGATGGTGTACAGGTCAGCAATGAGTATCAACCTGTTGTCAGTATCTGATGGTGTACAAGTCAGCAATGAGTATCAACCTGTCGTCAATGTCTGATGGTGTACAGGTCAGCAATGAGTATCAAACGATCGTAAGTATCTGATGGTGTACAGGTCAGCAAAGAGTATCAACCTGCCGTCAACGTCTGCTTGTGTACAGGTCAGCAATGAGTATCAACCTGTCGTCAGTATCTGATGGTGTACAGGTCAGCAATGAGTATCAACCTGTCGTCCATGTCTGATGGTGTACAGGTCAGCAATGTGTATCAACCTGCCGTCAATACCTGATGGTGTACAGGTCACTAATGAGTATCAACCTGTCGTCAATACTTGATGGTGTACAGGTCAACTATGAGTATCAACCTGCCGTCAGAGTTTGATGGTGTAAAGGTCAGCAATGAGTATCAACCTGTCGTCAATGTCTGATGGTGTACAGGTCAGCAATGAGTATCAACCTGCCGTCAATACCTGCTGGTGTACAGGTCAGCAATGAGTATCAACCTGCCGTCAATGTCTGATGGTGTACAGGTCAGCAAGTAGTATCAACCTGTCGGCAATGTCTGATGGTGTACAGGTTAGCAATGAGTATCAACCTGTCGTCAATGTCTGATGGGGTACAAGTCAGCAATGAATATCAACCTGCCGTCAATATATGATGGTGTACACGTCAGCAATGAGTATCAACCTGCCGTCAATGTCTGATGGTGTACAGGTCAGCAATGAGTATCAACCTGCCGTCAATGTCTTATGGTGTACAGGTCAGCAATGAGTATTAACCTGTCGTCAATGTCTGATGGTGTACAGGTCAGCAATGAGTATCAACCTGCCGTCAATGTCTGATGGTGTACAGGTCAGCAATGAGTATCAACCTGCCGTCAATGTCTGATGGTGTACAAGTCAGCAATGAGTATCAACCTGCTGTAAATATCTGATGGTGTACAGGTCAGCAATGAGTATCAACTTGTCGTCAATAACTGATGGTGTACAGGTCAGCAATGAGTATCAACCTGCCGTCAATGTCTGATGGTGTACAGGTCAGCAATGAGTATCAACATGTCGTCAATATCTGATGGTGTACAGGTCAGCAATGAGTATCAACCTGCCGTCAATGTCTGATGGTGTACAGGTCAGCAATGAGTATCAACCTGTCGTCAATGTCTGATGGTGTACAGGTCAGAAATGAGTATCAACCTGCCGTCAATACCTGATGGTGTACAGGTCAGCAATGTGTATCAACCTGCTGTCAATGTCTGATGGTGTACAGGTCAGCAATGAGTATCAACCTGTCGTCAATGTCTGATGGTGTACAGGTTAGCAATGATATCAACCTGTCGTCAATACCTGATGTGGTACAGGTCAGAAAATGAGTATCAACCTGCCGTCAATGTCTGATGGTGTACAGGTCAGCAATGAGTATCAACCTGTTGTCAGCATCTGATGGTGTACAAGTCAGCAATGAGTATCAACCTGTCGTCAATGCATGATGGTGTACAGGTCAGCAATGTGTATCAACCTGCTGTCAATGTCTGATGGTGTACAGGTCAGCAATGAGTATCAACCTGTCGTCAATGTCTGATGGTGTACAGGTTAGCAATGATATCAACCTGTCGTCCATGTCTGATGGTGTACAGGTCAGCAATGAGTATCAACCTGCCGTCAATGTCTGATGGTGTACAGGTCAGCAATGAGTATCAACCTGTCGTCAATGTCTGATGGTGTACAGGTCAGCAATGAGTATCAACCTGCCGTCAAAGTCTGATGGTGTACAGGTCAGCAATGAGTATCAACCTGTCGTCAATGTCTGATGGTGTACAAGTCAGCAATGAATATCCACCTGCCGTCAATATATGATGGTGTACAGGTCAGCAATGAGTATCAACCTGCGGTCAATGTCTGATGGTGTACAGGTCAGCAATGAGTATCAACCTGCCGTCAATACCTGATGGTGTACAGGTCAACAATGTGTATCAACCTGTCGTCAATACATGATGGTGTACAAGTCAGCAATGAGTACCAACCTGTCGTCAATACCTGATGGTGTACAGGCCAGCAATGAGTACCAACCTGTCGTCAATACCTGATGGTGTACAGGTCAGCAATGAGTATCAACCTGCCGTCAATGTCTGATGGTGTACAGGCCAGCAATGATTATCAACCTGCCGTCAATACTTGATTGTGTACAGGTCAGCAATGAGTATCAAGCTGTCGTCAGTATCTGATGGTGTACAGGTCAGCAATGAGTACCAACCTGCCGTCAATGTCTGGTGGTGTACAGGTCAGCAATGAGTATCAACCTGTCGTCAATGTCTGATGGTGTACAGGTTAGCAATGATATCAACCTGTCGTCAATACCTGATGGTGTACAGGTCAGCAATGAGTATCAACCTGCCGTCAATGTCTGATGGTGTACAGGTCAGCAATGAGTATCAACCTGCTGTCAATACCTGATGGTGTACAGGTCAGCAATGAGTATCAAACTGTCGTCAATGTCTGATGGTGTACAGGTCAGCAATGAGTATCAACCTGTCGTCAATGTCTGATGGTGTACAGGTCAGCAATGAGTATCAACCTGTCATCAATGTCTGATGGTGTACAGGTCAGCAATGAGTATCGACCTGTCGTCAGTATCTGATGGTGTACAGGTCAGCAATGAGTATCAACCTGCCGTCAGTGTCTGATGGTGTATAGGTCAGCAATGAGTACCAACCTGCCGTCAATGTCTGATGGTGTACAGGTCAGCAATGAGTATCAACCTGCCGTCAATACTTGATGGTTTACAGGGCAGCAATGAGTATCAACCTTTCGTCAGTATCTGATGCTGTACAGGTCAGCAATGAATACCAGCCTGTGGTCAATGTCTGATGGTGTACAGGTCAGCAATGAGTATCAACCTGTCGTCAGTATCTGATGGTGTACAGGTCATCAATGAGTACCAAACTGTCAACAATATCTGATGGTGTACAGGTCAGCAATGAGTATCAACCTGTCGTCAGTATCTGATGGTGTACAATTCAGCAATGAGTATCAACCTACCGTCAATGTCTGATGGTGTACAGGTCAGCAATGAGTATCAACCTGCCGTCAATGTCTGATGGTGTACAGGTCAGCAATGAGTATCAAACTGCCGTCAATGTCTGATGGTGTACAAGTCAGCAATGAGTATCAACCTGCTGTCAATATCTGATGGTGTACAGGTCAGCAATGAGTATCAACTTGTCGTCAATAACTGATGGTGTACAGGTCAGCAATGAGTATCAACCTGCCGTCAATGTCTGATGGTGTACAGGTCAGCAATGAGTATCAACATGTCGTCAATATCTGATGGTGTACAGGTCAGCAATGAGTATCAACCTGCCGTCAATATCTGATGGTGTACAGGTCAGCAATGAGTATCAACCTGCCGTCAATGTCTGATGGTGTACAAGTCAGCAATGAGTATTAACCTGTCGTCAATGTCTGATGGTGTACAGATCAGCAATGAGTATCAACCCGTCGTCAATGTATGATGGTGTACAGGTCAGCAATGTGTATCAACCTGATGTCAATGTCTGATGGTGTACAGGTCAGCAATGAGTATCAACATGTCGTCAATGTCTGATGGTGTACAGGTTAGCAATGATATCAACCTGTCGTCAATACCTGATGGTGTACAGGTCAGCAATGAGTATGAACCTGCCGTCAATGTCTGATGGTGTACAGGTCAGCAATGAGTATCAACCTGTTGTCAGTATCTGATGGTGTACAAGTCAGCAATGAGTATCAACCTGTCGTCAATGTCTGATGGTGTACAGGTCAGCAATGAGTATCAACCTGCCGTCAGTATCTGATGGTGTACAGGTCAGCAATGAGTATCAACCTGCCGTCAATACCTGATGGTGTACAGGTCACTAATGAGTATCAACCTGTCGTCAATATCTGATGGTGTACTGGTCAACAATGAGTATCAACCTGCTGTCAATGTCTGATGGTGTACATGTAAGCAATGAGTATCAATCTGCCGTCAATGTCTGATGGTGTACAGGTCAGCAATGAGTATCAACCTGTCGTCAGTATCTGATGGTGTACAGGTCAGCAATGTGTATCAACCTGCCGTCAATGTCTGATGGTGTACAACTCAGCAATGAGTACCAACCTGTCGTCAATACCTGATGGTGTACAGGCCAGCAATGATTATCAAACGATCGTGAGTATCTGATGGTGTACAGGTCAGCAATGTGTATCAACCTGTCGTCAATGTCTGATGGTGTACAGGTTAGCAATGATATCAACCTGCCGTCAATACCTGATGGTGTACAGGTCACTAATGAGTATCAACCTGTCGTCAATACTTGATGGTGTACAGGTCAACTATGAGTATCAACCTGCCGTCAGAGTTTGATGGTGTACAGGTCAGCAATGAGTATCAACCTGTTGTCAGTATCTGATGGTGTACAAGTCAGCAATGAGTATCAACCTGCCGTCAATACCTGATGGTGTACAGGTCAGCAATGAGTATCAACCTGCCGTCAATGTCTGATGGTGTACAGGTCAGCAATGAGTATCAACCTGTCGTCAATGTCTGATGGTGTACAGGTTAGCAATGAGTATCAACCTGTCGTCAATGTCTGATGGGGTACAAGTCAGCAATGAATATCAACCTGCCGTCAATATATGATGGTGTACAGGTCAGCAAAGAGTATCAACCTGCCGTCAATGTCTGATGGTGTACAGGTCAGCAATGAGTATCAACCTGTCGTCAATGTCTTATGGTGTACAGGTCAGCAATGAGTATCAACCTTTCGTCAATACCTGATGGTGTACAGGTCAGCAATGAGTATCAACCTGCCGTCAATATCTGATGGTGTACAGGTCAGCAATGAGTATCAACCTGCCGTCAACGTCTGATGGTGTACAGGTCAGCAATGAGTATCAACTTGTCGTCAATAACTGATGGTGTACAGGTCAGCAATGAGTATCAACCTGCCGTCAATGTCTGATGGTGTACAGGTCAGCAATGAGTATCAACATGTCGTCAATATCTGATGGTGTACAGGTCAGCAATGAGTATCAACCTGCCGTCAATGTCTGATGGTGTACAGGTCAGAAATGAGTATCAACCTGCCGTCAATACCTGATGGTGTACAAGTCAGCAATGAGTATTAACCTGTCGTCAATGTCTGATGGTGTACAGGTCAGCAATGAGTATCAACCTGTCGTCAATGTCTGATGGTGTACAGGTTAGCAATGATATCAACCTGTCGTCAATACCTGATGGTGTACAGGTCAGCAATGAGTATCAACCTGCCGTCAATGTCTGATGGTGTACAGGTCAGCAATGAGTATCAACCTGTTGTCAGTATCTGATGGTGTACAAGTCAGCAATGAGTATCAACCTGTCGTCAATGTCTGATGGTGTACAGGTCAGCAATGAGTATCAACCTGCCGTCAGTATCTGATGGTGTACAGGTCAGCAATGAGTATCAACCTGCCGTCAATACCTGATGGTGTACAGGTCACTAATGAGTATCAACCTGTCGTCAATATCTGATGGTGTACTGGTCAACAATGCGTATCAACCTGCTGTCAATGTCTGATGGTGTACAGGTCAGCAATGAGTATCAACCTGCCGTCAATGTCTGATGGTGTACAAGTCAGCAATGAGTATCAACCTGCTGTCAATATCTGATGGTGTACAGGTCAGCAATGAGTATCAACTTGTCGTCAATAACTGATGGTGTACAGGTCAGCAATGAGTATCAACCTGCCGTCAATGTCTGATGGTGTAGAGGTCAGCAATGAGTATCAACATGTCGTCAATATCTGATGGTGTACAGGTCAGCAATGAGTATCAACCTGCCGTCAATATCTGATGGTGTACAGGTCAGCAATGAGTATCAACATGTCGTCAATATCTGATGGTGTACAGGTCAGCAATGAGTATCAACCTGCCGTCAATGTCTGATGGTGTACAGGTCAGCAATGAGTATCAACCTGCCGTCAATACCTGATGGTGTACAAGTCAGCAATGAGTATTAACCTGTCGTCAATGTCTGATGGTGTACAGGTCAGCAATGAGTATCAACCTGTCGTCAATGTCTTATGGTGTACAGGTTAGCAATGATATCAACCTGTCGTCAATACCTGATGGTGTACAGGTCAGCAATGAGTATCAACCTGCCGTCAATGTCTGATGGTGTACAGGTCAGCAATGAGTATCAACCTGTTGTCAGTATCTGATGGTGTACAAGTCAGCAATGAGTATCAACCTGTCGTCAATGTCTGATGGTGTACAGGTCAGCAATGAGTATCAACCAGGCGTCAGTATCTGATGGTGTACAGGTCAGCAATGAGTATCAACCTGCCGTCAATACCTGATGGTGTACAGGTCACTAATGAGTATCAACCTGTCGTCAATATCTGATGGTGTACTGGTCAACAATGCGTATCAACCTGCTGTCAATGTCTGATGGTGTACAGGTAAGCAATGAGTATCAACCTGCCGTCAATGTCTGATGGTGTACAGGTCAGCAATGAGTATCAACCTGCCGTCAATGTCTGATGGTGTACAAGTCAGCAATGAGTATCAACCTGCTGTCAATATCTGATGGTGTACAGGTCAGCAATGAGTATCAACTTGTCGTCAATAACTGATGGTGTACAGGTCAGCAATGAGTATCAACCTGCCGTCAATGTCTGATGGTGTAGAGGTCAGCAATGAGTATCAACATGTCGTCAATATCTGATGGTGTACAGGTCAGCAATGAGTATCAACCTGCCGTCAATATCTGATGGTGTACAGGTCAGCAATGAGTATCAACCTGCCGTCAATGTCTGATGGTGTACAAGTCAGCAATGAGTATTAACCTGTCGTCAATGTCTGATGGTGTACAGGTCAGCAATGAGTATCAACCCGTCGTCAATGTATGATGGTGTACAGGTCAGCAATGTGTATCAACCTGCTGTCAATGTCTGATGGTGTACAGGTCAGCAATGAGTATCAACATGTCGTCAATGTCTGCTGGTGTACAGGTTAGCAATGATATCAACCTGTCGCCAATACCTGATGGTGTACAGGTCAGCAATGAGTATCAACCTGCCGTCAGTGTCTGATGGTGTACATGTCAGCAATGAGTATCAACCTGTTGTCAGTATCTGATGGTGTACAAGTCAGCAATGAGTATCAACCTGTCGTCAATGTCTGATGGTGTACAGGTCAGCAATGAGTATCAACCTGCCGTCAGTATCTGATGGTGTACAGGTCAGCAATGAGTATCAACCTGCCGTCAATACCTGATGGTGTACAGGTCACTAATGAGTATCAATCTGTCGTCAATATCTGATGGTGTACTGGTCAACAATGAGTATCAACCTGCTGTCAATGTCTGATGGTGTACAGGTAAGCAATGAGTATCAACCTGCCGTCAATGTCTGATGGTGTACAGGTCAGCAATGAGTATCAACCCGTCGTCAATGTATGATGGTGTACAGGTCAGCAATGTGTATCAACCTGCTGTCAATGTCTGATGGTGTACAGGTCAGCAATGAGTATCAACCTGTCGTCAATGTCTGATGGTGTACAGGTTAGCAATGATATCAACCTGTCGTCCATGTCTGATGGTGTACAGGTCAGCAATGTGTATCAACCTGCCGTCAATGTCTGATGGTGTACAGGTCAGCAATGAGTATCAACCTGTCGTCAATGTCTGATGGTGTACAGGTCAGCAATGAGTATCAACCTGCCGTCAATACCTGCTGGTGTACAGGTCAGCAATGAGTATCAACCTGCCGTCAATGTCTGATGGTGTACAGGTCAGCAATGAGTATCAACCTGTCGTCAATGTCTGATGGTGTACAAGTCAGCAATGAGTATCAACCTGTCGTCAATGTCTGATGGTGTACAGGTCAGCAATGAGTATCAACCTGCCCTCAGTATCTGATGGTGTACAGGTCAGCAATGATATCAACCTGCCGTCAATACCTGATGGTGTACAGGTCACTAATGAGTATCAACCTGTCGTCAATATCTGATGGTGTACTGGTCAACAATGCGTATCAACCTGCTGTCAATGTCTGATGGTGTACAGGTAAGCAATGAGTATCAACCTGCCGTAAATGTCTGATGGTGTACAGGTCAGCAATGAGTATCAAGCTGTCGTCAGTATCTGATGGTGTACAGGTCAGCAATGAGTACCAACCTGCCGTCAATGTCTGGTGGTGTACAGGTCAGCAATGAGTATCAACCTGTCGTCAATGTCTGATGGTGTACAGGTTAGCAATGATATCAACCTGTCGTCAATACCTGATGGTGTACAGGTCAGCAATGAGTATCAACCTGCCGTCAATGTCTGATGGTGTACAGGTCAGCAATGAGTATCAACCTGCTGTCAATACCTGATGGTGTACAGGTCAGCAATGAGTATCAAACTGTCGTCAATGTCTGATGGTGTACAGGTCAGCAATGAGTATCAACCTGTCGTCAATGTCTGATGGTGTACAGGTCAGCAATGAGTATCAACCTGTCATCAATGTCTGATGGTGTACAGGTCAGCAATGAGTATCGACCTGTCGTCAGTATCTGATGGTGTACAGGTCAGCAATGAGTATCAACCTGCCGTCAGTGTCTGATGGTGTATAGGTCAGCAATGAGTACCAACCTGCCGTCAATGTCTGATGGTGTACAGGTCAGCAATGAGTATCAACCTGCCGTCAATACTTGATGGTTTACAGGGCAGCAATGAGTATCAACCTTTCGTCAGTATCTGATGCTGTACAGGTCAGCAATGAATACCAGCCTGTGGTCAATGTCTGATGGTGTACAGGTCAGCAATGAGTATCAACCTGTCGTCAGTATCTGATGGTGTACAGGTCATCAATGAGTACCAAACTGTCAACAATATCTGATGGTGTACAGGTCAGCAATGAGTATCAACCTGTCGTCAGTATCTGATGGTGTACAATTCAGCAATGAGTATCAACCTACCGTCAATGTCTGATGGTGTACAGGTCAGCAATGAGTATCAACCTGCCGTCAATGTCTGATGGTGTACAGGTCAGCAATGAGTATCAAACTGCCGTCAATGTCTGATGGTGTACAAGTCAGCAATGAGTATCAACCTGCTGTCAATATCTGATGGTGTACAGGTCAGCAATGAGTATCAACTTGTCGTCAATAACTGATGGTGTACAGGTCAGCAATGAGTATCAACCTGCCGTCAATGTCTGATGGTGTACAGGTCAGCAATGAGTATCAACATGTCGTCAATATCTGATGGTGTACAGGTCAGCAATGAGTATCAACCTGCCGTCAATATCTGATGGTGTACAGGTCAGCAATGAGTATCAACCTGCCGTCAATGTCTGATGGTGTACAAGTCAGCAATGAGTATTAACCTGTCGTCAATGTCTGATGGTGTACAGATCAGCAATGAGTATCAACCCGTCGTCAATGTATGATGGTGTACAGGTCAGCAATGTGTATCAACCTGATGTCAATGTCTGATGGTGTACAGGTCAGCAATGAGTATCAACATGTCGTCAATGTCTGATGGTGTACAGGTTAGCAATGATATCAACCTGTCGTCAATACCTGATGGTGTACAGGTCAGCAATGAGTATGAACCTGCCGTCAATGTCTGATGGTGTACAGGTCAGCAATGAGTATCAACCTGTTGTCAGTATCTGATGGTGTACAAGTCAGCAATGAGTATCAACCTGTCGTCAATGTCTGATGGTGTACAGGTCAGCAATGAGTATCAACCTGCCGTCAGTATCTGATGGTGTACAGGTCAGCAATGAGTATCAACCTGCCGTCAATACCTGATGGTGTACAGGTCACTAATGAGTATCAACCTGTCGTCAATATCTGATGGTGTACTGGTCAACAATGAGTATCAACCTGCTGTCAATGTCTGATGGTGTACATGTAAGCAATGAGTATCAACCTGCCGTCAATGTCTGATGGTGTACAGGTCAGCAATGAGTATCAACCTGTCGTCAGTATCTGATGGTGTACAGGTCAGCAATGTGTATCAACCTGCCGTCAATGTCTGATGGTGTACAACTCAGCAATGAGTACCAACCTGTCGTCAATACCTGATGGTGTACAGGCCAGCAATGATTATCAAACGATCGTGAGTATCTGATGGTGTACAGGTCAGCAATGTGTATCAACCTGTCGTCAATGTCTGATGGTGTACAGGCTAGCAATGATATCAACCTGCCGTCAATACCTGATGGTGTACAGGTCACTAATGAGTATCAACCTGTCGTCAATACTTGATGGTGTACAGGTCAACTATGAGTATCAACCTGCCGTCAGAGTTTGATGGTGTACAGGTCAGCAATGAGTATCAACCTGTTGTCAGTATCTGATGGTGTACAAGTCAGCAATGAGTATCAACCTGCCGTCAATACCTGATGGTGTACAGGTCAGCAATGAGTATCAACCTGCCGTCAATGTCTGATGGTGTACAGGTCAGCAATGAGTATCAACCTGTCGTCAATGTCTGATGGTGTACAGGTTAGCAATGAGTATCAACCTGTCGTCAATGTCTGATGGGGTACAAGTCAGCAATGAATATCAACCTGCCGTCAATATATGATGGTGTACAGGTCAGCAAAGAGTATCAACCTGCCGTCAATGTCTGATGGTGTACAGGTCAGCAATGAGTATCAACCTGTCGTCAATGTCTTATGGTGTACAGGTCAGCAATGAGTATCAACCTTTCGTCAATACCTGATGGTGTACAGGTCAGCAATGAGTATCAACCTGCCGTCAATATCTGATGGTGTACAGGTCAGCAATGAGTATCAACCTGCCGTCAACGTCTGATGGTGTACAGGTCAGCAATGAGTATCAACTTGTCGTCAATAACTGATGGTGTACAGGTCAGCAATGAGTATCAACCTGCCGTCAATGTCTGATGGTGTACAGGTCAGCAATGAGTATCAACATGTCGTCAATATCTGATGGTGTACAGGTCAGCAATGAGTATCAACCTGCCGTCAATGTCTGATGGTGTACAGGTCAGAAATGAGTATCAACCTGCCGTCAATACCTGATGGTGTACAAGTCAGCAATGAGTATTAACCTGTCGTCAATGTCTGATGGTGTACAGGTCAGCAATGAGTATCAACCTGTCGTCAATGTCTGATGGTGTACAGGTTAGCAATGATATCAACCTGTCGTCAATACCTGATGGTGTACAGGTCAGCAATGAGTATCAACCTGCCGTCAATGTCTGATGGTGTACAGGTCAGCAATGAGTATCAACCTGTTGTCAGTATCTGATGGTGTACAAGTCAGCAATGAGTATCAACCTGTCGTCAATGTCTGATGGTGTACAGGTCAGCAATGAGTATCAACCTGCCGTCAGTATCTGATGGTGTACAGGTCAGCAATGAGTATCAACCTGCCGTCAATACCTGATGGTGTACAGGTCACTAATGAGTATCAACCTGTCGTCAATATCTGATGGTGTACTGGTCAACAATGCGTATCAACCTGCTGTCAATGTCTGATGGTGTACAGGTCAGCAATGAGTATCAACCTGCCGTCAATGTCTGATGGTGTACAAGTCAGCAATGAGTATCAACCTGCTGTCAATATCTGATGGTGTACAGGTCAGCAATGAGTATCAACTTGTCGTCAATAACTGATGGTGTACAGGTCAGCAATGAGTATCAACCTGCCGTCAATGTCTGATGGTGTAGAGGTCAGCAATGAGTATCAACATGTCGTCAATATCTGATGGTGTACAGGTCAGCAATGAGTATCAACCTGCCGTCAATATCTGATGGTGTACAGGTCAGCAATGAGTATCAACATGTCGTCAATATCTGATGGTGTACAGGTCAGCAATGAGTATCAACCTGCCGTCAATGTCTGATGGTGTACAGGTCAGCAATGAGTATCAACCTGCCGTCAATACCTGATGGTGTACAAGTCAGCAATGAGTATTAACCTGTCGTCAATGTCTGATGGTGTACAGGTCAGCAATGAGTATCAACCTGTCGTCAATGTCTTATGGTGTACAGGTTAGCAATGATATCAACCTGTCGTCAATACCTGATGGTGTACAGGTCAGCAATGAGTATCAACCTGCCGTCAATGTCTGATGGTGTACAGGTCAGCAATGAGTATCAACCTGTTGTCAGTATCTGATGGTGTACAAGTCAGCAATGAGTATCAACCTGTCGTCAATGTCTGATGGTGTACAGGTCAGCAATGAGTATCAACCAGGCGTCAGTATCTGATGGTGTACAGGTCAGCAATGAGTATCAACCTGCCGTCAATACCTGATGGTGTACAGGTCACTAATGAGTATCAACCTGTCGTCAATATCTGATGGTGTACTGGTCAACAATGCGTATCAACCTGCTGTCAATGTCTGATGGTGTACAGGTAAGCAATGAGTATCAACCTGCCGTCAATGTCTGATGGTGTACAGGTCAGCAATGAGTATCAACCTGCCGTCAATGTCTGATGGTGTACAAGTCAGCAATGAGTATCAACCTGCTGTCAATATCTGATGGTGTACAGGTCAGCAATGAGTATCAACTTGTCGTCAATAACTGATGGTGTACAGGTCAGCAATGAGTATCAACCTGCCGTCAATGTCTGATGGTGTAGAGGTCAGCAATGAGTATCAACATGTCGTCAATATCTGATGGTGTACAGGTCAGCAATGAGTATCAACCTGCCGTCAATATCTGATGGTGTACAGGTCAGCAATGAGTATCAACCTGCCGTCAATGTCTGATGGTGTACAAGTCAGCAATGAGTATTAACCTGTCGTCAATGTCTGATGGTGTACAGGTCAGCAATGAGTATCAACCCGTCGTCAATGTATGATGGTGTACAGGTCAGCAATGTGTATCAACCTGCTGTCAATGTCTGATGGTGTACAGGTCAGCAATGAGTATCAACATGTCGTCAATGTCTGCTGGTGTACAGGTTAGCAATGATATCAACCTGTCGCCAATACCTGATGGTGTACAGGTCAGCAATGAGTATCAACCTGCCGTCAGTGTCTGATGGTGTACATGTCAGCAATGAGTATCAACCTGTTGTCAGTATCTGATGGTGTACAAGTCAGCAATGAGTATCAACCTGTCGTCAATGTCTGATGGTGTACAGGTCAGCAATGAGTATCAACCTGCCGTCAGTATCTGATGGTGTACAGGTCAGCAATGAGTATCAACCTGCCGTCAATACCTGATGGTGTACAGGTCACTAATGAGTATCAATCTGTCGTCAATATCTGATGGTGTACTGGTCAACAATGAGTATCAACCTGCTGTCAATGTCTGATGGTGTACAGGTAAGCAATGAGTATCAACCTGCCGTCAATGTCTGATGGTGTACAGGTCAGCAATGAGTATCAACCCGTCGTCAATGTATGATGGTGTACAGGTCAGCAATGTGTATCAACCTGCTGTCAATGTCTGATGGTGTACAGGTCAGCAATGAGTATCAACCTGTCGTCAATGTCTGATGGTGTACAGGTTAGCAATGATATCAACCTGTCGTCCATGTCTGATGGTGTACAGGTCAGCAATGTGTATCAACCTGCCGTCAATGTCTGATGGTGTACAGGTCAGCAATGAGTATCAACCTGTCGTCAATGTCTGATGGTGTACAGGTCAGCAATGAGTATCAACCTGCCGTCAATACCTGCTGGTGTACAGGTCAGCAATGAGTATCAACCTGCCGTCAATGTCTGATGGTGTACAGGTCAGCAATGAGTATCAACCTGTCGTCAATGTCTGATGGTGTACAAGTCAGCAATGAGTATCAACCTGTCGTCAATGTCTGATGGTGTACAGGTCAGCAATGAGTATCAACCTGCCCTCAGTATCTGATGGTGTACAGGTCAGCAATGATATCAACCTGCCGTCAATACCTGATGGTGTACAGGTCACTAATGAGTATCAACCTGTCGTCAATATCTGATGGTGTACTGGTCAACAATGCGTATCAACCTGCTGTCAATGTCTGATGGTGTACAGGTAAGCAATGAGTATCAACCTGCCGTAAATGTCTGATGGTGTACAGGTCAGCAATGAGTATCAACCTGTCGTCAGTGTCTGATGGTGTACAGGTAAGCAATGAGTATCAACCTGTCGTGAATGTCTGATGGTGTACAGGTTAGCAATGATATCAACCTGTCGTCAATACCTGATGGTATACAGGTCAGCAATGTGTATCAACCTGCCGTCAATGTCTGATGGTGTACAGTTCAACAATGTGTATCAACCTGCCGTCAATACCTGATGGTGTACAAGTCAGCAATGAGTACCAACCTGTCGTCAATACCTGATGGTGTACAGGCCAGCAATGATTATCAAACGATCGTGAGTATCTGATGGTGTACAGGTCAGCAAAGAGTATCAACCTGCCGTCAACGTCTGCTTGTGTACAGGTCAGCAATGAGTATCAACTGTCGTCAGTATCTGATGGTGTACAGGTCAGCAATGAGTATCAACCTGTCGTCCATGTCTGATGGTGTACAGGTCAGCAATGTGTATCAACCTGCCGTCAATACCTGATGGTGTACAGGTCACTAATGAGTATCAACCTGTCGTCAATACTTGATGGTGTACAGGTCAACTATGAGTATCAACCTGCCGTCAGAGTTTGATGGTGTACAGGTCAGCAATGAGTATCAACCTGTTGTCAGTATCTGATGGTGTACAAGTCAGCAACGAGTATCAACCGGCCGTCAATACCTGATGGTGTACAGGTCAGCAATGAGTATCAACCTGCCGTCAATGTCTGATGGTGTACAGGTCAGCAATGATTATCAAACGATCGTCAGTATCTGATGGTGTACAGGTCAGCAAAGAGTATCAACCTGTCGTCAATGTCTGATGGTGTACAGGTTAGCAATGAGTATCAACCTGTCGTCAATGTCTGATGGGGTACAAGTCAGCAATGAATATCAACCTGCCGTCAATATATGATGGTGTACAGGTCAGCAATGAGTATCAACCTGCCGTCAATGTCTGATGGTGTACAGGTCAGCAATGAGTATTAACCTGTCGTCAATGTCTTATGGTGTACAGGTCAGCAATGAGTATCAACCTGCCGTCAATACTTGATTGTGTACAGGTCAGCAATGAGTATCAACCTGTCGTCAGTATCTGATGGTGTACAGGTCAGCAATGAGTACCAACCTGTCGTCAATGTCTGATGGTGTACAGGTCAGCAATGAGTATCAACCTGTCGTCAATGTCTTATGGTGTACAGGTCAGCAATGAGTATCAACCTGTCGTCAATACCTGATGGTGTACAGGTCAGCAATGAGTATCAACCTGCCGTCAATGTCTGATGGTGTACAGGTCAGCAATGAGTATCAACCTGCCGTCAATGTCTGATGGTGTACAAGTCAGTAATGAGTATCAACCTGCTGTCAATATCTGATGGTGTACAGGTCAGCAATGAGTATCAACTTGTCGTCAATAACTGATGGTGTACAGGTCAGCAATGAGTATCAACCTGCCGTCAATGTCTGATGGTGTACAGGTCAGCAATGAGTATCAACATGTCGTCAATATCTGATGGTGTACAGGTCAGCAATGAGTATCAACCTGCCGTCAATGTCTGATGGTGTACAGGTCAGAAATGAGTATCAACCAGCCGTCAATACCTGATGGTGTACAAGTCAGCAACGAGTATTAACCTGTCGTCAATGTCTGATGGTGTACAGGTCAGCAATGAGTATCAACCTGTCGTCAATGTCTGATGGTGTACAGGTTAGCAATGATATCAACCTGTCGTCAATACCTGATGGTGTACAGGTCAGCAATGAGTATCAACCTGCCGTCAATGTCTGATGGTGTACAGGTCAGCAATGAGTATCAACCTGTTGTCAGTATCTGATGGTGTACAAGTCAGCAATGAGTATCAACCTGTCGTCAATGTCTGATGGTGTACAGGTCAGCAATGAGTATCAACCTGCCGTCAATACCTGATGGTGTACAGGTCACTAATGAGTATCAACCTGTCGTCAATATCTGATGGTGTACTGGTCAACAATGCGTATCAACCTGCTGTCAATGTCTGATGGTGTACAGGTAAGCAATGAGTATCAACCTGCCGTAAATGTCTGATGGTGTACAGGTCAGCAATGAGTATCAACTTGTCGTCAGTATCTGATGGTGTACAGGTCAGCAATGAGTATCAACCTGTCGTCAATGTCTGATGGTGTACAGGTTAGCAATGATATCAACCTGTCGTCAATACCTGATGGTGTACAGGTCAGCAATGTGTATCAACCTGCCGTCAATGTCTGATTGTGTACAGTTCAACAATGTGTATCAACCTGCCGTCAATACCTGATGGTGTACAAGTCAGCAATGAGTACCAACCTGTCGTCAATACCTGATGGTGTACAGGTCAGCAATGTGTATCAACCTGCCGTCAATGTCTGATGGTGTACAGGTCAGCAATGAGTATTAACCTGTCGTCAATGTCTGATGGTGTACAGGTCAACAATGTGTATCAACCTGCCGTCAATACCTGATGGTGTACAAATCAGCAATGAGTACCAACCTGTCGTCAATACCTGATGGTGTACAGGCCAGCAATGATTATCAAACGATCGTGAGTATCTGATGGTGTACAGGTCAGCAAAGAGTATCAACCTGCCGTCAACGTCTGCTTGTGTACAGGTCAGCAATGAGTATCAACCTGTTGTCAGTATCTGATGGTGTACAAGTCAGCAATGAGTATCAACCTGTCGTCAATGTCTGATGGTGTACAGGTCAGCAATGAGTATCAACCTGCCGTCAGTATCTGATGGTGTTCAGGTCAGCAATGAGTATCAACCTGCCGTCAATACTTGATGGTGTACAGGTCAACTATGAGTATCAACCTGCCGTCAGAGTTTGATGGTGTACAGGTCAGCAATGAGTATCAACCTGTTGTCAGTATCTGATCGTGTACAAGTCAGCAATGAGTATCAACCTGCCGTCAATACCTGATGGTGTACAGGTCAGCAATGAGTATCAACCTGCCCTCAATGTCTGATGGTGTACAGGTCAGCAATGAGTATCAACCTGTCGTCAATGTCTGATGGTGTACAGGTTAGCAATGAGTATCAACCTGTCGTCAATGTCTGATGGGGTACAAGTCAGCAATGAATATCAACCTGCCGTCAATATATGATGGTGTACAGGTCAGCAAAGAGTATCAACCTGCCGTCAATGTCTGATGGTGTACAGGTCAGCAATGAGTATCAACCTGTCGTCAATGTCTTATGGTGTACAGGTCAGCAATGAGTATCAACCTGTCGTCAATACCTGATGGTGTACAGGTCAGCAATGAGTATCAACCTGCCGTCAATGTCTGATGGTGTACAGGTCAGCAATGAGTATCAACCTGCCGTCAATGTCTGATGGTGTACAAGTCAGTAATGAGTATCAACCTGCTGTCAATATCTGATGGTGTACAGGTTAGCAATGAGTATCAACTTGTCGTCAATAACTGATGGTGTATAGGTCAGCAATGAGTATCAACCTGCCGACAATGTCTGATGGTGTACAGGTCAGCAATGAGTATCAACATGTCGTCAATATCTGATGGTGTACAGGTCAGCAATGAGTATCAACCTGCCGTCAATGTCTGATGGTGTACAGGTCAGAAATGAGTATCAACCTGCCGTCAATACCTGATGGTGTACAAGTCAGCAATGAGTATTAACCTGTCGTCAATGTCTGATGGTGTACAGGTCAGCAATGAGTATCAACCTGTCGTCAATGTCTGATGGTGTACAGGTTAGCAATGATATCAACCTGTCGTCAATACCTGATGGTGTACAGGTCAGCAATGAGTATCAACCTGCCGTCAATGTCTGATGGTGTACAGGTCAGCAATGAGTATCAACCTGTTGTCAGTATCTGATGGTGTACAAGTCAGCAATGAGTATCAACCTGTCGTCAATGTCTGATGGTGTACAGGTCAGCAATGAGTATCAACCTGCCGTCAGTATCTGATGCTGTACAGGTCAGCAATGAGTATCAACCTGCCGTCAATACCTGATGGTGTACAGGTCACTAATGAGTATCAACCTGTCGTCAATATCTGATGGTGTACTGGTCAACAATGCGTATCAACCTGCTGTCAATGTCTGATGGTGTACAGGTAAGCAATGAGTATCAACCTGCCGTAAATGTCTGATGGTGTACAGGTCAGCAATGAGTATCAACCTGTCGTCAGTATCTGATGGTGTACAGGTCAGCAATGAGTATCAACCTGTCGTGAATGTCTGATGGTGTACAGGTTAGCAATGATATCAACCTGTCGTCAATACCTGATGGTGTACAGGTCAGCAATGTGTATCAACCTGCCGTCAATGTCTGATGGTGTACAGTTCAACAATGTGTATCAACCTGCCGTCAATACCTGATGGTGTACAAGTCAGCAATGAGTACCAACCTGTCGTCAATACCTGATGGTGTACAGGTCAGCAATGTGTATCAACCTGCCGTCAATGTCTGATGGTGTACAGGTCAGCAATGAGTATTAACCTGCCGTCAATACCTGATGGTGTACAGGTCAACAATGTGTATCAACCTGCCGTCAATACCTGATGGTGTACAACTCAGCAATGAGTACCAACCTGTCGTCAATACCTGATGGTGTACAGGCCAGCAATGATTATCAAACGATCGTGAGTATCTGATGGTGTACAGGTCAGCAAAGAGTATCAACCTGCCGTCAACTCTGCTTGTGTACAGGTCAGCAATGAGTATCAACCTGTCGTCAGTATCTGATGGAGTACAGGTCAGCAATGAGTATCAACCTGTCGTCCATGTCTGATGGTGTACAGGTTAGCAATGATATCAACCTGTCGTCAATACCTGATGGTGTACAGGTCAGCAATGTGTATCAACCTGCCGTCAATGTCTGATGGTGTACAGTTCAACAATGTGTATCAACCTGCCGTCAATACCTGATGGTGTACAAGTCAGCAATGAGTATCAACCTGTCGTCAATGTCTGATGGTGTACAGGTTAGCAATGCTATCAACCTGTCGTCAATACCTGATGGTGTACAGGTCAGCAATGAGTATCAACTTGTCGTCAGTATCTGATGGTGTACAAGTCAGCAATGAGTACCAACCTGTCGTCAATACCTGATGGTGTACAGGCCAGCAATGATTATCAAACGATCGTGAGTATCTGATGGTGTACAGGTCAGCAAAGAGTATCAACCTGCCGTCAACGTCTGCTTGTGTACAGGTCAGCAATGAGTATCAACCTGTCGACAGGATCTGATGGTGTACAGGTCAGCAATGAGTATCAACCTGTCGTCCATGTCTGATGGTGTACAGGTCTGCAATGTGTATCAACCTGCCGTCAATACCTGATGGTGTACAGGTCACTAATGAGTATCAACCTGTCGTCAATACTTGATGGTGTACAGGTCAACTATGAGTATCAACCTGCCGTCAGAGTTTGATGGTGTACAGGTCAGCAATGAGTATCAACCTGTTGTCAGTATCTCATGGTGTACAAGTCAGCAATGATTATCAACCTGCCGTCAATACCTGATGGTGTACAGGTCAGCAATGAGTATCAACCTGCCGTCAATGTCTGATGGTGTACAGGTCAGCAATGAGTATCACCCTGTCATCAATGTCTGATGGTGTACAGGTAAGCAATGAGTATCAACCTGCCGTCAATACCTGATGGTGTACAGGTCAGCAATGATTATCAACCTGCCGTCAATACCTGATGGTTTACAGGTCAGCAATGAGTATCAACCTGCCGTCAATGTCTGATGGTGTACAGGTCAGCAATGAGTATCAACCTGTCGTCAATGTCTGATGGTGTACAGGTCAGCAATGTGTATCAACCTGCCGTCAATGTCTGATGGTGTACAGGTCAGCAATGAGTATCAACCTGTCGTCAATGTCTGATGGTGAACAGGTTAGCAATGAGTATCAACCTGTCGTCAATGTCTTATGGTGTACAAGTCAGCAATGAATATCAACCTGCCGTCAATATATGATGGTGTACATGTCAGCAATGAGTATCAACCTGCCGTCAATGTCTGATGGTGTACAGGTCAGCAATGAGTATCAACCTATCGTCAATGTCTTATGGTGTACAGGTCAGCAATGAGTATCAACCTGTCGTCAATGTCTGATGGTGTACAGGTCAACAATGTGTATCAACCTGCCGTCAATACCTGATGGTGTACAAGTCAGCAATGAGTACCAACCTGTCGTCAATACCTGATGGTGTACAGGCCAGCAATGATTATCAAACGATCGTCAGTATCTGATGGTGTACAGGTCAGCAAAGAGTATCAACCTGCCGTGAATGTCTGATGGTGTACAGGTCAGCAATGCGTATTAACCTGTCGTCAATGTCTGATGGTGTACAGGTCAGCAATGAGTATGAACCTGCCGTCAATGTCTGATGGTGTACAGGTCAGCAATGAGTATGAACCTGCCGTCAATACTTGATTGTGTACAGGTCAGCAATGAGTATCAACCTGTCGTCAGTATCTGATGGTGTACAGGTCAGCAATGAGTACTAACCTGTCGTCAATGTCTGATGGTGTACAGGTCAGCAATGAGTATCAACCTGTCGTCAATGTCTGATGGTGTACAGGTCAGCAATGAGTATCAACCTGCCGTCAGTGTCTGATGGTGTATAGGTCAGCAATGAGTACCAACCTGCCGTCAATGTCTGATGGTTTACAGGTCAGCAATGAGTATCAACCTGCCGTCAATACTTGATGGTGTACAGGGCAGCAATGAGTATCAACCTGTCGTCAGTATCTGATGCTGTACAGGTCAGCAATGAATACCAACCTGTGGTCAATTTCTGATGGTGTACAGGTCAGCAATGAGTATCAACATGTCGTCAATACCTGATGGTGTACAGGTCAGCAATGAGTATCAACCTGCCGTCAATGTCTGATGGTGTACAGGTCAGCAATGATTATCAAACGATCGTTAGTATCTGATGGTGTACAGGTCAGCAAAGAGTATCAACCTGTCGTCAATGTCTGATGGTGTACAGGTTAGTAATGAGTATCAACCTGTCGTCAATGTCTGATGGGGTACAAGTCAGCAATGAATATCAACCTGCCGTCAATATATGATGGTGTACAGGTCAGCAATGAGTATCAACCTGGCGTCATTGTCTGATGGTGTACAGGTCAGCAATGAGTATCAACCTGTCGTCAATGTCTTATGGTGTACAGGTCACCAATGAGTATCAACCTGTCGTCAATACCTGATGGTGTACAGGTCAACAATGTGTATCAACCTGCCGTCAATACCTGATGGTGTACAAGTCAGCAATGAGTACCAACCTGTCGTCAATACCTGATGGTGTACAGGCCAGCAATGATTATCAAACGATCGTCAGTATCTGATGGTGTACAGGTCAGCAAAGAGTATCAACCTGCCGTCAATGTCTGATGGTGTACAGGTCAGCAATGAGTATCAAACTGTCGTCAATGTCTGATGGTGTACAGGTCAGCAATGAGTATTAACCTGTCGTCAATGTCTGATGGTGTACAGGTCAGCAATGAGTATCAACCAGCCGTCAATATCTGATGGTGTACAGGTCAGCAATGAGTATCAACCTGTCGTCAATACCTGATGGTGTACAGGTCAGCAATGAGTATCAACCTGCCGTCAATGTCTGATGGTGTACAGGTCAGCAATGAGTATCAACCTGCTGTCAATACCTGATGGTGTACAGGTCAGCAATGAGTATCAACCTGCCGTCAATGTCTGATGGTGTACAGGTCAGCAATGAGTATCAACCTGCTGTCAATACCTGATGGTGTACAGGTCAGCAATGAGTATCAACCTGTCGTCAATGTCTGATGGTGTACAGGTCAGCAATGAGTATCAACCTGTCATCAATGTCTGATGGTGTACAGGTCAGCAATGAGTATCAACCTGTCGTCAGTATCTGATGGTGTACAGGTCAGCAATGAGTATCAACCTGCCGTCAGTGTCTGATGGTGTATAGGTCAGCAATGAGTACCAACTTGCCGTCAATGTCTGATGGTGTACAGGTCAGCAATGATTATCAACCTGCCGTAAATACTTGATGGTGTACAGGGCAGCAATGAATACCAACCTGTGGTCAATACCTGATGGTGTACAGGTCAGCAATGAGTATCAACCTGTCGTCTGTATCTGATGGTGTACAGGTCATCAATGAGTACCAAACTGTCGTCAATATCTGATGGTGTACAGGTCAGCAATGAGTATCAACCTGCCGTCAATCTCTGATGGTGTACAGGTCATCAATGAGCATCAACCTGTCGTCAATACCTGATGGTGTACAGGTCAGCAATGAGTATCAACCTGTCGTCAGTATCTGATGGTGTACAGGTCAGCAATGAGTATCAACCTGCCGTCAGTATCTGATGGTGTACAGGTCAGCAATGAGTATCAACCTGTCGTCAATAACTGATGGTGTACAGGTCAGCAATGAGTATCAACCTGCCGTCAATGTCTGATTGTGTACAGGTCAGCAATGAGTATCAACCTGCCGTCAGTGTCTGATGGTGTACAGGTCAGCAATGAGTATCAACCTGTCGTCTGTATCTGATGGTGTACAAGTCAGCAATGAGTATCAACCTACCGTCAATGTCTGATGGTGTACAGGTCAGCAATGAGTATCAACCTGCCGTCAATTTCTGATGGTGTACAGGTCAGCAATGAGTATCAACCTGTCGTCAATGTCTGATGGTGTACAGGTCAGCAATGAGTATCAACCTGTCGTCAGTATCTGATGGTGTACAGGTCAGCAATGAGTATCAACCTGCCGTCAGTATCTGATGGTGTACAGGTCAGCAATGAGTATCAACTTGTCGTCAATAACTGATGGTGTACAGGTCAGCAATGAGTATCAACCTGCCGTCAATGTCTGATTGTGTACAGGTCAGCAATGAGTATCAACCTGCCGTCAGTGTCTGATGGTGTACAGGTCAGCAATGAGTATCAACCTGTCGTCAGTATCTGATGGTGTACAAGTCAGCAATGAGTATCAACCTACCGTCAATGTCTGATGGTGTACAGGTCAGCAATGAGTATCAACCTGCCGTCAATTTCTGATGGTGTACAGGTCAGCAATGAGTATCAACCTGTCGTCAATGTCTGATGGTGTACAGGTCAGCAATGAGTATCAACCAGCCGTCAATGTCTAATGGTGTACAGGTCAGCAATGAGTATTAACCTGTCGTCAATGTCTGATGGTGTACAGGTCAGCAATGAGTATCAACCCGTCGTCAATGTATGATGGTGTACATGTCAGCAATGTGTATCAACCTGCTGTCAATGTCTGATGGTTTACAGGTCAGCAATGAGTATCAACCTGTCGTCAATGTCTGATGGTGTACAGGTTAGCAATGATATCAACCTGTCGTCAATACCTGATGGTGTACAGGTCAGCAATGAGTATCAACCTGCCGTCAATGTCTGATGGTGTACAGGTCAGCAATGAGTATCAACCTGTTGTCAGTATCTGATGGTGTACAAGTCAGCAATAGGTATCAACCTGTCGTCAATGTCTGATGGTGTACAGGTCAGCAATGTGTATCAACCTGCCGTCAATACCTGATGGTGTACAGGTCACTAATGAGTATCAATCTGTCGTCAATATCTGATGGTGTACTGGTCAACAATGAGTATCAACCTGCTGTCAATGTCTGATGGTGTACAGGTAAGCAATGAGTATCAACCTGCCGTCAATGTCTGATGGTGTACAGGTCAGCAATGAGTATCAACCTGTCGTCAGTATCTGATGGTGTACAGGTCAGCAATGAGTATCAACCTGTCGTCAATGTCTGATGGTGTACAGGTCAGCAATGATATCAACCTGTCGTCAATACCTGATGGTGTACAGGTCAGCAATGTGTATCAACCTGCCGTCAATGTCTGATGGTGTACAGGTCAACATTGTGTATCAACCTGCCGTCAATACCTGATGGTGTACAGGCCAGCAATGATTATCAAACGATCGTGAGTATCTGATGGTGTACAGGTCAGCAAAGAGTATCAACCTGCCGTCAACGTCTGCTTGTGTACAGGTCAGCAATGAGTATCAACTTGTCGTCAGTATCTGATGGTGTACAGGTCAGCAATGAGTATCAACCTGTCGTCCATGTCTGATGGTGTACAGGTCAGCAATGTGTATCAACCTGCCGTCAATACCTGATGGTGTACAGGTCACTAATGAGTATCAACCTGTCGTCAATACTTGATGGTGTACAGGTCAACTATGAGTATCAACCTGCCGTCAGAGTTTGATGGTGTACAGGTCAGCAATGAGTATCAACCTGTTGTCAGTATCTGATGGTGTACAAGTCAGCAATGAGTATCAACCTGCCGTCAATACCTGATGGTGTACAGGTCAGCAATGAGTATCAACCTGCCGTCAATGTCTGATGGTGTACAGGACAGCAATGAGTATCAACCTGTCGTCAATATCTGATGGTGTACAGGTTAGCAATGTGTATCAACCTGTCGTCAATGTCTGATGGGGTACAAGTCAGCAATGAATATCAACCTGCCTTCAATATATGATGGTGTACAGGTCAGCAATGAGTATCAACCTGCCGTCAATGTCTGATGGTGTACAGGTCAGCAATGAGTATCAACCTGTCGTCAATACCTAATGGTGTACAGGTCAACAATGTGTATCAACCTGCCGTCAATACCTGATGGTGTACAAGTCAGCAATGAGTACCAACCTGTCGTCAATACCTGATGGTGTACAGGCCAGCAATGATTATCAAACGATCGTCAGTATCTGATGGTGTACAGGTCAGCAAAGAGTATCAACCTGCCGTCAATGTCTGGTGGTGTACAGGTCAGCAATGAGTATCAAACTGTCGTCAATGTCTGATGGTGTACAGGTCAGCAATGAGTACTAACCTGTCGTCAATGTCTGATGGTGTACAGGTCAGCAATGAGTATCAACCTGCCGTCAATGTCTGATGGTGTACACGTCAGCAATGAGTATCAACCTGGCGTCAATACTTGATTGTGTACAGGTCAGCAATGAGTATCAACCTGTCATCAATGTCTGATGGTGTACAGGTCAGCAATGAGTATCAACCTGCCGTCAATACTTGATTGTGTACATGTCAGCAATGAGTATCAACCTGTCATCAATGTCTGATGCGGTACAAGTCAGCAATGAGTATCAACCTGTCGTCAGTATCTGATGGTGTACAAGTCAGCAATGAGTATCAACCTGCCGTCAATACCTGATGGTGTACAGGTCAGCAATGAGTATCAACCTGCCGTCAATGTCTGATGGTGTGCAGGTCAGCAATGAGTATCAACCTGTCGTCAATGTCTGATGGTGTACAGGTTAGCAATGAGTATCAACATGTCGTCAATGTCTGATGGAGTACAAGTCAGCAATGAGTATCAACCTGCCGTCAATACCTGATGGTGTACAGGTCAGCAATGAGTATCAACCTGCCGTCAATGTCTGATGGTGTACAGGTCAGCAATGAGTATCAACCTGTCGTCAATGTCTGATGGTGTACAGGTCAGCAATGTGTATCAACCTGTCATCAATGTCTGATGGTGTACAGGTCAACAATGAGTATCAACTTGTCGTCAATAACTGATGGTGTACAGGTCAGCAATGAGTATCAACCTGCCGTCAATGTCTGATTGTGTACAGGTCAGCAATGAGTATCAACCTGCCGTCAGTGTCTGATGGTGTACAGGTCAGCAATGAGTATCAACCTGTCGTCAGTATCTGATGGTGTACAAGTCAGCAATGAGTATCAACCTACCGTCAATGTCTGATGGTGTACAGGTCAGCAATGAGTATCAACCTGCCGTCAATTTCTGATGGTGTACAGGTCAGCAATGAGTATCAACCTGTCGTCAATGTATGATGGTGTACAGGTCAGCAATGAGTATCAACCAGCCGTCAATGTCTAATGGTGTACAGGTCAGCAATGAGTATTAACCTGTCGTCAATGTCTGATGGTGTACAGGTCAGCAATGAGTATCAACCCGTCGTCAATGTATGATGGTGTACATGTCAGCAATGTGTATCAACCTGCTGTCAATGTCTGATGGTTTACAGGTCAGCAATGAGTATCAACCTGTCGTCAATGTCTGATGGTGTACAGGTTAGCAATGATATCAACCTGTCGTCAATACCTGATGGTGTACAGGTCAGCAATGAGTATCAACCTGCCGTCAATGTCTGATGGTGTACAGGTCAGCAATGAGTATCAACCTGTTGTCAGTATCTGATGGTGTACAAGTCAGCAATAGGTATCAACCTGTCGTCAATGTCTGATGGTGTACAGGTCAGCAATGAGTATCAACCTGCCGTCAATGTCTGATGGTGTACAGGTCAGCAATGAGTATCAACCTGCCGTCAGTATCTGATGGTGTACAGGTCAGCAATGAGTATCAACCTGCCGTCAATACCTGATGGTGTACAGGTCACTAATGAGTATCAATCTGTCGTCAATATCTGATGGTGTACTGGTCAACAATGAGTATCAACCTGCTGTCAATGTCTGATGGTGTACAGGTAAGCAATGAGTATCAACCTGCCGTCAATGTCTGATGGTGTACAGGTCAGCAATGAGTATCAACCTGTCGTCAGTATCTGATGGTGTACAGGTCAGCAATGAGTATCAACCTGTCGTCAATGTCTGATGGTGTACAGGTCAGCAATGATATCAACCTGTCGTCAATACCTGATGGTGTACAGGTCAGCAATGTGTATCAACCTGCCGTCAATGTCTGATGGTGTACAGGTCAACATTGTGTATCAACCTGCCGTCAATACCTGATGGTGTACAAGTCAGCAATGAGTATCAACCTGTCGTCAGTATCTGATGGTGTACAGGCCAGCAATGATTATCAAACGATCGTGAGTATCTGATGGTGTACAGGTCAGCAAAGAGTATCAACCTGCCGTCAACGTCTGCTTGTGTACAGGTCAGCAATGAGTATCAACCTGTCGTCAGTATCTGATGGTGTACAGGTCAGCAATGAGTATCAACCTGTCGTCCATGTCTGATGGTGTACAGGTCAGCAATGTGTATCAACCTGCCGTCAATACCTGATGGTGTACAGGTCACTAATGAGTATCAACCTGTCGTCAATACTTGATGGTGTACAGGTCAACTATGAGTATCAACCTGCCGTCAGAGTTTGATGGTGTACAGGTCAGCAATGAGTATCAACCTGTTGTCAGTATCTGATGGTGTACAAGTCAGCAATGAGTATCAACCTGCCGTCAATACCTGATGGTGTACAGGTCAGCAATGAGTATCAACCTGCCGTCAATGTCTGATGGTGTACAGGTCAGCAATGAGTATCAACCTGTCGTCAATATCTGATGGTGTACAGGTTAGCAATGAGTATCAACCTGTCGTCAATGTCTGATGGGGTACAAGTCAGCAATGAATATCAACCTGCCTTCAATATATGATGGTGTACAGGTCAGCAATGAGTATCAGCCTGCCGTCAATGTCTGATGGTGTACAGGTCAGCAATGAGTATCAACCTGTCGTCAATACCTAATGGTGTACAGGTCAACAATGTGTATCAACCTGCCGTCAATACCTGATGGTGTACAAGTCAGCAATGATTATCAAACGATCGTCAGTATCTGATGGTGTTCAGATCAGCAAAGAGTATCAACCTGCCGTCAATGTATGATGGTGTACAGGTCAGCAATGAGTATCAAACTGTCGTCAATGTCTGATGGTGTACAGGTCAGCAATGAGTATTAACCTGTCGTCAATGTCTGATGGTGTACAGGTCAGCAATGAGTATCAACCTGCCGTTAATGTCTGATGGTGTACAGGTCAGCAATGAGTATCAACCTGCCGTCAATACTTGATTGTGTACAGGTCAGCAATGAGTATCAACCTGTCGTCAGTATCTGATGGTGTACAGGTCAGCAATGAGTACCAACCTGTCGTCAATGTCTGATAGTGTACAGGTCAGCAATGAGTATCAACCTGTCGTCAATACCTGATGGTGTACAGGTCAGCAATGAGTATCAACCTGCCGTCAATGTCTGATGGTGTACAGGTCAGCAATGAGTATCAACCTGCTGTCGATACCTGATGGTGTACAGGTCAGCAATGAGTATCAACCTGTCGTAAATGTCTGATGGTGTACAGGTCAGCAATGAGTATCAACCTGTCGTCAATGTCTGATGGTGTACAGGTCAGCAATGAGTATCAACCTGTCATCAATGTCTGATTGTGTACAGGTCAGCAATGAGTATCAACCTGTCGTCAGTATCTGATGGTGTACAGGTCAGCAATGAGTATCAACCTGCCGTCAGTGTCTGATGGTGTATAGGTCAGCAATGAGTACCAACCTGCTGTCAATGTCTGATGGTGTACAGGTCAGCAATGATTATCAACCTGCCGTAAATACTTGATGGTGTACAGGGCAGCAATGAGTATCAACCTGTCGTCAGTATCTGATGCTGTACAGGTCAGCAATGAATACCAACCTCTGGTCAATGTCTGATGGTGTACAGGTCAGCAATGAGTATCAACTTGTCGTCAGTATCTGATGGTGTACAGGTCAACAATGTGTACCAACCTGTCGTCAATACCTGATGGTGTACAGGTCAGCAATGAGTATCAATCTGTCGTCAATGTCTGATGGTGTACAGGTCAGCAATGAGTATCAACCTGCCGTCAGTGTCTGATGGTGTACAGGTCAGCAATGAGTATCAACCTGTAGTCAGTATCTGATGGTGTACAAGTCAGCAATGAGTATCAACCTACCGTCAATGTCTGATGGTGTACAGGTCAGCAATGAGTATCAACCTGCCGTCAATGTCTGATGGTGTACAGGTCAGCAATGAGTATCAACCTGCCGTCAATGTCTGATGGTGTACAAGTCAGCAATGAGTATCAACCTGCTGTCAATATCTGATGGTGTACAGGTCAGCAATGAGTATCAACTTGTCGTCAATAACTGATGGTTTACAGGTCAGCAATGAGTATCAACCTGCCGTCAATGTCTGATGGTGTACAGGTCAGCAATGAGTATCAACCTGTCGTCAATACCTAATGGTGTACAGGTCAACAATGTGTATCAACCTGCCGTCAATACCTGATGGTGTACAAGTCAGCAATGAGTACCAACCTGTCGTCAATACCTGATGGTGTACAGGCCAGCAATGATTATCAAACGATCGTCAGTATCTGATGGTGTACAGGTCAGCAAAGAGTATCAACCTGCCGTCAATGTCTGGTGGTGTACAGGTCAGCAATGAGTATCAAACTGTCGTCAATGTCTGATGGTGTACAGGTCAGCAATGAGTACTAACCTGTCGTCAATGTCTGATGGTGTACAGGTCAGCAATGAGTATCAACCTGCCGTCAATGTCTGATGGTGTACACGTCAGCAATGAGTATCAACCTGCCGTCAATACTTGATTGTGTACCGGTCAGCAATGAGTATCAACCTGTCATCAATGTCTGATGGTGTACAGGTCAGCAATGAGTATCAAACTGCCGTCAATACTTGATTGTGTACATGTCAGCAATGAGTATCAACCTGTCATCAATGTCTGATGCGGTACAAGTCAGCAATGAGTATCAACCTGTCGTCAGTATCTGATGGTGTACAAGTCAGCAATGAGTATCAACCTGCCGTCAATACCTGATGGTGTACAGGTCAGCAATGAGTATCAACCTGCCGTCAATGTCTGATGGTGTGCAGGTCAGCAATGAGTACCAACCTGTCGTCAATGTCTGATAGTGTACAGGTCAGCAATGAGTATCAACCTGTCGTCAATACCTGATGGTGTACAGGTCAGCAATGAGTATCAACCTGCCGTCAATGTCTGATGGTGTACAGGTCAGCAATGAGTATCAACCTGCTGTCGATACCTGATGGTGTACAGGTCAGCAATGAGTATCAACCTGTCGTAAATGTCTGATGGTGTACAGGTCAGCAATGAGTATCAACCTGTCGTCAATGTCTGATGGTGTACAGGTCAGCAATGAGTATCAACCTGTCATCAATGTCTGATTGTGTACAGGTCAGCAATGAGTATCAACCTGTCGTCAGTATCTGATGGTGTACAGGTCAGCAATGAGTATCAACCTGCCGTCAGTGTCTGATGGTGTATAGGTCAGCAATGTGTACCAACCTGCTGTCAATGTCTGATGGTGTACAGGTCAGCAATGATTATCAACCTGCCGTAAATACTTGATGGTGTACAGGGCAGCAATGAGTATCAACCTGTCGTCAGTATCTGATGCTGTACAGGTCAGCAATGAATACCAACCTCTGGTCAATGTCTGATGGTGTACAGGTCAGCAATGAGTATCAACTTGTCGTCAGTATCTGATGGTGTACAGGTCAACAATGTGTACCAACCTGTCGTCAATACCTGATGGTGTACAGGTCAGCAATGAGTATCAATCTGTCGTCAATGTCTGATGGTGTACAGGTCAGCAATGAGTATCAACCTGCCGTCAGTGTCTGATGGTGTACAGGTCAGCAATGAGTATCAACCTGTAGTCAGTATCTGATGGTGTACAAGTCAGCAATGAGTATCAACCTACCGTCAATGTCTGATGGTGTACAGGTCAGCAATGAGTATCAACCTGCCGTCAATGTCTGATGGTGTACAGGTCAGCAATGAGTATCAACCTGCCGTCAATGTCTGATGGTGTACAAGTCAGCAATGAGTATCAACCTGCTGTCAATATCTGATGGTGTACAGGTCAGCAATGAGTATCAACTTGTCGTCAATAACTGATGGTTTACAGGTCAGCAATGAGTATCAACCTGCCGTCAATGTCTGATGGTGTACAGGTCAGCAATGAGTATCAACCTGTCGTCAATACCTAATGGTGTACAGGTCAACAATGTGTATCAACCTGCCGTCAATACCTGATGGTGTACAAGTCAGCAATGAGTACCAACCTGTCGTCAATACCTGATGGTGTACAGGCCAGCAATGATTATCAAACGATCGTCAGTATCTGATGGTGTACAGGTCAGCAAAGAGTATCAACCTGCCGTCAATGTCTGGTGGTGTACAGGTCAGCAATGAGTATCAAACTGTCGTCAATGTCTGATGGTGTACAGGTCAGCAATGAGTACTAACCTGTCGTCAATGTCTGATGGTGTACAGGTCAGCAATGAGTATCAACCTGCCGTCAATGTCTGATGGTGTACACGTCAGCAATGAGTATCAACCTGCCGTCAATACTTGATTGTGTACCGGTCAGCAATGAGTATCAACCTGTCATCAATGTCTGATGGTGTACAGGTCAGCAATGAGTATCAAACTGCCGTCAATACTTGATTGTGTACATGTCAGCAATGAGTATCAACCTGTCATCAATGTCTGATGCGGTACAAGTCAGCAATGAGTATCAACCTGTCGTCAGTATCTGATGGTGTACAAGTCAGCAATGAGTATCAACCTGCCGTCAATACCTGATGGTGTACAGGTCAGCAATGAGTATCAACCTGCCGTCAATGTCTGATGGTGTGCAGGTCAGCAATGAGTATCAACCTGTCGTCAATGTCTGATGGTGTACAGGTTAGCAATGAGTATCAACATGTCGTCAATGTCTGATGGAGTACAAGTCAGCAATGAGTATCAACCTGCCGTCAATACCTGATGGTGTACAGGTCAGCAATGAGTATCAACCTGCCGTCAATGTCTGATGGTGTACAGGTCAGCAATGAGTATCAACCTGTCGTCAATGTCTGATGGTGTACAGGTCAGCAATGTGTATCAACCTGTCATCAATGTCTGATGGTGTACAGGTCAACAATGAGTATCAACTTGTCGTCAATAACTGATGGTGTACAGGTCAGCAATGAGTATCAACCTGCCGTCAATGTCTGATTGTGTACAGGTCAGCAATGAGTATCAACCTGCCGTCAGTGTCTGATGGTGTACAGGTCAGCAATGAGTATCAACCTGTCGTCAGTATCTGATGGTGTACAAGTCAGCAATGAGTATCAACCTACCGTCAATGTCTGATGGTGTACAGGTCAGCAATGAGTATCAACCTGCCGTCAATTTCTGATGGTGTACAGGTCAGCAATGAGTATCAACCTGTCGTCAATGTCTGATGGTGTACAGGTCAGCAATGAGTATCAACCAGCCGTCAATGTCTAATGGTGTACAGGTCAGCAATGAGTATTAACCTGTCGTCAATGTCTGATGGTGTACAGGTCAGCAATGAGTATCAACCCGTCGTCAATGTATGATGGTGTACATGTCAGCAATGTGTATCAACCTGCTGTCAATGTCTGATGGTTTACAGGTCAGCAATGAGTATCAACCTGTCGTCAATGTCTGATGGTGTACAGGTTAGCAATGATATCAACCTGTCGTCAATACCTGATGGTGTACAGGTCAGCAATGAGTATCAACCTGCCGTCAATGTCTGATGGTGTACAGGTCAGCAATGAGTATCAACCTGTTGTCAGTATCTGATGGTGTACAAGTCAGCAATAGGTATCAACCTGTCGTCAATGTCTGATGGTGTACAGGTCAGCAATGAGTATCAACCTGCCGTCAATGTCTGATGGTGTACAGGTCAGCAATGAGTATCAACCTGCCGTCAGTATCTGATGGTGTACAGGTCAGCAATGAGTATCAACCGGCCGTCAATACCTGATGGTGTACAGGTCACTAATGAGTATCAATCTGTCGTCAATATCTGATGGTGTACTGGTCAACAATGAGTATCAACCTGCTGTCAATGTCTGATGGTGTACAGGTAAGCAATGAGTATCAACCTGCCGTCAATGTCTGATGGTGTACAGGTCAGCAATGAGTATCAACCTGTCGTCAGTATCTGATGGTGTACAGGTCAGCAATGAGTATCAACCTGTCGTCAATGTCTGATGGTGTACAGGTCAGCAATTATATCAACCTGTCGTCAATACCTGATGGTGTACAGGTCAGCAATGTGTATCAACCTGCCGTCAATGTCTGATGGTGTACAGGTCAACATTGTGTATCAACCTGCCGTCAATACCTGATGGTGTACAAGTCAGCAATGAGTATCAACCTGTAGTCAGTATCTGATGGTGTACAGGCCAGCAATGATTATCAAACGATCGTGAGTATCTGATGGTGTACAGGTCAGCAAAGAGTATCAACCTGCCGTCAACGTCTGCTTGTGTACAGGTCAGCAATGAGTATCAACCTGTCGTCAGTATCTGATGGTGTACAGGTCAGCAATGAGTATCAACCTGTCGTCCATGTCTGATGGTGTACAGGTCAGCAATGTGTATCAACCTGCCGTCAATACCTGATGGTGTACAGGTCACTAATGAGTATCAACCTGTCGTCAATACTTGATGGTGTACAGGTCAACTATGAGTATCAACCTGCCGTCAGAGTTTGATGGTGTACAGGTCAGCAATGAGTATCAACCTGCCGTCAATGTCTGATGGTGTACAGGTCAGCAATGAGTATCAACCTGTCGTCAATATCTGATGGTGTACAGGTTAGCAATGAGTATCAACCTGTCGTCAATGTCTGATGGGGTACAAGTCAGCAATGAATATCAACCTGCCTTCAATATATGATGGTGTACAGGTCAGCAATGAGTATCAGCCTGCCGTCAATGTCTGATGGTGTACAGGTCAGCAATGAGTATCAACCTGTCATCAATACCTAATGGTGTACAGGTCAACAATGTGTATCAACCTGCCGTCAATACCTGATGGTGTACAAGTCAGCAATGATTATCAAACGATCGTCAGTATCTGATGGTGTTCAGATCAGCAAAGAGTATCAACCTGCCGTCAATGTCTGATGGTGTACAGGTCAGCAATGAGTATCAAACTGTCGTCAATGTCTGATGGTGTACAGGTCAGCAATGAGTATTAACCTGTCGTCAATGTCTGATGGTGTACAGGTCAGCAATGAGTATCAACCTGCCGTTAATGTCTGATGGTGTACAGGTCAGCAATGAGTATCAACCTGCCGTCAATACTTGATTGTGTACAGGTCAGCAATGAGTATCAACCTGTCGTCAGTATCTGATGGTGTACAGGTCAGCAATGAGTACCAACCTGTCGTCAATGTCTGATAGTGTACAGGTCAGCAATGAGTATCAACCTGTCGTCAATACCTGATGGTGTACAGGTCAGCAATGAGTATCAACCTGCCGTCAATGTCTGATGGTGTACAGGTCAGCAATGAGTATCAACCTGCTGTCGATACCTGATGGTGTACAGGTCAGCAATGAGTATCAACCTGCCGTCAATGTCTGATGGTGTACAGGTCAGCAATGAGTATCAACCTGTCGTCAATGTCTGATGGTGTACAGGTCAGCAATGTGTATCAACCTGTCATCAATGTCTGATGGTGTACAGGTCAACAATGAGTATCAACTTGTCGTCAATAACTGATGGTGTACAGGTCAGCAATGAGTATCAACCTGCCGTCAATGTCTGATTGTGTACAGGTCAGCAATGAGTATCAACCTGCCGTCAGTGTCTGATGGTGTACAGGTCAGCAATGAGTATCAACCTGTCGTCAGTATCTGATGGTGTACAAGTCAGCAATGAGTATCAACCTACCGTCAATGTCTGATGGTGTACAGGTCAGCAATGAGTATCAACCTGCCGTCAATTTCTGATGGTGTACAGGTCAGCAATGAGTATCAACCTGTCGTCAATGTCTGATGGTGTACAGGTCAGCAATGAGTATCAACCAGCCGTCAATGTCTAATGGTGTACAGGTCAGCAATGAGTATTAACCTGTCGTCAATGTCTGATGGTGTACAGGTCAGCAATGAGTATCAACCCGTCGTCAATGTATGATGGTGTACATGTCAGCAATGTGTATCAACCTGCTGTCAATGTCTGATGGTTTACAGGTCAGCAATGAGTATCAACCTGTCGTCAATGTCTGATGGTGTACAGGTTAGCAATGATATCAACCTGTCGTCAATACCTGATGGTGTACAGGTCAGCAATGAGTATCAACCTGCCGTCAATGTCTGATGGTGTACAGGTCAGCAATGAGTATCAACCTGTTGTCAGTATCTGATGGTGTACAAGTCAGCAATAGGTATCAACCTGTCGTCAATGTCTGATGGTGTACAGGTCAGCAATGAGTATCAACCTGCCGTCAATGTCTGATGGTGTACAGGTCAGCAATGAGTATCAACCTGCCGTCAGTATCTGATGGTGTACAGGTCAGCAATGAGTATCAACCGGCCGTCAATACCTGATGGTGTACAGGTCACTAATGAGTATCAATCTGTCGTCAATATCTGATGGTGTACTGGTCAACAATGAGTATCAACCTGCTGTCAATGTCTGATGGTGTACAGGTAAGCAATGAGTATCAACCTGCCGTCAATGTCTGATGGTGTACAGGTCAGCAATGAGTATCAACCTGTCGTCAGTATCTGATGGTGTACAGGTCAGCAATGAGTATCAACCTGTCGTCAATGTCTGATGGTGTACAGGTCAGCAATGATATCAACCTGTCGTCAATACCTGATGGTGTACAGGTCAGCAATGTGTATCAACCTGCCGTCAATGTCTGATGGTGTACAGGTCAACATTGTGTATCAACCTGCCGTCAATACCTGATGGTGTACAAGTCAGCAATGAGTATCAACCTGTAGTCAGTATCTGATGGTGTACAGGCCAGCAATGATTATCAAACGATCGTGAGTATCTGATGGTGTACAGGTCAGCAAAGAGTATCAACCTGCCGTCAACGTCTGCTTGTGTACAGGTCAGCAATGAGTATCAACCTGTCGTCAGTATCTGATGGTGTACAGGTCAGCAATGAGTATCAACCTGTCGTCCATGTCTGATGGTGTACAGGTCAGCAATGTGTATCAACCTGCCGTCAATACCTGATGGTGTACAGGTCACTAATGAGTATCAACCTGTCGTCAATACTTGATGGTGTACAGGTCAACTATGAGTATCAACCTGCCGTCAGAGTTTGATGGTGTACAGGTCAGCAATGAGTATCAACCTGCCGTCAATGTCTGATGGTGTACAGGTCAGCAATGAGTATCAACCTGTCGTCAATATCTGATGGTGTACAGGTTAGCAATGAGTATCAACCTGTCGTCAATGTCTGATGGGGTACAAGTCAGCAATGAATATCAACCTGCCTTCAATATATGATGGTGTACAGGTCAGCAATGAGTATCAGCCTGCCGTCAATGTCTGATGGTGTACAGGTCAGCAATGAGTATCAACCTGTCATCAATACCTAATGGTGTACAGGTCAACAATGTGTATCAACCTGCCGTCAATACCTGATGGTGTACAAGTCAGCAATGATTATCAAACGATCGTCAGTATCTGATGGTGTTCAGATCAGCAAAGAGTATCAACCTGCCGTCAATGTCTGATGGTGTACAGGTCAGCAATGAGTATCAAACTGTCGTCAATGTCTGATGGTGTACAGGTCAGCAATGAGTATTAACCTGTCGTCAATGTCTGATGGTGTACAGGTCAGCAATGAGTATCAACCTGCCGTTAATGTCTGATGGTGTACAGGTCAGCAATGAGTATCAACCTGCCGTCAATACTTGATTGTGTACAGGTCAGCAATGAGTATCAACCTGTCGTCAGTATCTGATGGTGTACAGGTCAGCAATGAGTACCAACCTGTCGTCAATGTCTGATAGTGTACAGGTCAGCAATGAGTATCAACCTGTCGTCAATACCTGATGGTGTACAGGTCAGCAATGAGTATCAACCTGCCGTCAATGTCTGATGGTGTACAGGTCAGCAATGAGTATCAACCTGCTGTCGATACCTGATGGTGTACAGGTCAGCAATGAGTATCAACCTGTCGTAAATGTCTGATGGTGTACAGGTCAGCAATGAGTATCAACCTGTCGTCAATGTCTGATGGTGTACAGGTCAGCAATGAGTATCAACCTGTCATCAATGTCTGATTGTGTACAGGTCAGCAATGAGTATCAACCTGTCGTCAGTATCTGATGGTGTACAGGTCAGCAATGAGTATCAACCTGCCGTCAGTGTCTGATGGTGTATAGGTCAGCAATGAGTACCAACCTGCTGTCAATGTCTGATGGTGTACAGGTCAGCAATGATTATCAACCTGCCGTAAATACTTGATGGTGTACAGGGCAGCAATGAGTATCAACCTGTCGTCAGTATCTGATGCTGTACAGGTCAGCAATGAATACCAACCTCTGGTCAATGTCTGATGGTGTACAGGTCAGCAATGAGTATCAACTTGTCGTCAGTATCTGATGGTGTACAGGTCAACAATGTGTACCAACCTGTCGTCAATACCTGATGGTGTACAGGTCAGCAATGAGTATCAATCTGTCGTCAATGTCTGATGGTGTACAGGTCAGCAATGAGTATCAACCTGCCGTCAGTGTCTGATGGTGTACAGGTCAGCAATGAGTATCAACCTGTAGTCAGTATCTGATGGTGTACAAGTCAGCAATGAGTATCAACCTACCGTCAATGTCTGATGGTGTACAGGTCAGCAATGAGTATCAACCTGCCGTCAATGTCTGATGGTGTACAGGTCAGCAATGAGTATCAACCTGCCGTCAATGTCTGATGGTGTACAAGTCAGCAATGAGTATCAACCTGCTGTCAATATCTGATGGTGTACAGGTCAGCAATGAGTATCAACTTGTCGTCAATAACTGATGGTTTACAGGTCAGCAATGAGTATCAACCTGCCGTCAATGTCTGATGGTGTACAGGTCAGCAATGAGTATCAACATGTCGTCAATATCTGATGGTGTACAGGTCAGCAATGAGTATCAACCTGCCGTCAATGTCTGATGGTGTACAGGTGAGAAATGAGTATCAACCTGCCGTCAATACCTGATGGTGTAAAAGTCAGCAATGAGTATTAACCTGTCGTCAATGTCTGATGGTGTACAGGTCAGCAATGTGTATCAACCTGCTGTCAATGTCTGATGGTGTACAGGTCAGCAATGAGTATCAACCTGTCGTCAATGTCTGATGGTGTACAGGTTAGCAATGATATCAAACTGTCGTCAATTCCTGATGGTCTACAGGTCAGCAATGTGTATCAGCCTGCCGTCAATGTCTGATTGTGTACAGGTCAACAATGTGTATCAACCTGCCGTCAATACCTGATGGTGTACAAGTCAGCAATGAGTACCAACCTGTCGTCAATACCTGATGGTGTACAGGCCAGCAATGATTATCAAACGATCGTCAGTATCTGATGGTGTACAGGTCAGCAAAGAGTATCAACCTGCCGTCAATGTCTGGTGGTGTACAGGTCAGCAAAGAGTATCAAACTGTCGTCAATGTCTGATGGTGTACAGGTCAGCAATGAGTATTAACCTGTCGTCAATGTCTGATGGTGTACAGGTCAGCAATGAGTATCAACCTGCCGTCAATGTCTGATGGTGTACAGGTCAGCAATGAGTATCAACCTGCCGTCAATACTTGATTGTGTACAGGTCAGCAAGGAGTATCAACCTGTCATCAATGTCTGATGGTGTACAGGTCAGCAATGAGCATCAACCTGCCGTCAATACTTGATTGTGTACAGGTCAGCAATGAGTATCAAACTGTCATCAATGTCTGATGGTGTACAGGTCAGCAATGAGTATCAACCTGTCGTCAGTATCTGATGGTGTACAGGTCAGCAATGAGTATCAACCTGCCGTCAGTGTCTGATGGTGTATAGGTCAGCAATGAGTACCAACCTGCCCTCAGTATCTGATGCTGTACAGGTTAGCAATGAAAACCAACCTGTGGTCAATGTCTCATGCTGTACAGGTCAGCAATGTGTATCAACCTGTCGTCAATACCTGATGGCGTACAGGTCAGCAATGAGTATCAACCTTTCGTCAATATCTGATGGTGTACAGGTCATCAATGAGTACCAATCTCTCGTCAATATCTGATGGTGTACAGGTCCGCAATGAGTATCAACTTGTCGTCAGTATCTGATGGTGTACAGGTCAACAATGAGTATAAACCTGCCGTCAATGTCTGATGGTGTACAGGTCAGCAATGTGTATCAACCTGCCGTCAATGTCTGATGGTGTACAGGTCAGCAATGAGTATAAACCTGCCGTCAATGTCTGATGCTCTACAGGTCAGCAATGAGTATCAACCTGTCGTCAATACCTGATGGTGTACAGGTCAGCAATGAGTATCAACCTGTCGTCAATACCTGATGGTGTACAGGTCAGCAATGAGTATCAACCTGCCGTCAATGTCTGATGGTGTACAGGTCAGCAATTAGTATCAACCTGCCGTCAGTGTCTGATGGTGTACGGGTCAGCAATGAGTATCAACCTGTCGTCAGTATCTGATGGTGTACAGGTCAGCAATGAGTATCAACCTGCCGTCGATGTCTGATGGTTTTCAGGTCAGCAATGAGTATCAACCTGTCGTCAGTATCTGATGGCGTACAGGTCAGCAATGTGTATCAACCTGCCGTCAATGCCTGATGGTGTACAGGTCAGCAATGAGTATCAACATGTCGTCAATATCTGATGGTGTACAGGTCAGCAACGAGTATCAACCTGCCGTCAATGTCTGATGGTGTACAGGTCAGCAATGTGTATCAACCTGCCGTCAATGTCTGATGGTGTACAGGTCAGCAATGAGTATCGAGCTGCCGTCAGTATCTGATGGTGTACAGGTCAGCAATGAGTATCAACCTGCCGTCAATGTCTGATGGAGTACAGGTCAGCAATGAGTATCAACCTGTCGTCAGTATCTGATGGCGTACAGGTCAGCAATGAGTATCAACCCGTCGTCAATGTATGATGGTGTACAGGTAAGCAATGTGTATCAACCTGCTGTCAATGTCTGATGGTGTACAGGTTAGCAATGATATCAAACTGTCGTCAATAACTGATGGTGTACAGGTCAGCAATGTGTATCAACCTGCCGTCAATGTCTGATGGTGTACAGATCAACAATGTGTATCAACCTGCCGTCAATACCTGATGGTGTACAAGTCAGCAATGAGTACCAACCTGTCGTCAATACCTGATGGTGTACAGGTCAGCAATGATTATCAAACGATCGTCAGTATCTGATGGTGTATAGGTCAGCAATGAGTATCAACCTGTCGTCAGTATCTGATGGTGTACAGGTCAGCAATGAGTATAAACCTGCCGTCAATACCTGATGGTGTACAGGTCAGCAATGAGTATCAACCTGCCGTCAATGTCTGATGGTGTACAGGTCAGCAATTAGTATCAACCTGCCGTCAGTGTCTGATGGTGTACAGGTCAGCAATGAGTATCAACCTGTCGTCAGTATCTGATGGTGTACAGGTCAGCAATGAGTATCAACCTGCCGTCAATGTCTGATGGTGTACAGGTCAGCAATGTGTATCAACCTGTCGTCAGTATCTGATGGCGTAAAGGTCAGCAATGTGTATCAACCTGCCGTCAATGCCTGATGGTGTACAGGTCAGCAATGAGTATCAACATGTCGTCAATATCTGATGGTGTACAGGTCAGCAATGAGTATCAACCTGCCGTCAATGTCTGATGGTGTACAGGTCAGCAATGAGTATCAACCTGCCGTCAATGTCTGATGGTGTACAGGTCAGCAATTAGTATCAACCTGTCGTCAATGTCTGATGGTGTACAGGTTAGCAATGATATCAAACTGTCGTCAATACCTGATGGTGTACAGGTCAGCAATGTGTATCAACCTGCCGTCAATGTCTGATGGTGTACAGATCAACAATGTGTATCAACCTGCCGTCAATACCTGATGGTGTACAAGTCAGCAATGAGTACCAACCTGTCGCAATACCTGATGGTGTACAGGCCAGCAATGATTATCAAACGATCGTCAGTATCTGATGGTGTACAGGTCAGCAAAGAGTATCAACCTGCCGTCAATGTCTGGTGGTGTACAGGTCAGCAATGAGTATCAACATGTCGTCAATATCTGATGGTGTATAGGTCAGCAATGAGTATCAACCTGCCGTCAATGTCTGATGGTGTACAGGTCAGCAATGTGTATCAACCTGCCGTCAATGTCTGATGGTGTACAGGTCAGCAATGAGTATAAACCTGCCGTCAATGTCTGATGCTCTACAGGTCAGCAATGAGTATCAACCTGTCGTCAATACCTGATGGTGTACAGGTCAGCAATGAGTATCAACCTGTCGTCAATACCTGATGGTGTACAGGTCAGCAATGAGTATCAACCTGCCGTCAATGTCTGATGGTGTACAGGTCAGCAATTAGTATCAACCTGCCGTCAGTGTCTGATGGTGTACGGGTCAGCAATGAGTATCAACCTGTCGTCAGTATCTGATGGTGTACAGGTCAGCAATGAGTATCAACCTGCCGTCGATGTCTGATGGTTTTCAGGTCAGCAATGAGTATCAACCTGTCGTCAGTATCTGATGGCGTACAGGTCAGCAATGTGTATCAACCTGCCGTCAATGCCTGATGGTGTACAGGTCAGCAATGAGTATCAACATGTCGTCAATATCTGATGGTGTACAGGTCAGCAACGAGTATCAACCTGCCGTCAATGTCTGATGGTGTACAGGTCAGCAATGTGTATCAACCTGCCGTCAATGTCTGATGGTGTACAGGTCAGCAATGAGTATCGAGCTGCCGTCAGTATCTGATGGTGTACAGGTCAGCAATGAGTATCAACCTGCCGTCAATGTCTGATGGAGTACAGGTCAGCAATGAGTATCAACCTGTCGTCAGTATCTGATGGCGTACAGGTCAGCAATGAGTATCAACCCGTCGTCAATGTATGATGGTGTACAGGTCAGCAATGTGTATCAACCTGCTGTCAATGTCTGATGGTGTACAGGTTAGCAATGATATCAAACTGTCGTCAATACCTGATGGTGTACAGGTCAGCAATGTGTATCAACCTGCCGTCAATGTCTGATGGTGTACAGATCAACAATGTGTATCAACCTGCCGTCAATACCTGATGGTGTACAAGTCAGCAATGAGTACCAACCTGTCGTCAATACCTGATGGTGTACAGGTCAGCAATGATTATCAAACGATCGTCAGTATCTGATGGTGTATAGGTCAGCAATGAGTATCAACCTGTCGTCAGTATCTGATGGTGTACAGGTCAGCAATGAGTATAAACCTGCCGTCAATACCTGATGGTGTACAGGTCAGCAATGAGTATCAACCTGCCGTCAATGTCTGATGGTGTACAGGTCAGCAATTAGTATCAACCTGCCGTCAGTGTCTGATGGTGTACAGGTCAGCAATGAGTATCAACCTGTCGTCAGTATCTGATGGTGTACAGGTCAGCAATGAGTATCAACCTGCCGTCAATGTCTGATGGTGTACAGGTCAGCAATGTGTATCAACCTGTCGTCAGTATCTGATGGCGTAAAGGTCAGCAATGTGTATCAACCTGCCGTCAATGCCTGATGGTGTACAGGTCAGCAATGAGTATCAACATGTCGTCAATATCTGATGGTGTACAGGTCAGCAATGAGTATCAACCTGCCGTCAATGTCTGATGGTGTACAGGTCAGCAATGAGTATCAACCTGCCGTCAATGTCTGATGGTGTACAGGTCAGCAATTAGTATCAACCTGTCGTCAATGTCTGATGGTTTACAGGTTAGCAATGATATCAAACTGTCGTCAATACCTGATGGTGTACAGGTCAGCAATGTGTATCAACCTGCCGTCAATGTCTGATGGTGTACAGATCAACAATGTGTATCAACCTGCCGTCAATACCTGATGGTGTACAAGTCAGCAATGAGTACCAACCTGTCGCAATACCTGATGGTGTACAGGCCAGCAATGATTATCAAACGATCGTCAGTATCTGATGGTGTACAGGTCAGCAAAGAGTATCAACCTGCCGTCAATGTCTGGTGGTGTACAGGTCAGCAATGAGTATCAACATGTCGTCAATATCTGATGGTGTATAGGTCAGCAATGAGTATCAACCTGCCGTCAATGTCTGATGGTGTACAGGTCAGCAATGAGTATCAACCTGCCGTCAATGTCTGATGGTGTACAAGTCAGCAATGAGTATCAACCTGCTGTCAATATCTGATGGTGTACAGGTCAGCAATGAGTATCAACTTGTCGTCAATAACTGATGGTGTACAGGTGAGCAATGAGTATCAACCTGCCGTCAATGTCTGATGGTGTACAGGTCAGCAATGAGTATCAACATGTCGTCAATATCTGATGGTGTACAGGTCAGCAATGAGTATCAACCTGCCGTCAATGTCTGATGGTGTACAGGTCAGCAATGAGTATCAACCTGCCGTCAATGTCTGATGGTGTACAGGTCAGCAATTAGTATCAACCTGTCGTCAATGTCTGATGGTGTACAGGTTAGCAATGATATCAAACTGTCGTCAATACCTGATGGTGTACAGGTCAGCAATGTGTATCAACCTGCCGTCAATGTCTGATGGTGTACAGATCAACAATGTGTATCAACCTGCCGTCAATACCTGATGGTGTACAAGTCAGCAATGAGTACCAACCTGTCGCAATACCTGATGGTGTACAGGCCAGCAATGATTATCAAACGATCGTCAGTATCTGATGGTGTACAGGTCAGCAAAGAGTATCAACCTGCCGTCAATGTCTGGTGGTGTACAGGTCAGCAATGAGTATCAAACTGTCGTCAATGTCTGATGGTGTACAGGTCAGCAATGAGTATTAACCTGTCGTCAATGTCTGATGGTGTACAGGTCAGCAATGAGTATCAACCTGCCGTCAATGTCTGATTGTGTACAGGTCAGCAATGAGTATCAACCTGCCGTCAATACTTGATTGTGTACACGTCAGCAATGAGTATCAACCTGCCGTCAATGTCTGATTGTGTACAGGTCAGCAATGAGTATCAACCTGCCGTCAATACTTGATGGTGTACAGGTCAGCAATGAGTATCAACCTGCCGTCAGTGTCTGATGGTGTACAGGTCAGCAATGAGTATCAACCTGTCGTCAGTATCTGATGGTGTACAGGTCAGCAATGAGTATCAACCTGTCGTCAATGTCTGATGGTGTACAGGTCAGCAATGAGTATCAACCTGTCGTCAATGTCTGATGGTGTACAGGTCAGCAATGAGTATCAACCTGTCATCAATGTCTGATGGTGTACAGTTCAGCAATGAGTATCAACCTGTCGTCAGTATCTGATGGTGTACAGGTCAGCAATGAGTATCAACCTGCCGTCAGTGTCTGATGGTGCATAGGTCAGCAATGAGTACCAACCTGCCGTCAATGTCTGATGGTGTACAGGTCAGCAATGAGTATCAACCTGCCGTCAATACTTAATGGTGTACAGGGCAGCAATGAGTATCAACTTGTCGTCAGTATCTGATGCTGTACAGGTCAGCAATGAATACCAACCTGTGGTCAATGTCTGATGGTGTACAGGTCAGCAATGTGTATCAACCTGTCGTCAATACCTGATGGTGTACAGGTCAGCAATGAGTATCAACCTGTCGTCAGTATCTGATGGTGTACAGGTCATCAATGAGTACTAACCTGTCGTCAATATCTGATGGTGTACAGGTCAGCAATGAGTATCAACTTGTCGTCAGTATCTGATGGTGTACAGGTCAACAATGAGTACCAAACTGTCGTCAATACCTGAGGGTGTACAGGTCAGCAATGAGTATCAACCTGTCGTCAGTATCTGATGGTGTACAGGTCAGCAATGAGTATCAACCTGTCGTCAGTATCTGATGGTGTACAGGTCAGCAATGAGTATCAGCCTGCCGTCAATGTCTGATGGTGTACAGGTCAGCAATGAGTATCAACCTGTCGTCAATACCTGATGGTGTAGAGGTCAGCAATTAGTATCAACCTGTCGTCAATACCTGATGGTTTACAGGTCAGCAAATAGTATCAACCTTCCGTCAATGCCTGATGGTGTACAGGTGTGCAATGAGTATCAACTTGTCGTCAGTATCTGATGGTGTACAGGTCAGCAATGAGTATCAACCTGTCGTCAATGTCTGATGGTGTACAGGTCAGCAATGAGTATCAACCTGCCGTCAATGTCTGATGGTGTACAGGTCAGCAATGAGTATCAACCTGTCATCAATGTCTGATGGTGTACAGGTCAACAATGAGTATCAACTTGTCGTCAATAACTGATGGTGTACAGGTCAGCAATGAGTATCAACCTGCCGTCAATGTCTGATGGTGTACAAGTCAGCAATGAGTATCAACCTGTCGTCAATACCTGATGGTGTAGAGGTCAGCAATTAGTATCAACCTGTCGTCAATACCTGATGGTTTACAGGTCAGCAAATAGTATCAACCTTCCGTCAATGCCTGATGGTGTACAGGTGTGCAATGAGTATCAACTTGTCGTCAGTATCTGATGGTGTACAGGTCAGCAATGAGTATCAACCTGTCGTCAATGTCTGATGGTGTACAGGTCAGCAATGAGTATCAACCTGCCGTCAATGTCTGATGGTGTACAGGTCAGCAATGAGTATCAACCTGTCATCAATGTCTGATGGTGTACAGGTCAACAATGAGTATCAACTTGTCGTCAATAACTGATGGTGTACAGGTCAGCAATGAGTATCAACCTGCCGTCAATGTCTGATGGTGTACAAGTCAGCAATGAGTATCAACCTGCCGTCAATGTCTGATGGTGTACAGGTCAGAAATGAGTATCAACCTGCCGTCAATACCTGATGGTGTACAAGTCAGCAATGAGTATTAAACTGTCGTCAATGTCTGATGGTGTACAGGTCAGCAATGAGTATCAACCTGCCGTCAATGTCTGATGGTGTACAAGTCAGCAATGAGTATCAACCTGCTGTCAATATCTGATGGTGTACAGGTCAGCAATGAGTATCAACCCGTCGTCAATGTATGATGGTGTACAGGTCAGCAATGTGTATCAACCTGCTGTCAATGTCTGATGGTGTACAGGTCAGCAATGAGTATCAACCTGTCGTCAATGTCTGATGGTGTACAGGTTAGCAATGATATCAACCTGTCGTCAATACCTGATGGTGTACAGGTCAGCAATGTGTATCAACCTGCCGTCAATGTCTGATGGTCTACAGGTCAACAATGTGTATCAACCTGCCGTCAATACCTGATGGTGTACAAGTCAGCAATGAGTACCAACCTGTCGTCAATAACTAATGGTGTACAGGTCAGCAATGAGTATCAACCTGCCGTCAATGTCTGATGGTGTACAGGTCAGCAATGAGTATCAACCTGCTGTCAATGTCTGATGGTGTACAGGTCAGCAATGAGTATCAACCTGCCGTCAATGTCTGGTGGTGTACAGGTCAGCAATGAGTATCAAACTGTCGTCAATGTCTGATGGTGTACAGGTCAGCAATGAGTATAAACCTGCCGTCAACGTCTGATGGTGTACAGGTCAGCAATGAGTATCAACCTGCCGTCAATGTCTGATGGTGTACAGGTCAGCAATGAGTATCAACCTGCCGTCAATACTTGATTGTGTACAGGTCAGCAATGAGTATCAACCTGTCGTCAGTATCTGATGGTGTACAGGTCAGCAATGTGTACCAACCTCTCGTCAATGTCTGATGGTGTACAGGTCAGCAATGAGTATCAACCTGTCGTCAATACCTGATGGTGTACAGGTAAGCAATGAGTATCAACCTGCCGTCAATGTCTGATGGTGTACAGGTCAGCAATGAGTATCAACCTGCTGTCAATACCTGATGGTGTACAGGTCAGCAATGAGTATCAACCTGTCGTCAATGTCTGATGGTGTACAGGTCAGCAATGAGTATCAACCTGTCGTCAATGTCTGATGGTGTACAGGTCAGCAATGAGTATCAACCTGTCGTCAGTATCTGATGGTGTACAGGTCAGCAATGAGTATCAACCTGTCGTCAGTATCTGATGGTGTACAGGTCAGCAATGAGTACCAACCTGTCATCAATGTCTGATGGTGTACAGGTCAGCAATGAGTATCAACCTGTCGTCAATACCTGATGGTGTACAGGTCAGCAATGAGTATCAACCTGCCGTCAATGTCTGATGGTGTACAGGTCAGCAATGAGTATCAAGCTGCTGTCAATACCTGATGGTGTACAGGTCAGCAATGAGTATCAACCTGTCGTCAATGTCTGATGGTGTACAGGTCAGCAATGAGTATCAACCTGTCGTCAATGTCTGATGGTGTACAGGTCAGCAATGAGTATCAACCTGTCATCAATGTCTGATGGTGTACAGGTCAGCAATGAGTATCAACCTGTCGTCAGTATCTGATGGTGTACAGGTCAGCAATGAGTATCAACCTGCCGTCAGTGTCTGATGGTGTATAGGTCAGCAATGAGTACCAACCTGCCGTCAATGTCTGATGGTGTACAGGTCAGCAATGAGTATCAACCTGCCGTCAATACTTGATGGTGTACAGGGCAGCAATGAGTATCAACCTGTCGTCAGTATCTGATGCTGTACAGGTCAGCAATGAATACCAACCTGTGGTCAATGTCTGATGGTGTACAGGTCAGCAATGTGTATCAACCTGTCGTCAATACCTGATTGTGTACAGGTCAGCAATGAGTATCAACCTTTCGTCAGTATCTGATGGTGTACAGGTCATCAATGAGTACCAACCTGTCGTCAATATCTGATGGTGTACAGGTCAGCAATGAGTATCCACTTGTCGTCAGTATCTGATGGTGTACAGGTCAACAATGAGTACCAACCTGTCGTCAATACCTGATGGTGTACAGGTCAGCAATGAGTATCAACCTGTCGTCAGTATCTGATGGTGTACAGGTCAGCAATGAGTATCAACCTGTCGTCAATATCTGATGGTGTACAGGTCAGCAATGAGTATCCACTTGTCGTCAGTATCTGATGGTGTACAGGTCAACAATGAGTACCAACCTGCCGTCAATGTCTGATGGTGTACAGGTCAGCAATGAGTATCAACCTGTCGTCAGTATCTGATGGTTTACAGGTCAGCAATGAGTATCAACCTGCCGTCAATGTCTGATGGTCTACAGGTCAGCAATGAGTATCAACCTGTCGTCAATACCTGATGGTGTACAGGTCAGCAATGAGTATCAACCTGTCGTCAATACCTGATGGTTTACAGGTCAGCAATGAGTATCAACCTGCCGTCAGTGTCTGATGGTGTACAGGTCAGCAATGTGTATCAACCTGTCGTCAGTATCTGAAGGTGTACAGGTCAGCAATGAGTATGAACCTGTCGTCAATGTCTGATGGTGTACATGTCAGCAATGAGTATCAACATGCCGTCAAGTTCTGATTGTGTACAGGCCAGCAATGAGTATCAACCTGTCATCAATGTCTGATGGTGTACAGGTCAACAATGAGTATCAACTTGTCGTAAATAACTGATGGTGTACAGGTCAGCAATGAGTATCAACCTGCCGTCAATGTCTGATGGTGTACAGGTCAGCAATGAGTATCAACCTGCCGTCAGTGTCTGATGGTGTACAGGTCAGCAATGAGTATCAACCTGTCGTCTGTATCTGATGGCCTACAGGTCAGCAATGTGTATCAACCTGCCGTCAATGTCTGATGGTGTACAGGTCAGCAATGAGTATCAACATGTCGTCAATATCTGATGGTGTACAGGTCAGCAATGAGTATCAACCTGCCGTCAATGTCTGATGGTGTACAGGTCAGCAATGAGTATCAACATGTCGTCAATATCTGATGGTGTACAGGTCAGCAATGAGTATCAACCTGCCGTCAATGTCTGATGGTGTACAGGTCAGCAATGAGTATCAACCTGCCGTCAATATCTGGTGGTGTACAGGTCAGCAATGAGTATTAACCTGTCGTCAATGTCTGATGGTGTACAGGTCAGAAATGAGTATCAACCTGTCGTCAGTATCTGATGGTGTACAGGTCAGCAATGAGTATCAACCTGTCGTCAATGTCTGATGGTGTACAGGTCAGCAATGAGTATCAACCTGCCTTCAATGTCTGATGGTGTACAGGTCAGCAATGAGTATCAACCTGCCGTCAGTATCTGATGGTGTACAAGTCAGCAATGCGTATCAACCTACCGTCAATGTCTGATGGTGTACAGGTCTGCAATGAGTATCAACCTGCCGTCAATGTCTGATGGTGTACAGGTCAGCAATGAGTATCAACCTGCCGTCAATGTCTGATGGTGTACAGGTCAGCAATGAGTATCAACCTGCTGTCAATACCTGATGGTGTACAGGTCAGCAATGAGTATCAACCTGTCGTCAATGTCTGATGGTGTACAGGTCAGCAATGAGTATCAACCTGTCGTCAATGTCTGATGGTGTACAGGTCAGCAATGAGTATCAACCTGTCATCAATGTCTGATGGTGTACAGGTCAGCAATGAGTATCAACCTGTCGTCAGTATCTGATGGTGTACAGGTCAGCAATGAGTATCAACCTGCCGTCAGTGTCTGATGGTGTATAGGTCAGCAATGAGTACCAACCTGCCGTCAATGTCTGATGGTGTACAGGTCAGCAATGAGTATCAACCTGCCGTCAATACTTGATGGTGTACAGGGCAGCAATGAGTATCAACCTGTCGTCAGTATCTGATGCTGTACAGGTCAGCAATGAATACCAACCTGTGGTCAATGTCTGATGGTGTACAGGTCAGCAATGTGTATCAACCTGTCGTCAATACCTGATTGTGTACAGGTCAGCAATGAGTATCAACCTTTCGTCAGTATCTGATGGTGTACAGGTCATCAATGAGTACCAACCTGTCGTCAATATCTGATGGTGTACAGGTCAGCAATGAGTATCCACTTGTCGTCAGTATCTGATGGTGTACAGGTCAACAATGAGTACCAACCTGTCGTCAATACCTGATGGTGTACAGGTCAGCAATGAGTATCAACCTGTCGTCAGTATCTGATGGTGTACAGGTCAGCAATGAGTATCAACCTGTCGTCAGTATCTGATGGTTTACAGGTCAGCAATGAGTATCAACCTGCCGTCAATGTCTGATGGTGTACAGGTCAGCAATGAGTATCAACCTGGCGTCAATACCTGATGGTTTACAGGTCAGCAATGAGTATCAACCTGCCGTCAGTGTCTGATGGTGTACAGGTCAGCAATGTGTATCAACCTGTCGTCAGTATCTGAAGGTGTACAGGTCAGCAATGAGTATGAACCTGTCGTCAATGTCTGATGGTGTACATGTCAGCAATGAGTATCAACATGCCGTCAAGTTCTGATTGTGTACAGGCCAGCAATGAGTATCAACCTGTCATCAATGTCTGATGGTGTACAGGTCAACAATGAGTATCAACTTGTCGTAAATAACTGATGGTGTACAGGTCAGCAATGAGTATCAACCTGCCGTCAATGTCTGATGGTGTACAGGTCAGCAATGAGTATCAACCTGCCGTCAGTGTCTGATGGTGTACAGGTCAGCAATGAGTATCAACCTGTCGTCAGTATCTGATGGCCTACAGGTCAGCAATGTGTATCAACCTGCCGTCAATGTCTGATGGTGTACAGGTCAGCAATGAGTATCAACATGTCGTCAATATCTGATGGTGTACAGGTCAGCAATGAGTATCAACCTGCCGTCAATGTCTGATGGTGTACAGGTCAGCAATGAGTATCAACATGTCGTCAATATCTGATGGTGTACAGGTCAGCAATGAGTATCAACCTGCCGTCAATGTCTGATGGTGTACAGGTCAGCGATGAGTATCAACCTGTCGTCAATGTCTGGTGGTGTACAGGTCAGCAATGAGTTTTAACCTGTCGTCAATGTCTGATGGTGTACAGGTCAGAAATGAGTATCAACCTGCTGTCAATACCTGATGGTGTACAGGTCAGCAATGAGAATTAACCTGCCGTCAATGTCTGATGGTGTACAGTTCAGCAATGAGTATCAACCTGTCGTCAGTATCTGATGGTGTACAGGTCAGCAATGAGTATCAACCTGTCGTCAATGTCTGATGGTGTACAGGTCAGCAATGAGTATCAACCTGCCTTCAATGTCTGATGGTGTACAGGTCAGCAATGAGTATCAACCTGCCGTCAGTATCTGATGGTGTACAAGTCAGCAATGCGTATCAACCTACCGTCAATGTCTGATGGTGTACAGGTCTGCAATGAGTATCAACCTGCCGTCAATGTCTGATGGTGTACAGGTCAGCAATGAGTATCAACCTGTCGTCAATAACTGATGGTGTACAGGTCAGCAATGAGTATCAACCTGCCGTCAATGTCTGATGGTGTACAGGTCAGTAATGAGTATCAACCTGCCGTCAATACATGATGGTGTACAAGTCAGAAATGAGTATTAACCTGTCGTCAATGTCTGATGGTGTAGAGGTCAGCAATGAGTATCAACCCGTCGTTAAAAATCTGATGGTTTACAGGTCAGCAATGAGTATCAACCTGTCGTCAATAACTGATGGTGTACAGGTCAGCAATGAGTATCAACCTGCCGTCAATGTCTGATGGTGTACAGGTCAGCAATGTGTATCAACCTGTCGTCAATACCTGATGGTGTACAGGCCAGCAATGATTATCAAACGATCGTCAGTATCTGATGGTGTACAGGTCAGCAAAGAGTATCAACCTGCCGTCAATGTCTGGTGGTGTACATGTCAGCAATGAGTATCAAACTCTCGTCAATGTCTGATGGTGTACAGGTCAGCAATGAGTATTAACCTGTCGTCAATGTCTGATGGTGTACAGGTCAGCAATGAGTATCAACCTGCCGTCAATACTTGATTGTGTACAGGTCAGCAATGAGTATCAACCTGTCGTCAGTATCTGATGGTGTACAGGTCAGCAATGAGTACCAACCTGTCATCAATGTCTGATGGTGTACAGGTCAGCAATGAGTATCAACCTGTCGTCAATACCTGATGGTGTACAGGTCAGCAATGAGTATCAACCTGCCGTCAATGTCTGATGGTGTACAGGTCAGCAATGAGTATCAACCTGCTGTCAATACCTGATGGTGTACAGGTCAGCAATGAGTATCAACCTGTCGTCAATGTCTGATGGTGTACAGGTCAGCAATGAGTATCAACCTGTCATCAATGTCTGATGGTGTACAGGTCAGCAATGAGTATCAACCTGTCCTCAGTATCTGATGGTGTACAGGTCAGCAATGAATATCAACCTGCCGTCAGTGTCTGATGGTGTATAGGTCAGCAATGAGTACCAACCTGCCGTCAATGTCTGATGGTGTACAGGTCAGCAATGAGTATCAACCTGCCGTCAATACTTGATGGTGTACAGGGCAGCAATGAGTATCAACCTGTCGTCAGTATCTGATGCTGTACAGGTCAGCAATGAATACCTACCTGTGGTCAATGTCTGATGGTGTACAGGTCAGCAATGTTTATCAACCTGTCGTCAATTCCTGATGGTGTACAGGTCAGCAATGAGTATCAACCTTTCGTCAGTATCTGATGGTGTACAGGTCATCAATGAGAACCAACCTGTCGTCAATATCTGATGGTGTACAGGTCAGCAATGAGTATCAACTTGTCGTCAGTATCTGATGGTGTACAGGTCAACAATGAGTACCAACCTGTCGTCAATACCTGATGGTGTACAGGTCAGCAACGAGTATCAACCTGTCGTCAGTATCTGATGTTGTACAGGTCAGCAATGAGTATCAACCTGTCGTCAGTATCTGATGGTGTACAGGTCAGCAATGAGTATCAACCTGTCGTCAATGTCTGATGGTGTACATGTCAGCAATGAGTATCAACCTGCCGTCAATGTCTGATGGTGTACAGGTCAGCAATGAGTATCAACCTGCCGTCAGTATCTGATGGTGTACAAGTCAGCAATGAGTATCAACCTGTCGTCAGTATCTGATGGTGTACAGGTCAGCAATGAGTATCAACCTGTCGTCAATGTCTGATGGTGTACAGGTCAGCAATGAGTATCAACCTGCCTTCAATGTCTGATGGTGTACAGGTCAGCAATGAGTATCAACCTGCCGTCAGTATCTGATGGTGTACAAGTCAGCAATGCGTATCAACCTACCGTCAATGTCTGATGGTGTACAGGTCTGCAATGAGTATCAACCTGCCGTCAATGTCTGATGGTGTACAGGTCAGCAATGAGTATCAACCTGTCGTCAATAACTGATGGTGTACAGGTCAGCAATGAGTATCAACCTGCCGTCAATGTCTGATGGTGTACAGGTCAGCAATGAGTATCAACCTGTCGTCAATGTCTGATGGTGTACAAGTCAGCAATGAGTATCAACCTGCTGTCAATATCTGATGGTGTACAGGTCAGCAATGAGTATCAACTTGTCGTCAATAACTGATGGTGTACAGGTCAGTAATGAGTATCAACCTGCCGTCAATACCTGATGGTGTACAAGTCAGCAATGAGTATTAACCTGTCGTCAATGTCTGATGGTGTAGAGGTCAGCAATGAGTATCAACCCGTCGTCAATGTATGACGGTGTACAGGTCAGCAATGTGTATCAACCTGCTGTCAATGTCTGATGGTGTACAGGTCAGCAATGAGTATCAACCTGTCGTCAATGTCTGATGGTGTACAGGTTAGCAATGCTATCAACCTGTCGTCAATACCTGATGGTGTACAGGTCAGCAATGAGTATCAACTTGTCGTCAGTATCTGATGGTGTACAGGTCAACAATGAGTACCAACCTGTCGTCAATACCTGATGGTGTACAGGTCAGCAACGAGTATCAACCTGTCGTCAGTATCTGATGTTGTACAGGTCAGCAATGAGTATCAACCTGTCGTCAGTATCTGATGGTGTACAGGTAAGCAATGAGTATCAACCTGCCGTCAATGTCTGATGGTCAACAGGTCAGCAATGAGTATCAACCTGTCGTCAATACCTGATGGTGTACAGGTCAGCAATGAGTATCAACCTGCCGTCAGTGTCTGATGGTGTACAAGTCAGCAATGAGTATAAACCTGCCGTCAGTGTCTGATGGTGTTACAGGTCAGCAATGAGTATCAACCTGTCGTCAGTATCTGATGGTGTACAGGTCAGCAATGAGTATCAACCTACCATCAATGTCTGATGGTGTACAGGTCAGCAATGAGTATCAACCAACCGTCAATGTCTGACGGTGTACAGGTCAGCAATGAGTATCAACCTGTCGTCAGTATCTGATGGCGTACAGGTCAGCAATGTGTATCAACCTGCCGTCAATGTCTGATGGTGTACAGGTCAGCAATGAGTATCAACATGTCGTCAATATCTGATGGTGTACAGGTAAGCAATGAGTATCAACCTGCCGTCAATGTCTGATGGTGTACAGGTCAGTAATGAGTATCAACATGTCGTCAATGTCTGATGGTGTACAGGTCAGCAATGAGTATCAACCTGCCGTCAATGTCTAATGGTGTACAGGTCAGAAATGAGTATCAACCTGCCGTCAATACCTGATGGTGTACAGGTCAGCAATGAGTATCAACCTAGCGTCAATGTCTGATGGTGTACAGGTCAGCAATGAGTATCAACCTGTCGTCAATGTCTGGTGGTGTACAGGTCAGCAATGAGTATCAACCTGTCGTCAATGTCTGATGGTGTACAGGGCAGCAATGAGTATCAACCTGCCGTCAGTATCTGATGGTGTACAGGTCAGCAATGTGTATCAACCTGCCGTCAATGTCTGATGGTGTACAGATCAGCAATGAGTATCAACCTGTCGTCAGTATCCGATGGTGTACAGGTCAGCAATGAGTATCAACCTGTCGTCAATGTCTGATGGTGTACAGGTCAGCAATGAGTATAAACCTACCGTCAATGTCTGATGGTGTACAGGTCAGCAATGAGTATCAACCTGCCGTCAATGTCTGATGGTGTACAGGTCAGCAATGAGTATCAACCTGTCGTCAATGTCTGATGGTGTACAAGTCAGCAATGAGTATCAACCTGCTGTCAATATCTGATGGTGTACAGGTCAGCAATGAGTATCAACTTGTCGTCATATAACTGATGATGTACAGGTCAGCAATGAGTATCAAACTGCCGTCAATGTCTGATGGTGTACAGGTCAGCAATGAGTATCAACATGTCGTCAATATCTGATGGTGTACAGGTCGGCAATGAGTATCAACCTGCCGTCAATGTCTGATGGTGTACAGGTCAGAAATGATTATCAACCTGCCGTCAATACCTGATGGTGTACAAGTCAGCAATGAGTATTAACCTGTCGTCAATGTCTGATGGTGTAGAGGTCAGCAATGAGTATCAACCCGTCGTCAATGTATGATGGTGTACAGGTCAGCAATGTGTATCAACCTGCTGTCAATGTCTGATGGTGTACAGGTCAGCAATGAGTATCAACCTGTCGTCAATGTCTGATGGTGTACAGGTTAGCAATGCTATCAACCTGTCGTCAATACCTGATGGTGTACAGGTCAGCAATGCGTATCAACCTGCCGTCAATGTCTGATGGTGTACAGGTCAACAATGTGTATCAACCTGTCGTCAATACCTGATGGTGTACAGGCCAGCAATGATTATCAAACGATCGTCAGTGTCTGATGGTGTATAGGTCAGCAATGAGTACCAACCTGCCGTCAATGTCTGATGGTGTACAGGTCAGCAATGAGTATCAACCTGTCGTCAGTATCTGATGCTGTACAGGTCAGCAATGAGTATCAACCTACCATCAATGTCTGATGGTGTACAGGTCAGCAATGAGTATCAACCAACCGTCAATGTCTGACGGTGTACAGGTCAGCAATGAGTATCAACCTGTCGTCAGTATCTGATGGCGTACAGGTCAGCAATGTGTATCAACCTGCCGTCAATGTCTGATGGTGTACAGGTCAGCAATGAGTATCAACCTGCCGTCAATGTCTGATGGTGTACAGGTCAGCAATGAGTATCAACCTGTCGTCAATGTCTGATGGTGTACAAGTCAGCAATGAGTATCAACCTGCTGTCAATATCTGATGGTGTACAGGTCAGCAATGAGTATCAACTTGTCGTCAATAACTGATGGTGTACAGGTCAGTAATGAGTATCAACCTGCCGTCAATACCTGATGGTGTACAAGTCAGCAATGAGTATTAACCTGTCGTCAATGTCTGATGGTGTAGAGGTCAGCAATGAGTATCAACCCGTCGTCAATGTATGACGGTGTACAGGTCAGCAATGTGTATCAACCTGCTGTCAATGTCTGATGGTGTACAGGTCAGCAATGAGTATCAACCTGTCGTCAATGTCTGATGGTGTACAGGTTAGCAATGCTATCAACCTGTCGTCAATACCTGATGGTGTACAGGTCAGCAATGAGTATCAACTTGTCGTCAGTATCTGATGGTGTACAGGTCAACAATGAGTACCAACCTGTCGTCAATACCTGATGGTGTACAGGTCAGCAACGAGTATCAACCTGTCGTCAGTATCTGATGTTGTACAGGTCAGCAATGAGTATCAACCTGTCGTCAGTATCTGATGGTGTACAGCTAAGCAATGAGTATCAACCTGCCGTCAATGTCTGATGGTCAACAGGTCAGCAATGAGTATCAACCTGTCGTCAATACCTGATGGTGTACAGGTCAGCAATGAGTATCAACCTGCCGTCAGTGTCTGATGGTGTACAAGTCAGCAATGAGTATAAACCTGCCGTCAGTGTCTGATGGTGTTACAGGTCAGCAATGAGTATCAACCTGTCGTCAGTATCTGATGGTGTACAGGTCAGCAATGAGTATCAACCTACCATCAATGTCTGATGGTGTACAGGTCAGCAATGAGTATCAACCAACCGTCAATGTCTGACGGTGTACAGGTCAGCAATGAGTATCAACCTGTCGTCAGTATCTGATGGCGTACAGGTCAGCAATGTGTATCAACCTGCCGTCAATGTCTGATGGTGTACAGGTCAGCAATGAGTATCAACATGTCGTCAATATCTGATGGTGTACAGGTAAGCAATGAGTATCAACCTGCCGTCAATATCTGATGGTGTACAGGTCAGTAATGAGTATCAACATGTCGTCAATGTCTGATGGTGTACAGGTCAGCAATGAGTATCAACCTGCCGTCAATGTCTGATGGTGTACAGGTCAGAAATGAGTATCAACCTGCCGTCAATACCTGATGGTGTACAGGTCAGCAATGAGTATCAACCTAGCGTCAATGTCTGATGGTGTACAGGTCAGCAATGAGTATCAACCTGTCGTCAATGTCTGATGGTGTACAGGGCAGCAATGAGTATCAACCTGCCGTCAGTATCTGATGGTGTACAGGTCAGCAATGTGTATCAACCTGCCGTCAATGTCTGATGGTGTACAGATCAGCAATGAGTATCAACCTGTCGTCAGTATCCGATGGTGTACAGGTCAGCAATGAGTATCAACCTGTCGTCAATGTCTGATGGTGTACAGGTCAGCAATGAGTATAAACCTACCGTCAATGTCTGATGGTGTACAGGTCAGCAATGAGTATCAACCTGCCGTCAATGTCTGATGGTGTACAGGTCAGCAATGAGTATCAACCTGTCGTCAATGTCTGATGGTGTACAAGTCAGCAATGAGTATCAACCTGCTGTCAATATCTGATGGTGTACAGGTCAGCAATGAGTATCAACTTGTCGTCATATAACGGATGATGTACAGATCAGCAATGAGTATCAAACTGCCGTCAATGTCTGATGGTGTACAGGTCAGCAATGAGTATCAACATGTCGTCAATATCTGATGGTGTACAGGTCGGCAATGAGTATCAACCTGCCGTCAATGTCTGATGGTGTACAGGTCAGAAATGATTATCAACCTGCCGTCAATACCTGATGGTGTACAAGTCAGCAATGAGTATTAACCTGTCGTCAATGTCTGATGGTGTAGAGGTCAGCAATGAGTATCAACCCGTCGTCAATGTATGATGGTGTACAGGTCAGCAATGTGTATCAACCTGCTGTCAATGTCTGATGGTGTACAGGTCAGCAATGAGTATCAACCTGTCGTCAATGTCTGATGGTGTACAGGTTAGCAATGCTATCAACCTGTCGTCAATACCTGATGGTGTACAGGTCAGCAATGCGTATCAACCTGCCGTCAATGTCTGATGGTGTACAGGTCAACAATGTGTATCAACCTGTCGTCAATACCTGATGGTGTACAGGCCAGCAATGATTATCAAACGATCGTCAGTATCTGATGGCGTACAGGTCAGCAATGTGTATCAACCTGCCGTCAATGTCTGATGGTGTACAGGTCAGCAATGAGTATCAACATGTCGTCAATATCTGATGGTGTACAGGTAAGCAATGAGTATCAACCTGCCGTCAATGTCTGATGGTGTACAGGTCAGTAATGAGTATCAACATGTCGTCAATATCTGATGGTGTACAGGTCAGCAATGAGTATCAACCTGCCGTCAATATCTGATGGTGTACAGGTCAGAAATGAGTATCAACCTGCCGTCAATACCTGATGGTGTACAGGTCAGCAATGAGTATCAACCTGCCGTCAATGTCTGATGGTGTACAGGTCAGCAATGAGTATCAACCTGTCGTCAATGTCTGGTGGTGTACAGGTCAGCAATGAGTATCAACCTGTCGTCAATGTCTGATGGTGTACAGGGCAGCAATGAGTATCAACCTGCCGTCAGTATCTGATGGTGTACAGGTCAGCAATGTGTATCAACCTGCCGTCAATGTCTGATGGTGTACAGGTCAGCAATGAGTATCAACCTGCCGTCAATGTCTGATGGTGTACAGGTCAGAAATGAGTATCAACCTGTCGTCAATGTCTGATGGTGTACAAGTCAGCAATGAGTATCAACCTGCTGTCAATATCTGATGGTGTACAGGTCAGCAATGAGTATCAACTTGTCGTCATATAACTGATGGTGTACAGGTCAGCAATGAGTATCAAACTGCCGTCAATGTCTGATGGTGTACAGGTCAGCAATGAGTATCAACATGTCGTCAATATCTGATGGTGTACAGGTCGGCAATGAGTATCAACCTGCCGTCAATGTCTGATGGTGTACAGGTCAGAAATGAGTATCAACCTGCCGTCAATACCTGATGGTGTACAAGTCAGCAATGAGTATTAACCTGTCGTCAATGTCTGATGGTGTAGAGGTCAGCAATGAGTATCAACCCGTCGTCAATGTATGATGGTGTACAGGTCAGCAATGTGTATCAACCTGCTGTCAATGTCTGATGGTGTACAGGTCAGCAATGAGTATCAACCTGTCGTCAATGTCTGATGGTGTACAGGTTAGCAATGCTATCAACCTGTCGTCAATACCTGATGGTGTACAGGTCAGCAATGCGTATCAACCTGCCGTCAATGTCTGATGGTGTACAGGTCAACAATGTGTATCAACCTGTCGTCAATACCTGATGGTGTACAGGCCAGCAATGATTATCAAACGATCGTCAGTGTCTGATGGTGTATAGGTCAGCAATGAGTACCAACCTGCCGTCAATGTCTGATGGTGTACAGGTCAGCAATGAGTATCAACCTGTCGTCAGTATCTGATGCTGTACAGGTCAGCAATGAATACCAACCTGTGGTCAATGTCTGATGGTGTACAGGTCAGCAATGTTTATCAACCTGTCGTCAATTCCTGATGGTGTACAGGTCAGCAATGAGTATCAACCTTTCGTCAGTATCTGATGGTGTACAGGTCATCAATGAGTACCAACCTGTCGTCAATATCTGATGTTGTACAGGTCAGCAATGAGTATCAACTTGTCGTCAGTATCTGATGGTGTAAAGGTCAACAATGAGTACCAACCTGTCGTCAATACCTGCTGGTGTACAGGTCAGCAACGAGTATCAACCTGTCGTCAGTATCTGATGTTGTACAGGTCAGCAATGAGTATCAACCTGTCGTCAGTATCTGATGGTGTACAGGTCAGCAATGAGTATCAACCTGCCGTCAATGTCTGATGGTCTACAGGTCAGCAATGAGTATCAACCTGTCGTCAATACCTGATGGTGTACAGGTCAGCAATGAGTATCAACCTGCCGTCAGTGTCTGATGGTGTACAGGTCAGTAATGAGTATCAACCTGTCGTCAGTATCTGATGGTGTACAGGTCAGCAATGAGTATCAACCTGTCGTCAATGTCTGATGGTGTACATGTCAGCAATGAGTATCAACCTGCCGTCAAATTCTGATGGTGTACAGGTCAGCAATGAGTATCAACCTGTCATCAATGTCTGATGGTGTACAGGTCAACAATGAGTATCAACTTGTCGTCAATAACTGAGGGTGAACAGGTCAGCAATGAGTATCAAACTGTCGTCAGTATCTGATGGTGTACAGGTCAGCAATGAGTATCAACCTGTCGTCAATGTCTGATGGTGTACATGTCAGCAATGAGTATCAACCTGCCGTCAAATTCTGATGGTGTACAGGTCAGCAATGAGTATCAACCTGTCATCAATGTCTGATGGTGTACAGGTCAACAATGAGTATCAACTTGTCGTCAATAACTGATGGTGTACAGGTCAGCAATGAGTATCAACCTGCCGTCAATGTCTGATGGTGTACAGGTCAGCAATGAGTATAAACCTGCCGTCAGTGTCTGATGGTGTTACAGGTCAGCAATGAGTATCAACCTGTCGTCAGTATCTGATGGTGTACAGGTCAGCAATGAGTATCAACCTACCATCAATGTCTGATGGTGTACAGGTCAGCAATGAGTATCAACCTTCCGTCAATGTCTGATGGTGTACAGGTCAGCAATGAGTATCAACCTGTCGTCAGTATCTGATGGCGTACAGGTCAGCAATGTGTATCAACCTGCCGTCAATGTCTGATGGTGTACAGGTCAGCAATGAGTATCAACATGTCGTCAATATCTGATGGTGTACAGGTAAGCAATGAGTATCAACCTGCCGTCAATGTCTGATGGTGTACAGGTCAGTAATGAGTATCAACATGTCGTCAATATCTGATGGTGTACAGGTCAGCAATGAGTATCAACCTGCCGTCAATGTCTGATGGTGTACAGGTCAGAAATGAGTATCAACCTGCCGTCAATACCTGATGGTGTACAGGTCAGCAATGAGTATTAACCTGTCGTCAATGTCTGATGGTGAACAGGTCAGCAATGAGTATCAAACTGTCGTCAATGTATGATGGTGTACAGGTCAGCAATGAGTATCAACCTGCCGTCAATGTCTGATGGTGTACAGGTCAGCAATGAGTATCAACCTGTCGTCAATGTCTGGTGGTGTACAGGTCAGCAATGAGTATCAACCTGTCGTCGATGTCTGATGGTGTACAGGGCAGCAATGAGTATCAACCTGCCGTCAGTATCTGATGGTGTACAGGTCAGCAATGTGTATCAACCTGCCGTCAATGTCTGATGGTGTACAGATCAGCAATGAGTATCAACCTGTCGTCAGTATCCGATGGTGTACAGGTCAGCAATGAGTATCAACCTGTCGTCAATGTCTGATGGTGTACAGGTCAGCAATGAGTATCAACCTGCCGTCAATGTCTGATGGTGTACAGGTCAGCAATGAGTATCAACCTGTCGTCAGTATCTGATGGTGTACAAGTCAGCAATGAGTATAAACCTACCGTCAATGTCTGATGGTGTACAGGTCAGCAATGAGTATCAACCTGCCGTCAATGTCTGATGGTGTACAGGTCAGCAATGAGTATCAACCTGTCGTTAATGTCTGATGGTGTACAAGTCAGCAATGAGTATCAACCTGCTGTCAATATCTGATGGTGTACAGGTCAGCAATGAGTATCAACTTGTCGTCAATAACTGATGGTGTACAGGTCAGCAATGAGTATCAACCTGCCGTCAATGTCTGATGGTGTACAGGTCAGCAATGAGTATCAACATGTCGTCAATATCTGATGGTGTACAGGTCAGCAATGAGTATCAACCTGCCGTCAATGTCTGATGGTGTACAGGTCAGAAATGAGTATCAACCTGCCGTCAATACCTGATGGTGTACAAGTCAGCAATGAGTATTAACCTGTCGTCAATGTCTGATGGTGTAGAGGTCAGCAATGAGTATCAACCCGTCGTCAATGTATGATGGTGTACAGGTCAGCAATGTGTATCAACCTGCTGTCAATGTCTGATGGTGTACAGGTCAACAATGTGTATCAACCTGTCGTCAATACCTGATGGTGTACAGGCCAGCAATGATTATCAAACGATCGTCAGTATCTGATGGTGTAAAGGTCAGCAAAGAGTATCAACCCGCCGTCAATGTCTGGTGGTGTACATGTCAGCAATGAGTATCAAACTGTCGTCAATGTTTGATGGTGTACAGGTCAGCAATGAGTATTAACCTGTCGTCAATGTCTGATGGTGTACAGGTCAGCAATGAGTATCAACCTGCCGTCAATGTCTGATGGTGTACAGGTCAGCAATGAGTATCAACCTGCCGTCAATACTTGATTGTGTACAGGTCAGCAATGAGTATCAACCTGTCGTCAATGTCTGATGGTGTACAGGTCAGCAATGAGTACCAACCTGTCGTCAATGTCTGATGGTGTACAGGTCAGCAATGAGTATCAACCTGTCGTCAATACCTGATGGTGTACAGGTCAGCAATGAGTATCAACCTGCCGTCAATGTCTGATGGTGTACAGGTCAGCAATGAGTATCAACCTGCTGTCAATACCTGATGGTGTACAGGTCAGCAATGAGTATCAACCTGTCGTCAATGTCTGATGGTGTACAAGTCAGCAATGAGTATCAACCTGTCATCAATATCTGATGGTGTACAGGTCAGCAATGAGTATCAACCTGTCTTCAGTATCTGATGGTGTACAGGTCAGCAATGAGTATCAACCTGCCGTCAGTGTCTGATGGTGTATAGGTCAGCAATGAGTACCAACCTGCCGTCAATGTCTGATGGTGTACAGGTCAGCAATGAGTATCAACCTGCCGTCAATACTTGATGGTGTACAGGGCAGCAATGAGTATCAACCTGTCGTCAATGTCTGGTGGTGTACAGGTCAGCAATGAGTATCAACCTGTCGTCAATACCTGATGGTGTACAGGTCAGCAATGAGTATCAACCTGCCGTCAATGTCTGATGGTGTACAGGTCAGCAATGAGTATCAACCTGCTGTCAATACCTGATGGTGTACAGGTCAGCAATGAGTATCAACCTGTCGTCAATGTCTGATGGTGTACAAGTCAGCAATGAGTATCAACCTGTCATCAATATCTGATGGTGTACAGGTCAGCAATGAGTATCAACCTGTCTTCAGTATCTGATGGTGTACAGGTCAGCAATGAGTATCAACCTGCCGTCAGTGTCTGATGGTGTATAGGTCAGCAATGAGTACCAACCTGCCGTCAATGTCTGATGGTGTACAGGTCAGCAATGAGTATCAACCTGCCGTCAATACTTGATGGTGTACAGGGCAGCAATGAGTATCAACCTGTCGTCAATGTCTGGTGGTGTACAGGTCAGCAATGAGTATCAACCTGTCGTCAATGTCTGATGGTGTACAGGTCAGCAATGTGTATCAACCTGCCGTCAATGTCTGATGGTGTACAGATCAGCAATGAGCATCAACCTGTCGTCAGTATCCGATGGTGTACAGGTCAGCAATGAGTATCAACCTGTCGTCAATGTCTGATGGTGTACAGGTCAGCAATGAGTATCAACCTGCCGTCAATGTCTGATGGTGTACAGGTCAGCAATGAGTATCAACCTGTCGTCAGTATCTGATGGTGTACAGGTCAGCAATGAGTACCAACCTGTCATCAATGTCTGATGGTGTACAGGTCAGCAATGAGTATCAACCTGTCGTCAATACCTGATGGTGTACAGGTCAGCAATGAGTATCAACCTGCCGTCAATGTCTGATGGTGTACAGGTCAGCAATGAGTATCAAGCTGCTGTCAATACCTGATGGTGTACAGGTCAGCAATGAGTATCAACCTGTCGTCAATGTCTGATGGTGTACAGGTCAGCAATGAGTACCAACCTGTCATCAATGTCTGATGGTGTACAGGTCAGCAATGAGTATCAACCTGTCGTCAGTATCTGATGGTGTACAGGTCAGCAATGAATATCAACCTGCCGTCAGTGTCTGATGGTGTATAGGTGAGCAATGAGTACCAACCTGCCGTCAATGTCTGATGGTGTACAGGTCAGCAATGAGTATCAACCTGCCGTCAATACTTGACGGTGTACAGGGCAGCAATGAGTATCAACCTGTCGTCAGTATCTGATGCTGTACAGGTCAGCAATGAATACCAACCTGTGGTCAATGTCTGATGGTGTACAGGTCAGCAATGTTTATCAACCTGTCGTCAATTCCTGATGGTGTACAGGTCAGCAATGAGTATCAACCTTTCGTCAGTATCTGATGGTGTACAGGTCATCAATGAGTACCAACCTGTCGTCAATATCTGATGGTGTACAGGTCAGCAATGAGTATCAACTTGTCGTCAGTATCTGATGGTGTACAGGTCAACAATGAGTACCAACCTGTCGTCAATACCTGATGGTGTACAGGTCAGCAACGAGTATCAACCTGTCGTCAGTATCTGATGTTGTACAGGTCAGCAATGAGTATCAACCTGTCGTCAGTATCTGATGGTGTACAGGTCAGCAATGAGTATCAACCTGCCGTCAATGTCTGATGGTCTACAGGTCAGCAATGAGTATCAACCTGTCGTCAATACCTGATGGTGTACAGGTCAGCAATGAGTATCAACCTGCCGTCAGTGTCTGATGGTGTACAAGTCAGCAATGAGTATCAACCTGTCGTCAGTATCTGATGGTGTACAGGTCAGCAATGAGTATCAACCTGTCGTCAATGTCTGATGGTGTACATGTCAGCAATGAGTATCAACCTGCCGTCAAATTCTGATGGTGTACAGGTCAGCAATGAGTATCAACCTGTCATCAATGTCTGATGGTGTACAGGTCAACAATGAGTATCAACTTGTCGTCAATAACTGATGGTGTACAGGTCAGCAATGAGTATCAACCTGCCGTCAATGTCTGATGGTGTACAGGTCAGCAATGAGTATAAACCTGCCGTCAGTGTCTGATGGTGTTACAGGTCAGCAATGAGTATCAACCTGTCGTCAGTATCTGATGGTGTACAGGTCAGCAATGAGTATCAACCTACCATCAATGTCTAATGGTGTACAGGTCAGCAATGAGTATCAACCAACCGTCAATGTCTGATGGTGTACAGGTCAGCAATGAGTATCAACCTGTCGTCAGTATCTGATGGCGTACAGGTCAGCAATGTGTATCAACCTGCCGTCAATGTCTGATGGTGTACAGGTCAGCAATGAGTATCAACATGTCGTCAATATCTGATGGTGTACAGGTAAGCAATGAGTATCAACCTGCCGTCAATGTCTGATGGTGTACAGGTCAGCAATGAGTACCAACCTGTCGTCAATGTCTGATGGTGTACAGGTCAGCAATGAGTATCAACCTGTCGTCAATACCTGATGGTGTACAGTTCAGCGATGAGTATCAACCTGCCGTCAATGTCTGATGGTGTACAGGTCAGCAATGAGTATCAACCTGCTGTCAATACCTGATGGTGTACTGGTCAGCAAAGAGTATCAACCTGTCGTCAATGTCTGATGGTGTACAAGTCAGCAATGAGTATCAACCTGTCATCAATGTCTGATGGTGTACAGGTCAGCAATGAGTATCAACCTGTCTTCAGTATCTGATGGTGTACAGGTCAGCAATGAGTATCAACCTGCCGTCAGTGTCTGATGGTGTATAGGTCAGCAATGAGTACCAACCTGCCGTCAATGACTGATGGTGTACAGGTCAGTAATGAGTATCAACCTGCCGTCAATACTTGATGGTGTACAGGGCAGCAATGAGTATCAACCCGTCGTCAATGTCTGGTGGTGTACAGGTCAGCAATGAGTATCAACCTGTCGTCAATGTCTGATGGTGTACAGGTCAGCAATGTGTATCAACCTGCCGTCAATGTCTGATGGTGTACAGATCAGCAATGAGTATCAACCTGTCGTCAGTATCCGATGGTGTACAGGTCAGCAATGAGTATCAACCTGTCGTCAATGTCTGATGGTGTACAGGTCAGCAATGAGTATCAACCTGCCGTCAATACTTGATTGTGTACAGGTCAGCAATGAGTATCAACCTGTCGTCAGTATCTGATGGTGTACAGGTCAGCAATGAGTACCAACCTGTCATCAATGTCTGATGGTGTACAGGTCAGCAATGAGTATCAACCTGTCGTCAATACCTGATGGTGTACAGGTCAGCAATGAGTATCAACCTGCCGTCAATGTCTGATGGTGTACAGGTCAGCAATGAGTATCAAGCTGCTGTCAATACCTGATGGTGTACAGGTCAGCAATGAGTATCAACCTGTCGTCAATGTCTGATGGTGTACAGGTCAGCAATGAGTACCAACCTGTCCTCAATGTCTGATGGTGTACAGGTCAGCAATGAGTATCAACCTGTCGTCAGTATCTGATGGTGTACAGGTCAGCAATGAATATCAACCTGCCGTCAGTGTCTGATGGTGTATAGGTCAGCAATGAGTACCAACCTGCCGTCAATGTCTGATGGTGTACAGGTCAGCAATGAGTATCAACCTGCCGTCAATACTTGATGGTGTACAGGGCAGCAATGAGTATCAACCTGTCGTCAGTATCTGATGCTGTACAGGTCAGCAATGAATACCAACCTGTGGTCAATGTCTGATGGTGTACAGGTCAGCAATGTTTATCAACCTGTCGTCAATTCCTGATGGTGTACAGGTCAGCAATGAGTATCAACCTTTCGTCAGTATCTGATGGTGTACAGGTCATCAATGAGTACCAACCTGTCGTCAATATCTGATGGTGTACAGGTCAGCAATGAGTATCAACTTGTCGTCAGTATCTGATGGTGTACAGGTCAACAATGAGTACCAACCTGTCGTCAATACCTGATGGTGTACAGGTCAGCAACGAGTATCAACCTGTCGTCAGTATCTGATGTTGTACAGGTCAGCAATGAGTATCAACCTGTCGTCAGTATCTGATGGTGTACAGGTCAGCAATGAGTATCAACCTGCCGTCAATGTCTGATGGTCTACAGGTCAGCAATGAGTATCAACCTGTCGTCAATACCTGATGGTGTAGAGGTCAGCAATGAGTATCAACCTGCCGTCAGTGGCTGATGGTGTACAAGTCAGCAATGAGTATCAACCTGTCGTCAGTATCTGATGGTGTACAGGTCAGCAATGAGTATCAACCTGTCGTCAATGTCTGATGGTGTACATGTCAGCAATGAGTATCAACCTGCCGTCAAATTCTGATGGTGTACAGGTCAGCAATGAGTATCAACCTGTCATCAATGTCTGATGGTGTACAGGTCAACAATGAGTATCAACTTGTCGTCAATAACTGATGGTGTACAGGTCAGCAATGAGTATCAACCTGCCGTCAATGTCTGATGGGGTACAGGTCAGCAATGAGTATAAACCTGCCGTCAGTGTCTGATGGTGTTACAGGTCAGCAATGAGTATCAACCTGTCGTCAGTATCTGATGGTGTACAGGTCAGCAATGAGTATCAACCTTCCATCAATGTCTGATGGTGTACAGGTCAGCAATGAGTATCAACCAACCGTCAATGTCTGATGGTGTACAGGTCAGCAATGAGTATCAACTTGTCGTCAGTATCTGATGGCGTACAGGTCAGCAATGTGTATCAACCTGCCGTCAATGTCAGATGGTGTACAGGTCAGCAATGAGTATCAACATGTCGTCAATATCTGATGGTGTACAGGTAAGCAATGAGTATCAACCTGCCGTCAATGTCTGATGGTGTACAGGTCAGCAATGAGTACCAACCTGTCGTCAATGTCTGATGGTGTACAGGTCAGCAATGAGTATCAACCTGTCGTCAATACCTGATGGTGTACAGGTCAGCAATGAGTATCAACCTGCCGTCAATGTCTGATGGTGTACAGGTCAGCAATGAGTATCAACCTGCTGTCAATACCTGATGGTGTACAGGTCAGCAATGAGTATCAACCTGTCGTCAATGTCTGATGGTGTACAAGTCAGCCATGAGTATCAACCTGTCATCAATGTCTGATGGTGTACAGGTCAGCAATGAGTATCAACCTGTCTTCAGTATCTGATGGTGTACAGGTCAGCAATGAGTATCAACCTGCCGTCAGTGTCTGATGGTGTATAGGTCAGCAATGAGTACCAACCTGCCGTCAATGTCTGATGGTGTACAGGTCAGCAATGAGTATCAACCTGCCGTCAATACTTGATGGTGTACAGGGCAGCAATGAGTATCAACCTCTCGTCAATGTCTGGTGGTGTACAGGTCAGCAATGAGTATCAACCTGTCGTCAATGTCTGATGGTGTACAGGGCAGCAATGAGTATCAACCTGCCGTCAGTATCTGATGGTGTACAGGTCAGCAATGTGTATCAACCTGCCGTCAATGTCTGATGGTGTACAGATCAGCAATGAGTATCAACCTGTCGTCAGTATCCGATGGTGTACAGGTCAGCAATGAGTATCAACCTGTCGTCAATGTCTGATGGTGTACAGGTCAGCAATGAGTATCAACCTGCCGTCAATACTTGATTGTGTACAGGTCAGCAATGAGTATCAACCTGTCGTCAGTATCTGATGGTGTACAGGTCAGCAATGAGTACCAACCTGTCATCAATGTCTGATGGTGTACAGGTCAGCAATGAGTATCAACCTGTCGTCAATACCTGATGGTGTACAGGTCAGCAATGAGTATCAACCTGCCGTCAATGTCTGATGGTGTACAGGTCAGCAATGAGTATCAACCTGCTGTCAATACCTGATGGTGTACAGGTCAGCAAAGAGTATCAACCTGTCGTCAATGTCTGATGGTGTACAAGTCAGCAATGAGTATCAACCTGTCATCAATGTCTGATGGTGTACAGGTCAGCAATGAGTATCAACCTGTCTTCAGTATCTGATGGTGTACAGGTCAGCAATGAGTATCAACCTGCCGTCAGTGTCTGATGGTGTATAGGTCAGCAATGAGTACCAACCTGCCGTCAATGTCTGATGGTGTACAGGTCAGCAATGAGTATCAACCTGCCGTCAATACTTGATAGTGTACAGGGCAGCAATGAGTATCAACCTGTCGTCAATGTCTGGTGGTGTAGAGGTCAGCAATGAGTATCAACCTGTCGTCAATGTCTGATGGTGTACAGGTCAGCAATGTGTATCAACCTGCCGTCAATGTCTGATGGTGTACAGATCAGCAATGAGTATCAACCTGTCGTCAGTATCCGATGGTGTACAGGTCAGCAATGAGTATCAACCTGTCGTCAATGTCTGATGGTGTACAGGTCAGCAATGAGTATCAACCTGCCGTCAATACTTGATTGTGTACAGGTCAGCAATGAGTATCAACCTGTCGTCAGTATCTGATGGTGTACAGGTGAGCAATGAGTACCAACCTGTCATCAATGTCTGATGGTGTACAGGTCAGCAATGAGTATCAACCTGTCGTCAATACCTGATGGTGTACAGGTCAGCAATGAGTATCAACCTGCCGTCAATGTCTGATGGTGTACAGGTCAGCAATGAGTATCAAGCTGCTGTCAATACCTGATGGTGTACAGGTCAGCAATGAGTATCAACCTGTCGTCAATGTCTGATGGTGTACAGGTCAGCAATGAGTACCAACCTGTCCTCAATGTCTGATGGTGTACAGGTCAGCAATGAGTATCAACCTGTCGTCAGTATCTGATGGTGTACAGGTCAGCAATGAATATCAACCTGCCGTCAGTGTCTGATGGTGTATAGGTCAGCAATGAGTACCAACCTGCCGTCAATGTCTGATGGTGTACAGGTCAGCAATGAGTATCAACCTGCCGTCAATACTTGATGGTGTACAGGGCAGCAATGAGTATCAACCTGTCGTCAGTATCTGATGCTGTACAGGTCAGCAATGAATACCAACCTGTGGTCAATGTCTGATGGTGTACATGTCAGCAATGTTTATCAACCTGTCGTCAATTCCTGATGGTGTACAGGTCAGCAATGAGTATCAACCTTTCGTCAGTATCTGATGGTGTACAGGTCATCAATGAGTACCAACCTGTCGTCAATATCTGATGGTGTACAGGTCAGCAATGAGTATCAACTTGTCGTCAGTATCTGATGGTGTACAGGTCAACAATGAGTACCAACCTGTCGTCAATACCTGATGGTGTACAGGTCAGCAACGAGTATCAACCTGTCGTCAGTATCTGATGTTGTACAGGTCAGCAATGAGTATCAACCTGTCGTCAGTATCTGATGGTGTACAGGTCAGCAATGAGTATCAACCTGCCGTCAATGTCAGATGGTGTACAGGTCAGCAATGAGTATCAACATGTCGTCAATATCTGATGGTGTACAGGTAAGCAATGAGTATCAACCTGCCGTCAATGTCTGATGGTGTACAGGTCAGCAATGAGTACCAACCTGTCGTCAATGTCTGATGGTGTACAGGTCAGCAATGAGTATCAACCTGTCGTCAATACCTGATGGTGTACAGGTCAGCAATGAGTATCAACCTGCCGTCAATGTCTGATGGTGTACAGGTCAGCAATGAGTATCAACCTGCTGTCAATACCTGATGGTGTACAGGTCAGCAATGAGTATCAACCTGTCGTCAATGTCTGATGGTGTACAAGTCAGCCATGAGTATCAACCTGTCATCAATGTCTGATGGTGTACAGGTCAGCAATGAGTATCAACCTGTCTTCAGTATCTGATGGTGTACAGGTCAGCAATGAGTATCAACCTGCCGTCAGTGTCTGATGGTGTATAGGTCAGCAATGAGTACCAACCTGCCGTCAATGTCTGATGGTGTACAGGTCAGCAATGAGTATCAACCTGCCGTCAATACTTGATGGTGTACAGGGCAGCAATGAGTATCAACCTCTCGTCAATGTCTGGTGGTGTACAGGTCAGCAATGAGTAGCAACCTGTCGTCAATGTCTGATGGTGTACAGGGCAGCAATGAGTATCAACCTGCCGTCAGTATCTGATGGTGTACAGGTCAGCAATGTGTATCAACCTGCCGTCAATGTCTGATGGTGTACAGATCAGCAATGAGTATCAACCTGTCGTCAGTATCCGATGGTGTACAGGTCAGCAATGAGTATCAACCTTTCGTCAATGTCTGATGGTGTACAGGTCAGCAATGAGTATCAACCTGCCGTCAATACTTGATTGTGTACAGGTCAGCAATGAGTATCAACCTGTCGTCAGTATCTGATGGTGTACAGGTCAGCAATGAGTACCAACCTGTCATCAATGTCTGATGGTGTACAGGTCAGCAATGAGTATCAACCTGTCGTCAATACCTGATGGTGTACAGGTCAGCAATGAGTATCAACCTGCCGTCAATGTCTGATGGTGTACAGGTCAGCAATGAGTATCAACCTGCTGTCAATACCTGATGGTGTACAGGTCAGCAAAGAGTATCAACCTGTCGTCAATGTCTGATGGTGTACAAGTCAGCAATGAGTATCAACCTGTCATCAATGTCTGATGGTGTACAGGTCAGCAATGAGTATCAACCTGTCTTCAGTATCTGATGGTGTACAGGTCAGCAATGAGTATCAACCTGCCGTCAGTGTCTGATGGTGTATAGGTCAGCAATGAGTACCAACCTGCCGTCAATGTCTGATGGTGTACAGGTCAGCAATGAGTATCAACCTGCCGTCAATACTTGATAGTGTACAGGGCAGCAATGAGTATCAACCTGTCGTCAATGTCTGGTGGTGTACAGGTCAGCAATGAGTATCAACCTGTCGTCAATGTCTGATGGTGTACAGGTCAGCAATGTGTATCAACCTGCCGTCAATGTCTGATGGTGTACAGATCAGCAATGAGTATCAACCTGTCGTCAGTATCCGATGGTGTACAGGTCAGCAATGAGTATCAACCTGTCGTCAATGTCTGATGGTGTACAGGTCAGCAATGAGTATCAACCTGCCGTCAATACTTGATTGTGTACAGGTCAGCAATGAGTATCAACCTGTCGTCAGTATCTGATGGTGTACAGGTGAGCAATGAGTACCAACCTGTCATCAATGTCTGATGGTGTACAGGTCAGCAATGAGTATCAACCTGTCGTCAATACCTGATGGTGTACAGGTCAGCAATGAGTATCAACCTGCCGTCAATGTCTGATGGTGTACAGGTCAGCAATGAGTATCAAGCTGCTGTCAATACCTGATGGTGTACAGGTCAGCAATGAGTATCAACCTGTCGTCAATGTCTGATGGTGTACAGGTCAGCAATGAGTACCAACCTGTCCTCAATGTCTGATGGTGTACAGGTCAGCAATGAGTATCAACCTGTCGTCAGTATCTGATGGTGTACAGGTCAGCAATGAATATCAACCTGCCGTCAGTGTCTGATGGTGTATAGGTCAGCAATGAGTACCAACCTGCCGTCAATGTCTGATGGTGTACAGGTCAGCAATGAGTATCAACCTGCCGTCAATACTTGATGGTGTACAGGGCAGCAATGAGTATCAACCTGTCGTCAGTATCTGATGCTGTACAGGTCAGCAATGAATACCAACCTGTGGTCAATGTCTGATGGTGTACAGGTCAGCAATGTTTATCAACCTGTCGTCAATTCCTGATGGTGTACAGGTCAGCAATGAGTATCAACCTTTCGTCAGTATCTGATGGTGTACAGGTCATCAATGAGTACCAACCTGTCGTCAATATCTGATGGTGTACAGGTCAGCAATGAGTATCAACTTGTCGTCAGTATCTGATGGTGTACAGGTCAACAATGAGTACCAACCTGTCGTCAATACCTGATGGTGTACAGGTCAGCAACGAGTATCAACCTGTCGTCAGTATCTGATGTTGTACAGGTCAGCAATGAGTATCAACCTGTCGTCAGTATCTGATGGTGTACAGGTCAGCAATGAGTATCAACCTGCCGTCAATGTCTGATGGTCTACAGGTCAGCAATGAGTATCAACCTGTCGTCAATACCTGATGGTGTACAGGTCAGCAATGAGTATCAACCTTCCGTCAATGTCTGATGGTGTACAAGTCAGCAATGAGTATCAACCTGTCGTCAGTATCTGATGGTGTACAGGTCAGCAATGAGTATCAACCTGTCGTCAATGTCTGATGGTGTACATGTCAGCAATGAGTATCAACCTGCCGTCAAATTCTGATGGTGTACAGGTCAGCAATGAGTATCAACCTGTCATCAATGTCTGATGGTGTACAGGTCAACAATGAGTATCAACTTGTCGTCAATAACTGATGGTGTACAGGTCAGCAATGAGTATCAACCTGCCGTCAATGTCTGATGGTGTACAGGTCAGCAATGAGTATAAACCTGCCGTCAGTGTCTGATGGTGTTACAGGTCAGCAATGAGTATCAACCTGTCGTCAGTATCTGATGGTGTACAGGTCAGCAATGAGTATCAACCTACCATCAATGTCTGATGGTGTACAGGTCAGCAATGAGTATCAACCAACCGTCAATGTCTGATGGTGTACAGGTCAGCAATGAGTATCAACCTGTCGTCAGTATCTGATGGCGTACAGGTCAGCAATGTGTATCAACCTGCCGTCAATGTCTGATGGTGTACAGGTCAGCAATGAGTATCAACATGTCGTCAATATCTGATGGTGTACAGGTAAGCAATGAGTATCAACCTGCCGTCAATGTCTGATGGTGTACAGGTCAGCAATGAGTACCAACCTGTCGTCAATGTCTGATGGTGTACAGGTCAGCAATGAGTATCAACCTGCCGTCAATGTCTGATGGTCTACAGGTCAGCAATGAGTATCAACCTGTCGTCAATACCTGATGGTGTACAGGTCAGCAATGAGTATCAACATGCCGTCAGTGGCTGATGGTGTACAAGTCAGCAATGAGTATCAACCTGTCGTCAGTATCTGATGGTGTACAGGTCAGCAATGAGTATCAACCTGTCGTCAATGTCTGATGGTGTACATGTCAGCAATGAGTATCAACCTGCCGTCAAATTCTGATGGTGTACAGGTCAGCAATGAGTATCAACCTGTCATCAATGTCTGATGGTGTACAGGTCAACAATGAGTATCAACTTGTCGTCAATAACTGATGGTGTACAGGTCAGCAATGAGTATCAACCTGCCGTCAATGTCTGATGGTGTACAGGTCAGCAATGAGTATAAACCTGCCGTCAGTGTCTGATGGTGTTACAGGTCAGCAATGAGTATCAACCTGTCGTCAGTATCTGATGGTGTACAGGTCAGCAATGAGTATCAACCTACCATCAATGTCTGATGGTGTACAGGTCAGCAATGAGTATCAACCAACCGTCAATGTCTGATGGTGTACAGGTCAGCAATGAGTATCAACCTGTCGTCAGTATCTGATGGCGTACAGGTCAGCAATGTGTATCAACCTGCCGTCAATGTCTGATGGTGTACAGGTCAGCAATGAGTATCAACATGTCGTCAATATCTGATGGTGTACAGGTAAGCAATGAGTATCAACCTGCCGTCAATGTCTGATGGTGTACAGGTCAGCAATGAGTACCAACCTGTCGTCAATGTCTGATGGTGTACAGGTCAGCAATGAGTATCAACCTGTCGTCAATACCTGATGGTGTACAGGTCAGCAATGAGTATCAACCTGCCGTCAATGTCTGATGGTGTACAGGTCAGCAATGAGTATCAACCTGCTGTCAATACCTGATGGTGTACAGGTCAGCAATGAGTATCAACCTGTCGTCAATGTCTGATGGTGTACAAGTCAGCAATGAGTATCAACCTGTCATCAATGTCTGATGGTGTACAGGTCAGCAATGAGTATCAACCTGTCTTCAGTATCTGATGGTGTACAGGTCAGCAATGAGTATCAACCTGCCGTCAGTGTCTGATGGTGTATAGGTCAGCAATGAGTACCAACCTGCCGTCAATGTCTGATGGTGTACAGGTCAGCAATGAGTATCAACCTGCCGTCAATACTTGATGGTGTACAGGGCAGCAATGAGTATCAACCTGTCGTCAATGTCTGGTGGTGTACAGGTCAGCAATGAGTATCAACCTGTCGTCAATGTCTGATGGTGTACAGGGCAGCAATGAGTATGAACCTGCCGTCAGTATCTGATGGTGTACAGGTCAGCAATGTGTATCAACCTGCCGTCAATGTCTGATGGTGTACAGATCAGCAATGAGTATCAACCTGTCGTCAGTATCCGATGGTGTACAGGTCAGCAATGAGTATCAACCTGTCGTCAATGTCTGATGGTGTACAGGTCAGCAATGAGTATCAACCTGCCGTCAATACTTGATTGTGTACAGGTCAGCAATGAGTATCAACCTGTCGTCAGTATCTGATGGTGTACAGGTCAGCAATGAGTACCAACCTGTCATCAATGTCTGATGGTGTACAGGTCAGCAATGAGTATCAACCTGTCGTCAATACCTGATGGTGTACAGGTCAGCAATGAGTATCAACCTGCCGTCAATGTCTGATGGTGTACAGGTCAGCAATGAGTATCAACCTGCTGTCAATACCTGATGGTGTACAGGTCAGCAATGAGTATCAACCTGTCGTCAATGTCTGATGGTGTACAGGTCAGCAATGAGTACCAACCTGTCATCAATGTCTGATGGTGTACAGGTCAGCAATGAGTATCAACCTGTCGTCAGTATCTGATGGTGTACAGGTCAGCAATGAATATCAACCTGCCGTCAGTGTCTGATGGTGTATAGGTCAGCAATGAGTACCAACCTGCCGTCAATGTCTGATGGTGTACAGGTCAGCAATGAGTATCAACCTGCCGTCAATACTTGATGGTGTACAGGGCAGCAATGAGTATCAACCTGTCGTCAGTATCTGATGCTGTACAGGTCAGCAATGAATACCAACCTGTGGTCAATGTCTGATGGTGTACAGGTCAGCAATGTTTATCAACCTGTCGTCAATTTCTGATGGTGTACAGGTCAGCAATGAGTATCAACCTTTCGTCAGTATCTGATGGTGTACAGGTCATCAATGAGTACCAACCTGTCGTCAATATCTGATGGTGTACAGGTCAGCAATGAGTATCAACTTGTCGTCAGTATCTGATGGTGTACAGGTCAACAATGAGTACCAACCTGTCGTCAATACCTGATGGTGTACAGGTCAGCAACGAGTATCAACCTGTCGTCAATACCTGATGGTGTACAGGTCAGCAATGAGTATCAACCTTCCGTCAGTGTCTGATGGTGTACAAGTCAGCAATGAGTATCAACCTGTCGTCAGTATCTGATGGTGTACAGGTCAGCAATGAGTATCAACCTGTCGTCAATGTCTGATGGTGTACATGTCAGCAATGAGTATCAACCTGCCGTCAAATTCTGATGGTGTACAGGTCAGCAATGAGTATCAACCTGTCATCAATGTCTGATGGTGTACAGGTCAACAATGAGTATCAACTTGTCGTCAATAACTGATGGTGTACAGGTCAGCAATGAGTATCAACCTGCCGTCAATGTCTGATGGTGTACAGGTCAGCAATGAGTATAAACCTGCCGTCAGTGTCTGATGGTGTTACAGGTCAGCAATGAGTATCAACCTGTCGTCAGTATCTGATGGTGTACAGGTCAGCAATGAGTATCAACCTACCATCAATGTCTGATGGTGTACAGGTCAGCAATGAGTATCAACCAACCGTCAATGTCTGATGGTGTACAGGTCAGCAATGAGTATCAACCTGTCGTCAGTATCTGATGGCGTACAGGTCAGCAATGTGTATCAACCTGCCGTCAATGTCTGATGGTGTACAGGTCAGCAATGAGTATCAACATGTCGTCAATATCTGATGGTGTACAGGTAAGCAATGAGTATCAACCTGCCGTCAATGTCTGATGGTGTACAGGTCAGTAATGAGTATCAACATGTCGTCAATATCTGATGGTGTACAGGTCAGCAATGAGTATCAACCTGCCGTCAATGTCTGATGGTGTACAGGTCAGAAATGAGTATGAACCTGCCGTCAATACCTGATGGTGTACAAGTCAGCAATGAGTATTAACCTGTCGTCAATGTCTGATGGTGTAGAGGTCAGCAATGAGTATCAAACTGTCGTCAATGTATGATGGTGTACAGGTCAGCAATGAGTATCAACCTGCCGTCAATGTCTGATGGTGTACAGGTCAGCAATGAGTATCAACCTGTCGTCAATGTCTGGTGGTGTACAGGTCAGCAATGAGTATCAACCTGTCGTCAATGTCTGATGGTGTACAGGTCAGCAATGAGTATCAACCTGCCGTCAGTATCTGATGGTATACAGGTCAGCAATGTGTATCAACCTGCCGTCAATGTCTGATGGTGTACAGATCAGCAATGAGTATCAACCTGTCGTCAGTATCCGATGGTGTACAGGTCAGCAATGAGTATCAACCTGTCGTCAATGTCTGATGGTGTACAGGTCAGCAATGAGTATCAACCTGCCGTCAATGTCTGATGGTGTACAGGTCAGCAATGAGTATCAACCTGTCGTCAGTATCTGATGGTGTACAAGTCAGCAATGAGTATAAACCTACCGTCAATGTCTGATGGTGTACAGGTCAGCAATGAGTATCAACCTGCCGTCAATGTCTGATGGTGTACAGGTCAGCAATGAGTATCAACCTGTCGTCAATGTCTGATGGTGTACAAGTCAGCAATGAGTATCAACCTGCTGTCAATATCTGATGGTGTACAGGTCAGCAATGAGTATCAACTTGTCGTCATATAACTGATGGTGTACAGGTCAGCAATGAGTATCAACCTGCCGTCAATGTCTGATGGTGTACAGGTCAGCAATGAGTATCAACATGTCGTCAATATCTGATGGTGTACAGGTCAGCAATGAGTATCAACCTGCCGTCAATGTCTGATGGTGTACAGGCCAGAAATGAGTATCAACCTGCCGTCAATACCTGATGGTGTACAAGTCAGCAATGAGTATTAACCTGTCGTCAATGTCTGATGGCGTAGAGGTCAGCAATGAGTATCAACCCGTCGTCAATGTATGATGGTGTACAGGTCAGCAATGTGTATCAACCTGCTGTCAATGTCTGATGGTGTACAGGTCAACAATGAGTACCAACCTGTCGTCAATACCTGATGGTGTACAGGTCAGCAACGAGTATCAACCTGTCGTCAGTATCTGATGTTGTACAGGTCAGCAATGAGTATCAACCTGTCGTCAGTATCTGATGGTGTACAGGTCAGCAATGAGTATCAACCTGCCGTCAATGTCTGATGGTCTACAGGTCAGCAATGAGTATCAACCTGTCGTCAATACATGATGGTGTACAGGTCAGCAATGAGTATCAACCTGCCGTCAGTGTCTGATGGTGTACAAGTCAGCAATGAGTATCAACCTGTCGTCAGTATCTGATGGTGTACAGGTCAGCAATGAGTATCAACCTGTCGTCAATGTCTGATGGTGTACATGTCAGCAATGAGTATCAACCTGCCGTCAATGTCTGATGGTGTACAGGTCAGCAATGAGTATCAACCTGTCGTCAATGTCTGGTGGTGTACAGGTCAGCAATGAGTATCAACCTGTCGTCAATGTCTGATGGTGTACAGGTCAGCAATGAGTATCAACCTGCCGTCAGTATCTGATGGTGTACAGGTCAGCAATGTGTATCAACCTGCCGTCAATGTCTGATGGTGTACAGATCAGCAATGAGTATCAACCTGTCGTCAGTATCCGATGGTGTACAGGTCAGCAATGAGTATCAACCTGTCGTCAATGTCTGATGGTGTACAGGTCAGCAATGAGTATCAACCTGTCGTCAGTATCTGATGGTGTACAAGTCAGCAATGAGTATAAACCTACCGTCAATGTCTGATGGTGTACAGGTCAGCAATGAGTATCAACCTGCCGTCAATGTCTGATGGTGTACAGGTCAGCAATGAGTATCAACCTGTCGTCAATGTCTGATGGTGTACAAGTCAGCAATGAGTATCAACCTGCTGTCAATATCTGATGGTGTACAGGTCAGCAATGAGTATCAACTTGTCGTCATATAACTGATGGTGTACAGGTCAGCAATGAGTATCAACCTGCCGTCAATGTCTGATGGTGTACAGGTCAGCAATGAGTATCAACATGTCGTCAATATCTGATGGTGTACAGGTCAGCAATGAGTATCAACCTGCCGTCAATGTCTGATGGTGTACAGGTCAGAAATGAGTATCAACCTGCCGTCAATACCTGATGGTGTACAAGTCAGCAATGAGTATTAACCTGTCGTCAATGTCTGATGGTGTAGAGGTCAGCAATGAGTATCAACCCGTCGTCAATGTATGATGGTGTACAGGTCAGCAATGTGTATCAACCTGCTGTCAATGTCTGATGGTGTACAGGTCAACAATGAGTACCAACCTGTCGTCAATACCTGATGGTGTACAGGTCAGCAACGAGTATCAACCTGTCGTCAGTATCTGATGTTGTACAGGTCAGCAATGAGTATCAACCTGTCGTCAGTATCTGATGGTGTACAGGTCAGCAATGCGTATCAACCTGCCGTCAATGTCTGATGGTCTACAGGTCAGCAATGAGTATCAACCTGTCGTCAATACCTGATGGTGTACAGGTCAGCAATGAGTATCAACCTGCCGTCAGTGTCTGATGGTGTACAAGTCAGCAATGAGTATCAACCTGTCGTCAGTATCTGATGGTGTACAGGTCAGCAATGAGTATCAACCTGTCGTCAATGTCTGATGGTGTACATGTCAGCAATGAGTATCAACCTGCCGTCAAATTCTGATGGTGTACAGGTCAGCAATGAGTATCAACCTGTCATCAATGTCTGATGGTGTACAGGTCAACAATGAGTATCAACTTGTCGTCAATAACTGATGGTGTACAGGTCAGCAATGAGTATCAACCTGCCGTCAATGTCTGATGGTGTACAGGTCAGCAATGAGTATAAACCTGCCGTCAGTGTCTGATGGTGTTACAGGTCAGCAATGAGTATCAACCTGTCGTCAGTATCTGATGGTGTACAGGTCAGCAATGAGTATCAACCTACCATCAATGTCTGATGGTGTACAGGTCAGCAATGAGTATCAACCAACCGTCAATGTCTGATGGTGTACAGGTCAGCAATGTGTATCAACCTGCCGTCAATGTCTGATGGTGTACAGGTCAGCAATGAGTATCAACATGTCGTCAATATCTGATGGTGTACAGGTAAGCAATGAGTATCAACCTGCCGTCAATGTCTGATGGTGTACAGGTCAGTAATGAGTATCAACATGTCGTCAATATCTGATGGTGTACAGGTCAGCAATGAGTATCAACCTGCCGTCAATGTCTGATGGTGTACAGGTCAGAAATGAGTATCAACCTGCCGTCAATACCTGGTGGTGTACAGGTCAGCAATGAGTATTAACCTGTCGTCAATGTCTAATGGTGAACAGGTCAGCAATGAGTATCAAACTGTCGTCAATGTATGATGGTGTACAGGTCAGCAATGAGTATCAACCTGCCGTCAATGTCTGATGGTGTACAGGTCAGCAATGAGTATCAACCTGTCGTCAATGTCTGGTGGTGTACAGGTCAGCAATGAGTATCAACCTGTCGTCAATGTCTGATGGTGTACAGGGCAGCAATGAGTATCAACCTGCCGTCAGCATCTGATGGTGTACAGGTCAGCAATGTGTATCAACCTGCCGTCAATGTCTGATGGTGTACAGATCAGCAATGAGTATCAACCTGTCGTCAGTATCCGATGGTGTACAGGTCAGCAATGAGTATCAACCTGTCGTCAATGTCTGATGGTGTACAGGTCAGCAATGAGTATCAACCTGCCGTCAATGTCTGATGGTGTACAGGTCAGCAATGAGTATCAACCTGTCGTCAGTATCTGATGGTGTACAAGTCAGCAATGAGTATAAACCTACCGTCAATGTCTGATGGTGTACAGGTCAGCAATGAGTATCAACCTGCCGTCAATGTCTGATGGTGTACAGGTCAGCAATGAGTATCAACCTGTCGTCAATGTCTGATGGTGTACAAGTCAGCAATGAGTATCAACCTGCTGTCAATATCTGATGGTGTACCGGTCAGCAATGAGTATCAACTTGTCGTCATATAACTGATGGTGTACAGGTCAGCAATGAGTATCAACCTGCCGTCAATGTCTGATGGTGTACAGGTCAGCAATGAGTATCAACCTGCCGTCAATGTCTGATGGTGTACAGGTCAGAAATGAGTATCAACCTGCCGTCAATACCTGATGGTGTACAAGTCAGCAATGAGTATTAACCTGTCGTCAATGTCTGATGGTGTAGAGGTCAGCAATGAGTATCAACCCGTCGTCAATGTATGATGGTGTACAGGTCAGCAATGTGTATCAACCTGCTGTCAATGTCTGATGGTGTACAGGTCAGCAATGAGTATCAACCTGTCGTCAATGTCTGATGGTGTACAGGTTAGCAATGCTATCAACCTGTCGTCAATACCTGATGGTGTACAGGTCAGCAATGCGTATCAACCTGCCGTCAATGTCTGATGGTGTACAGGTCAACAATGTGTATCAACCTGTCGTCAATACCTGATGGTGTACAGGCCAGCAATGTTTATCAAACGATCGTCAGTGTCTGATGGTGTATAGGTCAGCAATGAGTACCAACCTGCCGTCAATGTCTGATGGTGTACAGGTCAGCAATGAGTATCAACCTGCCGTCAATACTTGATGGTGTACAGGGCAGCAATGAGTATCAACCTACCATCAATGTCTGATGGTGTACAGGTCAGCAATGAGTATCAACCAACCGTCAATGTCTGATGGTGTACAGGTCAGCAATGAGTATCAACCTGTCGTCAGTATCTGATGGCGTACAGGTCAGCAATGTGTATCAACCTGCCGTCAATGTCTGATGGTGTACAGGTCAGCAATGAGTATCAACATGTCGTCAATATCTGATGGTGTACAGGTAAGCAATGAGTATCAACCTGCCGTCAATGTCTGATGGTGTACAGGTCAGTAATGAGTATCAACATGTCGTCAATATCTGATGGTGTACAGGTCAGCAATGAGTATCAACCTGCCGTCAATGTCTGATGGTGTACAGGTCAGAAATGAGTATCAACCTGCCGTCAATACCTGGTGGTGTACAGGTCAGCAATGAGTATTAACCTGTCGTCAATGTCTAATGGTGAACAGGTCAGCAATGAGTATCAAACTGTCGTCAATGTATGATGGTGTACAGGTCAGCAATGAGTATCAACCTGCCGTCAATGTCTGATGGTGTACAGGTCAGCAATGAGTATCAACCTGTCGTCAATGTCTGGTGGTGTACAGGTCAGCAATGAGTATCAACCTGTCGTCAATGTCTGATGGTGTACAGGGCAGCAATGAGTATCAACCTGCCGTCAGTATCTGATGGTGTACAGGTCAGCAATGTGTATCAACCTGCCGTCAATGTCTGATGGTGTACAGATCAGCAATGAGTATCAACCTGTCGTCAGTATCCGATGGTGTACAGGTCAGCAATGAGTATCAACCTGTCGTCAATGTCTGATGGTGTACAGGTCAGCAATGAGTATCAACCTGCCGTCAATGTCTGATGGTGTACAGGTCAGCAATGAGTATCAACCTGTCGTCAGTATCTGATGGTGTACAAGTCAGCAATGAGTATAAACCTACCGTCAATGTCTGATGGTGTACAGGTCAGCAATGAGTATCAACCTGCCGTCAATGTCTGATGGTGTACAGGTCAGCAATGAGTATCAACCTGTCGTCAATGTCTGATGGTGTACAAGTCAGCAATGAGTATCAACCTGCTGTCAATATCTGATGGTGTACCGGTCAGCAATGAGTATCAACTTGTCGTCATATAACTGATGGTGTACAGGTCAGCAATGAGTATCAACCTGCCGTCAATGTCTGATGGTGTACAGGTCAGCAATGAGTATCAACATGTCGTCAATATCTGATGGTGTACAGGTCAGCAATGAGTATCAACCTGCCGTCAATGTCTGATGGTGTACAGGTCAGAAATGAGTATCAACCTGCCGTCAATACCTGATGGTGTACAAGTCAGCAATGAGTATTAACCTGTCGTCAATGTCTGATGGTGTAGAGGTCAGCAATGAGTATCAACCCGTCGTCAATGTATGATGGTGTACAGGTCAGCAATGTGTATCAACCTGCTGTCAATGTCTGATGGTGTACAGGTCAGCAATGAGTATCAACCTGTCGTCAATGTCTGATGGTGTACAGGTTAGCAATGCTATCAACCTGTCGTCAATACCTGATGGTGTACAGGTCAGCAATGCGTATCAACCTGCCGTAAATGTCTGATGGTGTACAGGTCAACAATGTGTATCAACCTGTCGTCAATACCTGATGGTGTACAGGCCAGCAATGTTTATCAAACGATCGTCAGTGTCTGATGGTGTATAGGTCAGCAATGAGTACCAACCTGCCGTCAATGTCTGATGGTGTACAGGTCAGCAATGAGTATCAACCTGCCGTCAATACTTGATGGTGTACAGGGCAGCAATGAGTATCAACCTGTCGTCAGTATCTGATGCTGTACAGGTCAGCAATGAATACCAACCTGTGGTCAATGTCTGATGGTGTACAGGTCAGCAATGTTTATCAACCTGTCGTCAATTCCTGATGGTGTACAGGTCAGCAATCAGTATCAACCTTTCGTCAGTATCTGATGGTGTACAGGTCATCAATGAGTACCAACCTGTCGTCAATATCTGATGGTGTACAGGTCAGCAATGAGTATCAACTTGTCAGTATCTGATGGTGTAAAGGTCAACAATGAGTACCAACCTGTCGTCAATACCTGATGGTGTACAGGTCAGCAACGAGTATCAACCTGTCGTCAGTATCTGATGTTGTACAGGTCAGCAATGAGTATCAACCTGTCGTCAGTATCTGATGGTGTACAGGTCAGCAATGAGTATCAACCTGCCGTCAATGTCTGATGGTCTACAGCTCAGCAATGAGTATCAACCTGTCGTCAATACCTGATGGTGTACAGGTCAGCAATGAGTATCAACCTGCCGTCAGTGTCTGATGGTGTACAGGTCAGCAATGAGTATCAACCTGTCGTCAGTATCTGATGGTGTACAGGTCAGCAATGAGTATCAACCTGTCGTCAATGTCTGATGGTGTACATGTCAGCAATGAGTATCAACCTGCCGTCAAATTCTGATGGTGTACAGGTCAGCAATGAGTATCAACCTGTCATCAATATCTGATGGTGTACAGGTCAACAATGAGTATCAACTTGTCGTCAATAACTGATGGTGTACAGGTCAGCAATGAGTATCAACCTGCCGTCAATGTCTGATGGTGTACAGGTCAGCAATGAGTATAAACCTGCCGTCAGTGTCTGATGGTGTTACAGGTCAGCAATGAGTATCCACCTGTCGTCAGTATCTGATGGTGTACAGGTCAGCAATGAGTATCAACCTACCATCAATGTCTGATGGTGTACAGGTCAGCAATGAGTATCAACCTTCCGTCAATGTCTGATGGTGTACAGGTCAGCAATGAGTATCAACCTGTCGTCAGTATCTGATGGCGTACAGGTCAGCAATGTGTATCAACCTGCCGTCAATGTCTGATGGTGTACAGGTCAGCAATGAGTATCAACCTGTCGTCAATGTCTGATGGTGTACAAGTCAGCAATGAGTATCAACCTGCTGTCAATATCTGATGGTGTACAGGTCAGCAATGAGTATCAACTTGTCGTCATATAACTGATGGTGTACAGGTCAGCAATGAGTATCAACCTGCCGTCAATGTCTGATGGTGTACAGGTCAGCAATGAGTATCAACATGTCGTCAATATCTGATGGTGTACAGGTCAGCAATGAGTATCAACCTGCCGTCAATGTCTGATGGTGTACAGGTCAGAAATGAGTATCAACCTGCCGTCAATACCTGATGGTGTACAAGTCAGCAATGAGTATTAACCTGTCGTCAATGTCTGATGGTGTAGAGGTCAGCAATGAGTATCAACCCGTCGTCAATGTATGATGGTGTACAGGTCAGCAATGTGTATCAACCTGCTGTCAATGTCTGATGGTGTACAGGTCAGCAATGAGTATCAACCTGTCGTCAATGTCTGATGGTGTACAGGTTAGCAATGCTATCAACCTGTCGTCAATACCTGATGGTGTACAGGTCAGCAATGCGTATCAACCTGCCGTCAATGTCTGATGGTGTACAGGTCAACAATGTGTATCAACCTGTCGTCAATACCTGATGGTGTACAGGCCAGCAATGTTTATCAAACGATCGTCAGTGTCTGATGGTGTATAGGTCAGCAATGAGTACCAACCTGCCGTCAATGTCTGATGGTGTACAGGTCAGCAATGAGTATCAACCTGCCGTCAATACTTGATGGTGTACAGGGCAGCAATGAGTATCAACCTGTCGTCAGTATCTGATGCTGTACAGGTCAGCAATGAATACCAACCTGTGGTCAATGTCTGATGGTGTACAGGTCAGCAATGTTTATCAACCTGTCGTCAATTCCTGATGGTGTACAGGTCAGCAATCAGTATCAACCTTTCGTCAGTATCTGATGGTGTACAGGTCATCAATGAGTACCAACCTGTCGTCAATATCTGATGGTGTACAGGTCAGCAATGAGTATCAACTTGTCGTCAGTATCTGATGGTGTAAAGGTCAACAATGAGTACCAACCTGTCGTCAATACCTGATGGTGTACAGGTCAGCAACGAGTATCAACCTGCCGTCAATGTCTGATGGTGTACAGGTCAGCAATGAGTATCAACCTTCCGTCAATGTCTGATGGTGTACAGGTCAGCAATGAGTATCAACCTGTCGTCAGTATCTGATGGCGTACAGGTCAGCAATGTGTATCAACCTGCCGTCAATGTCTGATGGTGTACGGGTCAGCAATGAGTATCAACATGTCGTCAATATCTGATGGTGTACAGGTAAGCAATGAGTATCAACCTGCCGTCAATGTCTGATGGTGTACAGGTCAGTAATGAGTATCAACATGTCGTCAATATCTGATGGTGTACAGGTCAGCAATGAGTATCAACCTGCCGTCAATGTCTGATGGTGTACAGGTCAGAAATGAGTATCAACCTGCCGTCAATACCTGATGGTGTACAGGTCAGCAATGAGTATTAACCTGTCGTCAATGTCTGATGGTGAACAGGTCAGCAATGAGTATCAAACTGTCGTCAGTATCTGATGGTGTACAGGTCAGCAATGAGTATCAACCTGTCGTCAATGTCTGATGGTGTACATGTCAGCAATGAGTATCAACCTGCCGTCAAATTCTGATGGTGTACAGGTCAGCAATGAGTATCAACCTGTCATCAATGTCTGATGGTGTACAGGTCAACAATGAGTATCAACTTGTCGTCAATAACTGATGGTGTACAGGTCAGCAATGAGTATCAACCTGCCGTCAATGTCTGATGGTGTACAGGTCAGCAATGAGTATAAACCTGCCGTCAGTGTCTGATGGTGTTACAGGTCAGCAATGAGTATCAACCTGTCGTCAGTATCTGATGGTGTACAGGTCAGCAATGAGTATCAACCTACCATCAATGTCTGATGGTGTACAGGTCAGCAATGAGTATCAACCTTCCGTCAATGTCAGATGGTGTACAAGTCAGCAATGAGTATCAACCTGTCGTCAGTATCTGATGGCGTACAGGTCAGCAATGTGTATCAACCTGCCGTCAATGTCTGATGGTGTACAGGTCAGCAATGAGTATCAACATGTCGTCAATATCTGATGGTGTACAGGTAAGCAATGAGTATCAACCTGCCGTCAATGTCTGATGGTGTACAGGTCAGTAATGAGTATCAACATGTCGTCAATATCTGATGGTGTACAGGTCAGCAATGAGTATCAACCTGCCGTCAATGTCTGATGGTTTACAGGTCAGAAATGAGTATTAACCTGCCGTCAATACCTGATGGTGTACAGGTCAGCAATGAGTATTAACCTGTCGTCAATGTCTGATGGTGAACAGGTCAGCAATGAGTATCAAACTGTCGTCAATGTATGATGGTGTACAGGTCAGCAATGAGTATCAACCTGCCGTCAATGTCTGATGGTGTACAGGTCAGCAATGATTATCAACCTGACGTCAATGTCTGGTGGTGTACAGGTAAGCAATGAGTATCAACCTGTCGTCAATGTCTGATGGTGTACAGGGCAGCAATGAGTATCAACCTGCCGTCAGTATCTGATGGTGTACAGGTCAGCAATGTGTATCAACCTGCCGTCAATGTCTGATGGTGTACAGATCAGCAATGAGTATCAACCTGTCGTCAGTATCCGATGGTGTACAGGTCAGCAATGAGTATCAACCTGTCGTCAATGTCTGATGGTGTACAGATCAGCAATGAGTATCAACCTGCCGTCAATGTCTGATGGTGTACAGGTCAGCAATGAGTATCAACCTGTCGTCAGTATCTGATGGTGTACAAGTCAGCAATGAGTATAAACCTACCGTCAATGTCTGATGGTGTACAGGTCAGCAATGAGTATCAACCTGCCGTCAATGTCTGATGGTGTACAGGTCAGCAATGAGTATCAACCTGTCGTCAATGTCTGATGGTGTACAAGTCAGCAATGAGTATCAACCTGCTGTCAATATCTGATGGTGTACAGGTCAGCAATGAGTATCAACTTGTCGTCAATAACTGATGGTGTACAGGTCAGCAATGAGTATCAACCTGCCGTCAATGTCTGATGGTGTACAGGTCAGCAATGAGTATCAACATGTCGTCAATATCTGATGGTGTACAGGTCATCAATGAGTATTAACCTGTCGTCAATGTCTGATGGTGTAGAGGTCAGCAATGAGTATCAACCCGTCGTCAATGTATGATGGTGTACAGGTCAGCAATGTGTATCAACCTGCTGTCAATGTCTGATGGTGTACAGGTCAGCAATGAGTATCAACCTGTCGTCAATGTCTGATGGTGTACAGGTTAGCAATGCTATCAACCTGTCGTCAATACCTGATGGTGTACAGGTCAGCAATGCGTATCAACCTGCCGTCAATACCTGATGGTGTACAGGCCAGCAATGATTATCAAACGATCGTCAGTATCTGATGGTGTAAAGGTCAGCAAAGAGTATCAACCCGCCGTCAATGTCTGGTGGTGTACATGTCAGCAATGAGTATCAAACTGTCGTCAATGTCTGATGGTGTACAGGTCAGCAATGAGTATTAACCTGTCGTCAATGTCTGATGGTGTACAGGTCAGCAATGAGTATCAACCTGCCGTCAATGTCTGATGGTGTACAGGTCAGCAATGAGTATCAACCTGCCGTCAATACTTGATTGTGTACAGGTCAGCAATGAGTATCAACCTGTCGTCAGTATCTGATGGTGTACAGGTCAGCAATGAGTATCAACCTGTCGTCAATGTCTGATGGTGTACAAGTCAGCAATGAGTATCAACCTGTCATCAATGTCTGATGGTGTACAGGTCAGCAATGAGTATCAACCTGTCGTCAGTATCTGATGGTGTACAGGTCAGCAATGAGTATCAACCTGCCGTCAGTGTCTGATGGTGTATAGGTCAGCAATGAGTACCAACCTGCCGTCAAGTTCTGATGGTGTACAGGTCAGCAATGAGTATCAACCTGCCGTCAATACTTGATGGTGTACAGGGCAGCAATGAGTATCAACCTGTCGTCAATGTCTGGTGGTGTACAGGTCAGCAATGAGTATCAACCTGTCGTCAATGTCTGATGGTGTACAGGGCAGCAATGAGTATCAACCTGCCGTCAGTATCTGATGGTGTACAGGTCAGCAATGTGTATCAACCTGCCGTCAATGTCTGATGGTGTACAGATCAGCAATGAGTATCAACCTGTCGTTAGTATCCGATGGTGTACAGGTCAGCAATGAGTATCAACCTGTCGTCAATGTCTGATGGTGTACAGGTCAGCAATGAGTATCAACCTGCCGTCAATGTCTGATGGTGTACAGGTCAGCAATGAGTATCAACCTGTCGTCAGTATCTGATGGTGTACAAGTCAGCAATGAGTATAAACCTACCGTCAATGTCTGATGGTGTACAGGTTAGCAATGAGTATAAACCTACCGACAATGTCTGATGGTGTACAGGTCAGCAATGAGTATCAACCTGCCGTCAATGTCTGATGGTGTACAGGTCAGCAATGAGTATCAACCTGTCGTCAATATCTGATGGTGTACAGGTCAGCAATGAGTATCAACTTGTCGTCAATAACTGATGGTGTACAGGTCAGCAATGAGTATCAACCTGCCGTCAATGTCTGATGGTGTACAGGTCAGCAATGAGTATCAACATGTCGTCAATATCTGATGGTGTACAGGTCATCAATGAGTATTAACCTGTCGTCAATGTCTGATGGTGTAGAGGTCAGCAATGAGTATCAACCCGTCGTCAATGTATGATGGTGTACAGGTCAGCAATGTGTATCAACCTGCTGTCAATGTCTGATGGTGTACAGGTCAGCAATGAGTATCAACCTCTCGTCAATGTCTGATGGTGTACAGGTTAGCAATGCTATCAACCTGTCGTCAATACCTGATGGTGTACAGGTCAGCAATGCGTATCAACCTGCCGTCAATGTCTGATGGTGTACAGGTCAACAATGTGTATCAACCTGTCGTCAATACCTGATGGTGTACAGGCCAGCAATGATTATCAAACGATCGTCAGTATCTGATGGTGTAAAGGTCAGCAAAGAGTATCAACCTGCCGTCAATGTCTGGTGGTGTACATGTCAGCAATGAGTATCAAACTGTCGTCAATGTCTGATGGTGTACAGGTCAGCAATGAGTATTAACCTGTCGTCAATGTCTGATGGTGTACAGGTCAGCAATGAGTATCAACCTGCCGTCAATGTCTGATGGTGTACAGGTCAGCAATGAGTATCAACCTGCCGTCAATACTTGATTGTGTACAGGTCAGCAATGAGTATCAACCTGTCGTCAGTATCTGATGGTGTACAGGTCAGCAATGAGTATCAACATGTCGTCAATACCTGATGGTGTACAGGTCAACAATGAGTATCAACCTGCCGTCAATGTCTGATGGTGTACAGGTCAGCAATGAGTATCAACCTGCTGTCAATACCTGATGGTGTACAGGTCAGCAATGAGTATCAACCTGTCGTCAATGTCTGATGGTGTACAGGTCAGCAATGAGAATCAACCTGTCATCAATGTCTGATGGTGTACAGGTCAGCAATGAGTATCAACCTGTCGTCAGTATCTGATGGTGTACAGGTCAGCAATGAGTATCAACCTTCCGTCAATGTCTGATGGTGTACAGGTCAGCAATGAGTATCAACCTGTCGTCAGTATCTGATGGCGTACAGGTCAGCAATGTGTATCAACCTGCCGTCAATGTCTGATGGTGTACGGGTCAGCAATGAGTATCAACATGTCGTCAATATCTGATGGTGTACAGGTAAGCAATGAGTATCAACCTGCCGTCAATGTCTGATGGTGTACAGGTCAGTAATGAGTATCAACATGTCGTCAATATCTGATGGTGTACAGGTCAGCAATGAGTATCAACCTGCCGTCAATATCTGATGGTGTACAGGTCAGAAATGAGTATCAACCTGCCGTCAATACCTGATGGTGTACAGGTCAGCAATGAGTATTAACCTGTCGTCAATGTCTGATGGTGAACAGGTCAGCAATGAGTATCAAACTGTCGTCAGTATCTGATGGTGTACAGGTCAGCAATGAGTATCAACCTGTCGTCAATGTCTGATGGTGTACATGTCAGCAATGAGTATCAACCTGCCGTCAAATTCTGATGGTGTACAGGTCAGCAATGAGTATCAACCTGTCATCAATGTTTGATGGTGTACAGGTCAACAATGAGTATCAACTTGTCGTCAATAACTGATGGTGTACAGGTCAGCAATGAGTATCAACCTGCCGTCAATGTCTGATGGTGTACAGGTCAGCAATGAGTATAAACCTGCCGTCAGTGTCTGATGGTGTTACAGGTCAGCAATGAGTATCAACCTGTCGTCAGTATCTGATGGTGTACAGGTCAGCAATGAGTATCAACCTACCATCAATGTCTGATGGTGTACAGGTCAGCAATGAGTATCAACCTTCCGTCAATGTCAGATGGTGTACAGGTCAGCAATGAGTATCAACCTGTCGTCAGTATCTGATGGCGTACAGGTCAGCAATGTGTATCAACCTGCCGTCAATGTCTGATGGTGTACAGGTCAGCAATGAGTATCAACATGTCGTCAATATCTGATGGTGTACAGGTAAGCAATGAGTATCAACCTGCCGTCAATGTCTGATGGTGTACAGGTCAGTAATGAGTATCAACATGTCGTCAATATCTGATGGTGTACAGGTCAGCAATGAGTATCAACCTGCCGTCAATGTCTGATGGTTTACAGGTCAGAAATGAGTATTAACCTGCCGTCAATACCTGATGGTGTACAGGTCAGCAATGAGTATTAACCTGTCGTCAATGTCTGATGGTGAACAGGTCAGCAATGAGTATCAAACTGTCGTCAATGTATGATGGTGTACAGGTCAGCAATGAGTATCAACCTGCCGTCAATGTCTGATGGTGTACAGGTCAGCAATGATTATCAACCTGACGTCAATGTCTGGTGGTGTACAGGTAAGCAATGAGTATCAACCTGTCGTCAATGTCTGATGGTGTACAGGGCAGCAATGAGTATCAACCTGCCGTCAGTATCTGATGGTGTACAGGTCAGCAATGTGTATCAACCTGCCGTCAATGTCTGATGGTGTACAGATCAGCAATGAGTATCAACCTGTCGTCAGTATCCGATGGTGTACAGGTCAGCAATGAGTATCAACCTGTCGTCAATGTCTGATGGTGTACAGATCAGCAATGAGTATCAACCTGCCGTCAATGTCTGATGGTGTACAGGTCAGCAATGAGTATCAACCTGTCGTCAGTATCTGATGGTGTACAAGTCAGCAATGAGTATAAACCTACCGTCAATGTCTGATGGTGTACAGGTCAGCAATGAGTATCAACCTGCCGTCAATGTCTGATGGTGTACAGGTCAGCAATGAGTATCAACCTGTCGTCAATGTCTGATGGTGTACAAGTCAGCAATGAGTATCAACCTGCTGTCAATATCTGATGGTGTACAGGTCAGCAATGAGTATCAACTTGTCGTCAATAACTGATGGTGTACAGGTCAGCAATGAGTATCAACCTGCCGTCAATGTCTGATGGTGTACAGGTCAGCAATGAGTATCAACATGTCGTCAATATCTGATGGTGTACAGGTCATCAATGAGTATTAACCTGTCGTCAATGTCTGATGGTGTAGAGGTCAGCAATGAGTATCAACCCGTCGTCAATGTATGATGGTGTACAGGTCAGCAATGTGTATCAACCTGCTGTCAATGTCTGATGGTGTACAGGTCAGCAATGAGTATCAACCTGTCGTCAATGTCTGATGGTGTACAGGTTAGCAATGCTATCAACCTGTCGTCAATACCTGATGGTGTACAGGTCAGCAATGCGTATCAACCTGCCGTCAATACCTGATGGTGTACAGGCCAGCAATGATTATCAAACGATCGTCAGTATCTGATGGTGTAAAGGTCAGCAAAGAGTATCAACCCGCCGTCAATGTCTGGTGGTGTACATGTCAGCAATGAGTATCAAACTGTCGTCAATGTCTGATGGTGTACAGGTCAGCAATGAGTATTAACCTGTCGTCAATGTCTGATGGTGTACAGGTCAGCAATGAGTATCAACCTGCCGTCAATGTCTGATGGTGTACAGGTCAGCAATGAGTATCAACCTGCCGTCAATACTTGATTGTGTACAGGTCAGCAATGAGTATCAACCTGTCGTCAGTATCTGATGGTGTACAGGTCAGCAATGAGTATCAACCTGTCGTCAATGTCTGATGGTGTACAAGTCAGCAATGAGTATCAACCTGTCATCAATGTCTGATGGTGTACAGGTCAGCAATGAGTATCAACCTGTCGTCAGTATCTGATGGTGTACAGGTCAGCAATGAGTATCAACCTGCCGTCAGTGTCTGATGGTGTATAGGTCAGCAATGAGTACCAACCTGCCGTCAATGTCTGATGGTGTACAGGTCAGCAATGAGTATCAACCTGCCGTCAATACTTGATGGTGTACAGGGCAGCAATGAGTATCAACCTGTCGTCAATGTCTGGTGGTGTACAGGTCAGCAATGAGTATCAACCTGTCGTCAATGTCTGATGGTGTACAGGGCAGCAATGAGTATCAACCTGCCGTCAGTATCTGATGGTGTACAGGTCAGCAATGTGTATCAACCTGCCGTCAATGTCTGATGGTGTACAGATCAGCAATGAGTATCAACCTGTCGTCAGTATCCGATGGTGTACAGGTCAGCAATGAGTATCAACCTGTCGTCAATGTCTGATGGTGTACAGGTCAGCAATGAGTATCAACCTGCCGTCAATGTCTGATGGTGTACAGGTCAGCAATGAGTATCAACCTGTCGTCAGTATCTGATGGTGTACAAGTCAGCAATGAGTATAAACCTACCGTCAATGTCTGATGGTGTACAGGTTAGCAATGAGTATAAACCTACCGTCAATGTCTGATGGTGTACAGGTCAGCAATGAGTATCAACCTGCCGTCAATGTCTGATGGTGTACAGGTCAGCAATGAGTATCAACCTGTCGTCAATATCTGATGGTGTACAGGTCAGCAATGAGTATCAACTTGTCGTCAATAACTGATGGTGTACAGGTCAGCAATGAGTATCAACCTGCCGTCAATGTCTGATGGTGTACAGGTCAGCAATGAGTATCAACATGTCGTCAATATCTGATGGTGTACAGGTCATCAATGAGTATTAACCTGTCGTCAATGTCTGATGGTGTAGAGGTCAGCAATGAGTATCAACCCGTCGTCAATGTATGATGGTGTACAGGTCAGCAATGTGTATCAACCTGCTGTCAATGTCTGATGGTGTACAGGTCAGCAATGAGTATCAACCTCTCGTCAATGTCTGATGGTGTACAGGTTAGCAATGCTATCAACCTGTCGTCAATACCTGATGGTGTACAGGTCAGCAATGCGTATCAACCTGCCGTCAATCTCTGATGGTGTACAGGTCAACAATGTGTATCAACCTGTCGTCAATACCTGATGGTGTACAGGCCAGCAATGATTATCAAACGATCGTCAGTATCTGATGGTGTAAAGGTCAGCAAAGAGTATCAACCTGCCGTCAATGTCTGGTGGTGTACATGTCAGCAATGAGTATCAAACTGTCGTCAATGTCTGATGGTGTACAGGTCAGCAATGAGTATTAACCTGTCGTCAATGTCTGATGGTGTACAGGTCAGCAATGAGTATCAACCTGCCGTCAATGTCTGATGGTGTACAGGTCAGCAATGAGTATCAACCTGCCGTCAATACTTGATTGTGTACAGGTCAGCAATGAGTATCAACCTGTCGTCAGTATCTGATGGTGTACAGGTCAGCAATGAGTATCAACCTGTCGTCAATACCTGATGGTGTAGAGGTCAGCAATGAGTATCAACCTGCCGTCAATGTCTGATGGTGTACAGGTCAGCAATGAGTATCAACCTGCTGTCAATACCTGATGGTGTACAGGTCAGCAATGAGTATCAACCTGTCGTCAATGTCTGATGGTGTACAGGTCAGCAATGAGAATCAACCTGTCATCAATGTCTGATGGTGTACAGGTCAGCAATGAGTATCAACCTGTCGTCAGTATCTGATGGTGTACAGGTCAGCAATGAGTATCAACCTGCCGTCAGTATCTGATGCTGTACAGGTCAGCAATGAATACCAACCTGTGGTCAATGTCTGATGGTGTAGAGGTCAGCAATGAGTATCAACTTTTCGTCAGTATCTGATGGTGTACAGGTCATCAATGAGTACCAAACTGTCGTCAATATCTGATGGTGTACAGGTCAGCAATGAGTATCAACTTGTCTTCAGTATCTGATGGTGTACAGGTCAACAATGAGTACCAACCTGTCGTCAATACCTGATGGTGTACAGGTCAGCAATGAGTATCAACCTGTCGTCAGTATCTGATGGTGTACATGTCAGCAATGAGTATCAACCAGTCGTCAGTATCTGATGGTGTACAGGTCAGCAATGAGTATCAACCTGCCGTCAATGTCTGATGGTCTACAGGTCAGCAATGAGTATCAACCTGTCGTCAATACCTGATGGTGTACAGGTCAGCAATGAGTATCAACCTGTCGTCAATACCTGATGGTGTACAGGTCAGCAATGAGTATCAACCTGTCGTCAGTATCTGATGGTGTACAGGTCAGCAATGAGTATCAACCTGCCGTCAATGTCTGATGGTGTACAGGTCAGCAATGAGTATCAACCTGCCGTCAGTGTCTGATGGTGTACAGGTCAGCAATGAGTATCAACCTGTCGTAAGTATCTGATGGTGTACAGGTCAGCAATGAGTATCAACCTACCATCAATGTCTGATGGTGTACAGGTCAGCAATGAGTATCAACCTTCCGTCAATGTCTGATGGTATACAGGTCAGCAATGAGTATCAACCTGTCGTCAGTATCTGATGGCGTACAGGTCAGCAATGTGTATCAACCTGCCGTCAATGTCTGATGGTGTACAGGTCAGCAATGAATACCAACATGTCGTCACTATCTGATGGTGTACAGGTCAGCAATGAGTATCAACCTGTCGTCAATGTCTGATGGTGTACAGGGCAGCAATGAGTATCAACCTGCCGTCAGTATCTGATGGTGTACAGGTCAGCAATGTGTATCAACCTGCCGTCAATGTCTGATGGTGTACAGATCAGCAATGAGTATCAACCTGTCGTCAGTATCTGATGGTGTACAGGTCAGCAATGAGTATCAACCTGTCGTCAATGTCTGATGGTGTACAGGTTAGCAATGATATCAACCTGTCGTCAATACCTGATGGTGTACAGGTCAGCAATGTGTATCAACCTGCCGTCAATGTCTGAGGGTGTACAGGTCAACAATGTGTATCAACCTGCCGTCAATACCCGATGGTGTACAAGTCAGCAATGAGTACCAGCCTGTCGTCAATACCTGATGGTGTACAGGCCAGCAATGATTATCAAACGATCGTCAGTATCTGATGGTGTACAGGTCAGCAAAGTGTATCAACCTGCCGTCAATGTCTGATGGTGTACAGGTCAGCAATGAGTATCAAACTGTCGTCAATGTCTGATGGTGTACAGCTCAGCAATGAGTATTAACCTGTCGTCAATGTCTGAAGGTGTACAGGTCAGCAATGAGTATCAACCTGCCGTCAATGTCTGATGGTGTACAGGTCAGCAATGAGTATCAACCTGCCGTCAATACTTGATTGTGTACAGGTCAGCAATGAGTATCAACCTGTCGTCAGTATCTGATGGTGTACAGGTCAGCAATGAGTACCAACCTGTCGTCAATGTCTGATGGTGTACAGGTCAGCAATGAGTATCAACCTGCTGTCAATGCCTTATGGTGTACAGGTCAGCAATGAGTATCAACCTGTCGTCAATGTCTGATGGTGTACAGGTCAGCAAGGAGTATCAACCTGTCATCAATGTCTGATGGTGTACAGGTCAGCAATGAGTATCAACCTGTCGTCAGTATCTGATGGTGTACAGGTCAGCAATGAGTATCAACCTGCCGTCAGTGTCTGATGGTGTATAGGTCAGCAATGAGTACCAACCTGCCGTCAATGTCTGATGGTGTACAGGTCAGCAATGAGTATCAACCTGTCGTCAATACCTGATGGTGTACCGGTCAGCAATGAGTATCAACCTGCCGTCAATGCCTGATGGTGTACAGGTGTGCAATGAGTATCAACTTGTCGTCAGTATCTGATGGTGTACAGGTCAGCAATGAGAATCAACCTGTCGTCAATGTCTGATGGTGTACATGTCAGCAATGAGTATCAACCTGCCGTCAAATTCTGATGGTGTGCAGGTCAGCAATGAGTATCAACCTGTCATCAATGTCTGATGGTGTACAGGTCAACAATGAGTATCAACTTCTCGTCAATAACTGATGGTGTACAGGTCAGCAATGAGTATCAACCTGCCGTCAATGTCTGATGGTGTACAGGTCACCAATGAGTATCAACCTGCCGTCAGTGTCTGATTGTGTACAGGTCAGCAATGAGTATCAACCTGTCGTCAGTATCTGATGGTGTACTGGTCAGCAATGAGTATCAACCTACCGTAATGTCTGATGGTGTACAGGTCAGCAATGAGTATCAACCTGCCGTCAATGTCTGATGGTGTACATGTCAGCAATGAGTATCAACCTTTCGTCAATAAGTGATGGTGTACAGGTCAGCAATGAGTATCAACCTGCCGTCATTACCTGACGGTGTACAGGTGGGCAATGAGTATCAACCTGCGTCAATGTCTGATGGTGTACAGGTCAGCAATGAGTATCTACCTGCTGTCAATATCTGATGGTGTACAGGTCAGCAATGAGTATCAACTTGTCGTCAATAACTGATGGTGTACAGGTCAGCAATGAGTATCAACCTGCCGTCAATATCTGATGGTGTACAGGTCAGCAATGAGTATCAACCTGCCGTCAATGTCTGATGGTGTACAGGTCAGCAATGAGTATCAACCTGTCGTCAGTATCTGATAGTGTACAGGTCAGCAATGAGTATCAACCTGCCGTCAATGTCTGATAGTGTACAGGTCAGCAATGAGTATCAACATGTCGTCAATATCTGATGGTGTACAGGTCAGCAATGAGTATCAACCTGCCGTCAATGTCTGATGGTGTACAGGTCAGAAATGAGTATCAACCTGCCGTCAATACCTGATGGTGTACAGGTCAGCAATGAGTATTAAACTCTCGTCAATGTCTGATGGCGTACAGGTCAGCAATGAGTATCAACCTGTGGTCAATGTCTGATGGTGTACAGGTCAGCAATGAGTATCAACCTGCTGTCAATATCTGATGGTGTACAGGTCAGCAATGAGTATCAACCTACCGTCAATGTCTGATGGCGTACAGGTCAGCAATGAGTATCAACTTGTCGTCAATAACTGATGGTGTACAGGTCAGCAATGAGTATCAACCTGCCGTCAATGTCTGATGGTGTACAGGTCAGCAATGAGTATCAACCTGTCGTCAATACCTGATGGTGTACAGGTCAGCAATGAGTATCAACATGTCGTCATTATCTGATGGTGTACAGGTCAGCAATGTGTATCAACCTATCGTCAATGTCTGATGGTGTACAGGTCAGCAATGAGTATCAACCTGTCGTCAATGTCTGATGGTGTACAGGTCAGCAATGAGTATCAACCTGCCGTCAATGTCTGATGGTGTACAGGTCAGCAATGAGTATTAACCTGTCGTCAATGTCTGGTGGTGTACAGGTCAGCAATGAGTATCAACCTGTCATCAATCTGATGGTGTACAGGTCAGCAATGAGTATCAACCTGCCGTCAAATTCTGATGGTGTACAGGTCAGCAATGAGTATCAACCTGTCATCAATGTCTGATGGTGTACAGGTCAACAATGAGTATCAACTTGTCGTCAATAACTGATGGTGTACAGGTCAGCAATGAGTATCAACCTGCCGTCAATGTCTGATGGTGTACAGGTCAGCAATGAGTATCAACCTGCCGTAAATGTCTGATGGTGCACAGGTCAGCAATGAGTATCAACCTGCTGTCAATATCTGATGGTGTACAGGTCAGCAATGAGTATCAACTTGTCGTCAGTAACTGATGGTGTACAGGTCAGCAATGAGTATCAACCTGCCGTCAATGTCTGATGGTGTACAGGTCAGCAATGAGTATCAACCTGCCGTCAATGTCTGATGGTGTACAGGTCAGCAATGAGTATCAACCTGTCGTCAGTATCTGATGGTGTACAGTTCAGCAATGAGTATCAACCTGCCGTCAATGTCTGATGGTGTACAGGTCAGCAATGAGTATCAACATGTCGTCAATATATGATGGTGTGCAGGTCAGCAATGAGTATCAACCTGTCGTCAATGTCTGATGGTGTGCAGGTCATCAATGAGTATCAACCTGCCGTCAATGTCTGATGGTGTACAGGTCAGCAATGAGTATCAACCTGTCGACAATGTCTGGTGGTGTACAGGTCAGCAATGAGTATCAGCCTGTCGTCAATGTCTGATGGTGTACAGGTCAGCAATGAGTATCAACCTGTCGTCAATGTCTGATGGTGTACAGGTCAGCAATGAGTATCAACCTGCCGTCAGTATCTGACGGTGTACAGGTCAGCAATGAATACCAACCTGTGGTCAATGTCTGATGGTGTACAGGTCAGCAATGTGTATCAACCTGTCGTCAATACCTGATGGTGTACAGGTCAGCAATGAGTATCAACATGTCGTCAATGTCTGATGGTGTACAGGTTAACAATGAGTATCAACTTGTCGTCAATAACTGATGGTGTACAGGTCAGCAATGAGTATCAACCTGCCGTCAATGTCTGATGGTGTACAGGTCACCAATGAGTATCAACCTGCCGTCAGTGTCTGATTGTGTACAGGTCAGCAATGAGTATCAACCTGCCGTCAGTATCTGATGGTGTACAGGTCAGCAATGAATACCAACCTGTGGTCAATGTCTGATGGTGTACAGTTCAGCAATGTGTATCAACCTGTCGTCAATACCTGATGGTGTACAGGTCAGCAATGAGTATCAACATGTCGTCAATGTCTGATGGTGTACAGGTTAACAATGAGTATCAACTTGTCGTCAATAACTGATGTTGTACTGGTCAGCAATGAGTATCAACCTACCGTAATGTCTGATGGTGTACAGGTCAGCAATGAGTATCAACCTGCCGTCAATGTCTGATGGTGTACATGTCAGCAATGAGTATCAACCTGTCGTCAATAAGTGATGGTGTACAGGTCAGCAATGAGTATCAACCTGCCGTCAATACCTGAAGGTGTACAGGTGGGCAATGAGTATCAACCTGCGTCAATGTCTGATGGTGTACAGGTCAGCAATGAGTATCAACCTGCTGTCAATATCTGATGGTGTACAGGTCAGCAATGAGTATCAACTTGTCGTCAATAACTGATGGTGTACAGGTCAGCAATGAGTATCAACCTGCCGTCAATATCTGATGGTGTACAGGTCAGCAATGAGTATCAACCTGCCGTCAATGTCTGATGGTGTACAGGTCACCAATGAGTATCAACCTGTCGTCAGTATCTGATAGTGTACAGGTCAGCAATGAGTATCAACCTGCCGTCAATGTCTGATAGTGTACAGGTCAGCAATGAGTATCAACATGTCGTCAATATCTGATGGTGTACAGGTCAGCAATGAGTATCAACCTGCCGTCAATGTCTGATGGTGTACAGGTCAGAAATGAGTATCAACCTGCCGTCAATACCTGATGGTGTACAGGTCAGCAATGAGTATTAAACTCTCGTCAATGTCTGATGGCGTACAGGTCAGCAATGAGTATCAACCTGTGGTCAATGTATGATGGTGTAGAGGTCAGCAATGAGTATCAACCTGCTGTCAATATCTGATGGTGTACAGGTCAGCAATGAGTATCAACCTACCGTCAATGTCTGATGGTGTACAGGTCAGCAATGAGTATCAAGCTGTTGTCAGTATCTGATGGTGTACAGGTCAGCAATGAGTATCAACCTGCCGTCAATGTCTGATGGTGTACAGGTCAGCAATGAGTATCAACCTGTCGTCAATACCTGATGGTGTACAGGTCAGCAATGAGTATCAACATGTCGTCAATATCTGATGGTGTACAGGTCAGCAATGTGTATCAACCTATCGTCAATGTCTGATGGTGTACAGGTCAGCAATGAGTATCAACCTGTCGTCAATGTCTGATGGTGTACAGGTCAGCAATGAGTATCAACCTGCCGTCAATGTCTGATGGTGTACAGGTCAGCAATGAGTATTAACCTGTCGTCAATGTCTGGTGGTGTACAGGTCAGCAATGAGTTTCAACCTGTCGTCAATGTCTGATGGTGTACAGGTCAGCAATGAGTATCAACCTGTCATCAATCTGATGGTGTACAGGTCAGCAATGAGTATCAACCTTCCGTCAAATTCTGATGGTGTACAGGTCAGCAATGAGTATCAACCTGTCATCAATGTCTGATGGTGTACAGGTCAACAATGAGTATCAACTTGTCGTCAATAACTGATGGTGTACAGGTCAGCAATGAGTATCAACCTGCCGTCAATGTCTGATGGTGTACAGGTCAGCAATGAGTATCAACCTGCCGTAAATGTCTGATGGTGCACAGGTCAGCAATGAGTATCAACCTGCTGTCAATATCTGATGGTGTACAGGTCAGCAATGAGTATCAACTTGTCGTCAGTAACTGATGGTGTACAGGTCAGCAATGAGTATCAACCTGCCGTCAATGTCTGATGGTGTACAGGTCAGCAATATGTATCAACCTGCCGTCAATGTCTGATGGTGTACAGGTCAGCAATGAGTATCAACCTGTCGTCAGTATCTTATGGTGTACAGGTCAGCAATGAGTATCAACCTGCCGTCAATGTCTGATGGTGTACAGGTCAGCAATGAGTATCAACATGTCGTCAATATATGATGGTGTGCAGGTCAGCAATGAGTATCAACCTGTCGTCAATGTCTGATGGTGTACAGGTCAGCAATGAGTATCAACCTGCCGTCAATGTCTGATGGTGTACAGGTCAGCAATGAGTATCAACCTGTCGACAATGTCTGGTGGTGTACAGGTCAGCAATGAGTATCAGCCTGTCGTCAATGTCTGATGGTGTACAGGTCAGCAATGAGTATCAACCTGTCGTCAATGTCTGATGGTGTACAGGTCAGCAATGAGTATCAACCTGCCGTCAGTATCTGATGGTGTACAGGTCAGCAATGAATACCAACCTGTGGTCAATGTCTGATGGTGTACAGGTCAGCAATGTGTATCAACCTGTCGTCAATACCTGATGGTGTACAGGTCAGCAATGAGTATCAACCTGTCGTCAGTATCTGATGGTGTACAGGTCATTAATGAGTACCAACCTGTCGTCAATATCTGATGGTGTACAGGTCAGCAATGAGTATCAACTTGTCGTCAGTATCTGATGGTGTAGAGGTCAACAATGAGTACCAACCTGTCGTCAATACCAGATGGTGTACAGGTCAGCAATGAGTATCAACCTGTCGTCAGTATCTGATGGTGTACATGTCAGCAATGAGTATCAACCTGTCGTCAGTATCTGATGGTGTACAGGTCAGCAATGAGTATCAACCTGCCGTCAATGTCTGATGGTGTGCAGGTCAGCAATGAGTATCAACCTGTCGTCAATACCTGATGGTGTACAGGTCAGCAATGAGTATCAACCTGTCGTCAATACCTGATGGTGTACAGGTCAGCAATGAGTATCAACCTGCCGTCAATGCCTGATGGTGTACAGGTGAGCAATGAGTATCAACTTGACATCAGTATCTGAAGGTGTACAGGTCAACAATGAGTACCAACCTGTCGTCAATACCTGATGGTGTACAGGTCAGCAATGAGTATCAACCTGTCGTCAGTATCTGATGGTGTACATGTCAGCAATGAGTATCAACATGTCGTCAGTATCTGATGGTGTACAGATCAGCAATGAGTATCAACCTGTCGTCAGTATCTGATGGTGTACAGGTCAGCAATGAGTATCAACCTGTCGTCAATATCTGATGGTGTACAGGTCAGCAATGAGTATCAACCTGTCGTCAGTATCTGATGGTGTACATGTCAGCAATGAGTATCAACATGTCGTCAGTATCTGATGGTGTACAGGTGAGCAATGAGTATCAACCTGTCGTCAGTATCTGATGGTGTACATGTCAGCAATGAGTATCAACCTGTCGTCAATATCTGATGGTGTACAGGTCAGCAATGAGTATCAACCTGTCGTCAATATCTGATGGTGTACAGGTCAGCAATGTGTATCAACCTATCGTCAATGTCTGATGGTGTACAGGTCAGAAATGAGTATCAACCTGCCGTCAATACCTGATGGTGTACAGGTCAGCAATGAGTATTAACCTGTCGTCAATGTCTGGTGGTGTACAGGTCAGCAATGAGTTTCAACCTGTCGTCAATGTCTGATGGTGTACAGGTCAGCAATGAGTATCAACCTGTCATCAATCTGATGGTGTACAGGTCAGCAATGAGTATCAACCTGCCGTCAAATTCTGATGGTGTACAGGTCAGCAATGAGTATCGACCTGTCATCAATGTCTGATGGTGTACAGGTCAACAATGAGTATCAACTTGTCGTCAATAACTGATGGTGTACAGGTCAGCAATGAGTATCAACCTGCCGTCAATGTCTGATGGTGTACAGGTCAGCAATGAGTATCAACCTGCCGTCAATGTCTGATGGTGCACAGGTCAGCAATGAGTATCAACCTGCTGTCAATATCTGATGGTGTACAGGTCAGCAATGAGTATCAACCTGCCGTCAATGTCTGATGGTGTACAGGTCAACAATGAGTACCAACCTGTCGTCAATACCTGATGGTGTACAGGTCAGCAATGAGTATCAACCTGTCGTCAGTATCTGATGGTGTACATGTCAGCAATGAGTATCAACCTGTCGTCAGTATCTGATGGTGTACAGGTCAGCAATGAGTATCAACCTGCCGTCAATGTCTGATGGTGTTCAGGTCAGCAATGAGTATCAACCTGTCGTCAATACCTGATGGTGTACAGGTCAGCAATGAGTATCAACCTGTCGTCAATACCTGATGGTGTACAGGTCAGCAATGAGTATCAACCTGCCGTCAATGCCTGATGGTGTATAGGTGAGCAATGAGTATGAACCTGTCGTCAGTATCTGATGGTGTACATGTCAGCAATGAGTATCAACCTGTCGTCAGTATCTGATGGTGTACAGGTCAGCAATGAGTATCAACTTGTCGTCAGTATCTGATGGTGTACATGTCAGCAATGATTATCAACATGTCGTCAGTATGTGATGTACAGGTCAGCAATGAGTATCAACCTGTCGTCAATGTCTGATGGTGTACAGGTCAGCAATGAGTATCAACCTGACGTCAAATTCTGATGGTGTACAGGTCAGCAATGAGTATCAACCTGTCATCAATGTCTGATGGTGTACAGGTCAACAATGAGTATCAACCTGTCGTCAATACCTGACGGTGTACAGGTCAGCAATGAGTATCAACCTGCCGTCAATGCCTGATGGTGTACAGGTGAGCAATGAGTATCAACTTGTCGTCAGTATGTGATGGTGTACAGGTCAACAATGAGTACCAACCTGTCGTCAATACCTGATGGTGTACAGGTCAGCAATGAGTATCAACCTGTCGTCAGTATCTGATGGTGTACATGTCAGCAATGAGTATCAACCTGTCGTCAATGTCTGATGGTGTACAGGTCAGCAATGAGTATCAACCTGACGTCAAATTCTGATGGTGTACAGGTCAGCAATGAGTATCAACCTGTCGTCAGTATCTGATGGTGTACAGGTCAGCAATGAGTATCAACCTACCGTCAATGTCTGATGGTGTACAGGTCAGCAATGAGTATCAACCTGCCGTGAATGTCTGATGGTGTACAGGTCAGCAATGAGTATCAACCTGTCGTCAATAACTGATGGTGTACAGGTCAGCAATGAGTATCAACCTGCCGTCAATGTCTGATGGTGTACAGGTCAGGAATGAGTATCAACCTGCCGTCAATGTCTGATGGTGTACAGGTCAGCAATGAGTATCAACCTGCTGTCAATATCTGATGGTGTACAGGTCAGCAATGAGTATCAACTTGTCGTCAATAACTGATGGTGTACAGGTCAGCAATGAGTATCAACCTACCGTCAATGTCTCATGGTGTACAGGTCAGCAATGAGTATCAACCTGCCCTCAATGTTTGATGGTGTACAGGTCAGCAATGAGTATCAACCTGTCGTCAGTATCTGATGGTGTACAGGTCAGCAATGAGTATCAACCTGCCGTCAATGTCTGATGGTGTACAGGTCAGCAATGAGGATCAACATGTCGTCAATATCTGATGGTGTACAGGTCAGCAATGAGTATCAACCTATCGTCAATGTATGATGGTGTACAGGTCAGAAATGAGTATCAACCTGCCGTCAATGTCTGATGGTGTACAGGTCAGCAATGAGTATCAACCTGCCGTCAATATCTGACGGTGTACAGGTCAGCAATGAGTATCAACCTGTCGTCAATGTCTGGTGGTGTAAAGGTCAGCAATGAGTATCAACCTGTCGTCAATGTCTGATGGTGTACAGGTCAGCAATGAGTATCAACCTGTCGTCAATGTCTGATGGTGTACAGGTCAGCAATGAGTATCAACCTGTCGTCAATGTATGATGGTGTAGAGGTCAGCAATGAGTATCAACCTGTCGTCAGTATCTGATGGTGTACTGGTCAACAATGAGTTTCAACCTGCTGTCAATGTCTGATTGTGTACAGGTAAGCAATGAGTATCAACCTGCCGTCAATGTCTGATGGTGTACAGGTCAGCAATGAGTATCAAGCTGTCGTCATTTTCTGATGGTGTACAGGTCAGCAATGTGTATCAACTTGTCGTCAATGTCTGATGGTGTAAAGGTTAGCAATGATATCAACCTGTCGTCAATACCTGATGGTGTACAGGTCAGCAATGTGTATCAACCTGCCGTCAATGTCTGATGGTGTACAGGTCAACAATGTGTACCAAACTGTCGTCAATACCTGATGGTGTACAGGCCAGCAATGATTATCAAACGATTGTCAGTATCTGATGGTGTACAGGTCAGCAAAGACTATCAACCTGCCGTCAATGTCTGATGGTTTGCAGGTCAGCAATGTGTATTAACCTGTCGTCAGTATCTGATGGTGTACAGGTCAGCAATGAGTATCAACATGTCGTCAATGTCTGATGGTGTACAGGTCAGCAATGAGTATCAACCTGCCTCAATACCTGATGGTGTACAGGTCAAATATGAGTATCAACCTGCCGTCAGAGTTTGATGGTGTACAGGTCAGCAATGAGTATCAACCTGTTGTCAGTATCTGATGGTGTACAAGTCAGCAATGAGTATCAACCTGCCGTCAATACCTGATGGTGTAAGGTCAGCAATGAGTATCTACCTGACATCAATATCTGAAGGTGTACAGGTCAGCAATTAGTATCAACCTAACGTCAATGATTGATGGTGTACAGGTCAGCAATGAGTATCAACCTGTCATCAATGTCTGATGGTGTACAGGTCAGCAATGAGTATCAACCTGTCGTCAATGTCTGATGGTGTACACGTCAGCAATGAGTATCAACCTGCCGTCAATATATGTTGGTGTACAGGTCAGCAATGAGTATCAACCTGCCGTCAATACCTGATGGTGTACAGGTCAGCAATGAGTATCAACCTGCCGTCAATGTCTGATGGTGTACAGGTCAGCAATGAGTATCAACCTGTCGTCAGTATCTGATGGTGTACAGGTCAGCAATCAGTATCAACCTGTCGTCAATACCTGTTGGTGTACAGATAAGCAATGAGTATCAACCTGCCGTCAATGTCTGATGGTGTACAGGTCAGCGATGAGTATCAACCTGCCGTCAATGTCTGATGGTGTACAGGTCAGCAATGAGTATCAACCTGTCGTCAGTATCTGATGGTGTACAGGTCAGCAATGAGTATCAACCTGCCGTCAATGTCTGATGGTGTACAGGTCAGCAATGAGTATCAACATGTCGTCAATGTCTGATGGTGTACAGCTCAGCAATGAATATCAACCTGCCGTCAGTATCTGATGGTGTACAGGTCAGCAATGAATACCAACCTGTGGTCAATGTCTGATGGTGTACAGGTCAGCAATGTGTATCAACCTGTCGTCAATACCTGATGGTGTACAGGTCAGCACTGAGAATCAACCTGTCGTCAGTATCTGATGGTGTACAGGTCATCAATGAGTACCAACCTGTCGTCAATATCTGATGGTGTACAGGTCAGCAATGAGTATCAACTTGTCGTCAGTATCTGATGGTGTACAGGTCAACAATGAGTACCAACCTGTCGTCAATAACAGATGGTGTACAGGTCAGCAATGAGTATCAACATGCCCTCAATGTCTGATGGTGTACAGGTCAGCAATGAGTATCAACCTGTCGTCAGTATCTGATGGTGTACAGGTCAGCAATGAGTATCAACCTGCCGTCAATGTCTGATGGTGTACAGGTCAGCAATGAGGATCAACATGTCGTCAATATCTGATGGTGTACAGGTCAGCAATGAGTATCAACCTATCGTCAATGTATGATGGTGTACAGGTCAGAAATGAGTATCAACCTGCCATCAATGTCTGATGGTGTACAGGTCAGCAATGAGTATCAACCTGCCGTCAATATCTGACGGTTTACAGGTCAGCAATGAGTATCAACCTGTCGTCAATATCTGATGGTGTACAGGTCAGCAATGAGTATCAACCTATCGTCAATGTATGATGGTGTACAGGTCAGAAATGAGTATCAACCTGCCGTCAATGTCTGATGGTGTACAGGTCAGCAATGAGTATCAACCTGCCGTCAGTATCTGATGGTGTACAGGTCAGCAATGAGTATCAACCTGCCGTCAATACCTGATGGTGTACAGGTCACTAATGAGTATCAACCTGTCGTCAATACATGATGGTGTACAGGTCAACTATGAGTAACAACCTGCCGTCAATGTTTGATGGTGTACAGGTCAGCAATGAGTATCAACCTGTCGTCAATGTATGATGGTGTACAGGTCAGCAATGAGTATCAACCTGTCGTCAGTATCTGATGGTGTACTGGTCAACAATGAGTATCAACCTGCTGTCAATGTCTAATTGTGTACAGGTAAGCAATGAGTATCAACCTGCCGTCAATGTCTGATGGTGTACAGGTCAGCAATGAGTATCAAGCTGTCGTCAGTATCTGATGGTGTACAGGTCAGCAATGAGTATCAACTTGTCGTCAATGTCTGATGGTGTACAGGTTAGCAATGATATCAACCTGCCGTCAATACCTGATGGTGTACAGGTCAGCAATGTGTATCAACCTGCCGTCAATGTCTGATGATGTACAGGTCAACAATGTGTATCAACCTGCCGTCAATACCTGATGGTGTACAAGTCAGCAATGAGTACCAAACTGTCGTCAATACCTGATGGTGTACAGGCCAGCAATGATTATCAAACGATTGTCAGTATCTGATGGTATACAGGTCAGCAAAGACTATCAACCTGCCGTCAATGTCTCATGGTGTTCAGGTCAGCAATGAGTATTAACCTGTCGTCAATGTCTGATGGTGTACAGGTCAGCAATGAGTATCAATCTGCCGTCAATGTCTGATGGTGTACAGTTCAACAATGTGTATCAACCTGCCGTCAATGTCTGATGGTGTACAGGTCAGAAATGAGAATCAACCTGTCGTCAGTATCTGATGGTGTACAGGTCAGCAATGAGTATCAACATGTCGTCAATGTCTGATGGTGTACAGGTCAGCAATGAGTATCAACCTGCCTCAATACCTGATGGTGTACAGGTCAAATATGAGTATCAACCTGCCGTCAGAGTTTGATGGTGTACAGGTCAGCAATGAGTATCAACCTGTTGTCAGTATCTGATGGTGTACAAGTCAGCAATGAGTATCAACCTGCCGTCAATACCTGATGGTGTAAGGTCAGCAATGAGTATCTACCTGACATCAATATCTGAAGGTGTACAGGTCAGCAATTAGTATCAACCTAACGTCAATGTCTGATGGTGTACAGGTCAGCAATGAGTATCAACCTGTCATCAATGTCTGATGGTGTACAGGTCAGCAATGAGTATCAACCTGTCGTCAATGTCTGATGGTGTACACGTCAGCAATGAGTATCAACCTGCCGTCAATATATGTTGGTGTACAGGTCAGCAATGAGTATCAACCTGCCGTCAATACCTGATGGTGTACAGGTCAGCAATGAGTATCAACCTGCCGTCAATGTCTGATGGTGTACAGGTCAGCAATGAGTATCAACCTGTCGTCAGTATCTGATGGTGTACATGTCAGCAATGAGTATCAACCTGTCGTCAGTATCTGATGGTGTACAGGTCAGCAATGAGTATCAACATGCCGTCAATGTCTGATGGTGTTCAGGTCAGCAATGAGTATCAACCTGTCGTCAATACCTGATGGTGTACAGGTCAGCAATGAGTATCAACCTGTCGTCAATACCTGATGGTGTACAGGTCAGCAATGAGTATCAACCTGCCGTCAATGCCTGATGGTGTACAGGTGAGCAATGAGTATCAACTTGTCGTCAGTATCTGATGGTGTACAGGTCAACAATGAGTACCAACCTGTCGTCAATACCTGATGGTGTACAGGTCAGCAATGAGTATCAACCTGTCGTCAGTATCTGATGGTGTACATGTCAGCAATGAGTATCAACCTGTCGTCAGTATCTGATGGTGTACAGGTCAGCAATGAGTATCAACCTGTCGTCAGTATCTGATGGTGTACAGGTCAGCAATGTGTATCAACATGTCGTCAATATCTGATGGTGTACAGGTCAGCAATGTGTATCAACCTATCGTCAATGTCTGATGGTGTACAGGTCAGAAATGAGTATCAACCTGCCGTCAATACCTAATGGTGTACAGGTCAGCAATGAGTATCAACCTGCTGTCAATATCTGATGGTGTACAGGTCAGCAATGAATATCAACTTGTCGTCAATAACAGATGGTGTACAGGTCAGCAATGAGTATCAACCTGCCGTCAATGTCTGATGGTGTACAGGTCAGCAATGAGTATCAACCTGCCGTCAATGTCTGATGGTGTACAGGTCAGCAATGAGTATCAACCTGTCGTCAGTATCTGATGGTGTACAGGTCAGCAATCAGTATCAACCTGCCGTCAATGTCTGATGGTGTACAGGTCAGCAATGAGTATCAACATGTCGTCAATATCTGATGGTGTACAGGTACGCAATGCGTATCAACCTGCCGTCAATGTCTGATGGTGTACAGGTCAGCAATGAGTATCAACCTATCGTCAATGTCTGATGGTGTACAGCTCAGAAATGCGTATCAACCTGCCGTCAATACCTGATGGTGTACAGGTCAGCAATGAGTATCAACCTGTCGTCAATGTCTGATGGTGTACAGGTCAGCAATGAGTATCAACCTGCCGTCAATGTCTGATGGTGTACAGGTCAGCAATGAGTATCAACATGTCGTCAATGTCTGATGGTGTACAGGTTAACAATGAGTATCAACTTGTCGTCAATAACTGATGGTGTACTGGTCAGCAATGAGTATCAACCTACCGTAATGTCTGATGGTGTACAGGTCAGCAATGAGTATCAACCTGCCGTCAATGTCTGATGGTGTACATGTCAGCAATGAGTATCAACCTGTCGTCAATAAGTGATGGTGTACAGGTCAGCAATGAGTATCAACCTGCCGTCAATACCTGACGGTGTACAGGTGGGCAGTGAGTATCAACCTGCGTCAATGTCTGATGGTGTACAGGTCAGCAATGAGTATCAACCTGCTGTCAATATCTGATGGTGTACAGGTCAGCAATAAGTATCAACTTGTCGTCAATAACTGATGATGTACAGGTCAGCAATGAGTATCAACCTGCCGTCAATATCTGATGGTGTACAGGTCAGCAATGAGTATCAACCTGCCGTCAATGTCTGATGGTGTACAGCTCAGCAATGAGTATCAACCTGTCGTCAGTATCTGATAGTGTACAGGTCAGCAATGAGTATCAACCTGCCGTCAATGTCTGATAGTGTACAGGTCAGCAATGAGTATCAACATGTCGTCAATATCTGATGGTGTACAGGTCAGCAATGAGTATCAACCTGCCGTCAATGTCTGATGGTGTACAGGTCAGAAATGAGTATCAACCTGCCGTCAATACCTGATGGTGTACAGGTCAGCAATGAGTATTAAACTCTCGTCAATGTCTGATGGCGTACAGGTCAGCAATGAGTATCAACCTGTGGTCAATGTATGATGGTGTACAGGTCAGCAATGAGTATCAACCTGCTGTCAATATCTGATGGTGTACAGGTCAGCAATGAGTATCAACCTACCGTCAATGTCTGATGGTGTACAGGTCAGCAATGAGTATCAAGCTGTTGTCAGTATCTGATGGTGTACAGGTCAGCAATGAGTATCAACCTGCCGTCAATGTCTGATGGTGTACAGGTCAGCAATGAGTATCAACCTGTCGTCAATACCTGATGGTGTACAGGTCAGCAATGAGTATCAACATGTCGTCAATATCTGATGGTGTACAGGTCAGCAATGTGTATCAACCTATCGTCAATGTCTGATGGTGTACAGGTCAGCAATGAGTATCAACCTGTCGTCAATGTCTGATGGTGTACAGGTCAGCAATGAGTATCAACCTGCCGTCAATGTCTGATGGTGTACAGGTCAGCAATGAGTATTAACCTGTCGTCAATGTCTGGTGGTGTACAGGTCAGCAATGAGTTTCAACCTGTCGTCAATGTCTGATGGTGTACAGGTCAGCAATGAGTATCAACCTGTCATCAATCTGATGGTGTACAGGTCAGCAATGAGTATCAACCTTCCGTCAAATTCTGATGGTGTACAGGTCAGCAATGAGTATCAACCTGTCGTCAATGTCTGATGGTGTACAGGTCAACAATGAGTATCAACTTGTCGTCAATAACTGATGGTGTACAGGTCAGCAATGAGTATCAACCTGCCGTCAATGTCTGATGGTGTACAGGTCAGCAATGAGTATCAACCTGCCGTAAATGTCTGATGGTGCACAGGTCAGCAATGAGTATCAACCTGCTGTCAATATCTGATGGTGTACAGGTCAGCAATGAGTATCAACTTGTCGTCAGTAACTGATGGTGTACAGGTCAGCAATGAGTATCAACCTGCCGTCAATGTCTGATGGTGTACAGGTCAGCAATGAGTATCAACCTGCCGTCAATGTCTGATGGTGTACAGGTCAGCAATGAGTATCAACCTGTCGTCAGTATCTTATGGTGTACAGGTCAGCAATGAGTATCAACCTGCCGTCAATGTCTGATGGTGTACAGGTCAGCAATGAGTATCAACATGTCGTCAATATATGATGGTGTGCAGGTCAGCAATGAGTATCAACCTGTCGTCAATGTCTTATGGTGTACAGGTCAGCAATGAGTATCAACCTGCCGTCAATGTCTGATGGTGTACAGGTTAGCAATGAGTATCAACCTGTCGACAATGTCTGGTGGTGTACAGGTCAGCAATGAGTATCAGCCTGTCGTCAATGTCTGATGGTGTACAGGTCAGCAATGAGTATTAACCTGTCGTCAATGTCTGATGGTGTACAGGTCAGCAATGAGTATCAACCTGCCGTCAGTATCTGATGGTGTACAGGTCAGCAATGAATACCAACCTGTGGTCAATGTCTGATGGTGTACAGGTCAGCAATGTGTATCAACCTGTCGTCAATACCTGATGGTGTACAGGTCAGCAATGAGTATCAACCTGTCGTCAGTATCTGATGGTGTACAGGTCATTAATGAGTACCAACCTGTCGTCAATATCTGATGGTGTACAGGTCAGCAATGAGTATCAACTTGTCGTCAGTATCTGATGGTGTAGAGGTCAACAATGAGTACCAACCTGTCGTCAATACCAGATGGTGTACAGGTCAGCAATGAGTATCAACCTGTCGTCAGTATCTGATGGTGTACATGTCAGCAATGAGTATCAACCTGTCGTCAGTATCTGATGGTGTACAGGTCAGCAATGAGTATCAACCTGCCGTCAATGTCTGATGGTGTGCAGGTCAGCAATGAGTATCAACCTGTCGTCGATACCTGATGGTGTACAGGTCAGCAATGAGTATCAACCTGTCGTCAATACCTGATGGTGTACAGGTCAGCAATGAGTATCAACCTGCCGTCAATGCCTGATGGTGTACAGGTGAGCAATGAGTATCAACTTGACATCAGTATCTGAAGGTGTACAGGTCAACAATGAGTACCAACCTGTCGTCAATACCTGATGGTGTACAGGTCAGCAATGAGTATCAACCTGTCGTCAGTATCTGATGGTGTACATGTCAGCAATGAGTATCAACATGTCGTCAGTATCTGATGGTGTACAGGTCAGCAATGAGTATCAACCTGTCGTCAGTATCTGATGGTGTACATGTCAGCAATGAGTATATACATGTCGTCAGTATCTGATGGTGTACAGGTCAGCAATGAGTATCAACCTGTCGTCAGTATCTGATGGTGTACATGTCAGCAATGAGTATCAACCTGTCGTCAATATCTGATGGTGTACAGGTCAGCAATGAGTATCAACCTGTCGTCAATATCTGATGGTGTACAGGTCAGCAATGTGTATCAACCTATCGTCAATGTCTGATGGTGTACAGGTCAGAAATGAGTATCAACCTGCCGTCAATACCTGATGGTGTACAGGTCAGCAATGAGTATTAACCTGTCGTCAATGTCTGGTGGTGTACAGGTCAGCAATGAGTTTCAACCTGTCGTCAATGTCTGATGGTGTACAGGTCAGCAATGAGTATCAACCTGTCATCAATCTGATGGTGTACAGGTCAGCAATGAGTATCAACCTGCCGTCAAATTCTGATGGTGTACAGGTCAGCAATGAGTATCGACCTGTCATCAATGTCTGATGGTGTACAGGTCAACAATGAGTATCAACTTGTCGTCAATAACTGATGGTGTACAGGTCAGCAATGAGTATCAACCTGCCGTCAATGTCTGATGGTGTACAGGTCAGCAATGAGTATCAACCTGCCGTCAATGTCTGATGGTGCACAGGTCAGCAATGAGTATCAACCTGCTGTCAATATCTGATGGTGTACAGGTCAGCAATGAGTATCAACCTGCCGTCAATGTCTGATGGTGTACAGGTCAACAATGAGTACCAACCTGTCGTCAATACCTGATGGTGTACAGGTCAGCAATGAGTATCAACCTGTCGTCAGTATCTGATGGTGTACATGTCAGCAATGAGTATCAACCTGTCGTCAGTATCTGATGGTGTACAGGTCAGCAATGAGTATCAACCTGTCGTCAATACCTGATGGTGTACAGGTCAGCAATGAGTATCAACCTGTCGTCAATACCTGATGGTGTACAGGTCAGCAATGAGTATCAATGTGTCGTCAATGCCTGATGGTGTACAGGTGAGCAATGAGTATGAACCTGTCGTCAGTATCTGATGGTGTACATGTCAGCAATGAGTATCAACCTGTCGTCAGTATCTGATGGTGTACAGGTCAGCAATGAGTATCAACTTGTCGTCAGTATCTGATGGTGTACATGTCAGCAATGAGTATCAACATGTCGTCAGTATGTGATGTACAGGTCAGCAATGAGTATCAACCTGTCGTCAATGTCTGATGGTGTACAGGTCAGCAATGAGTATCAACCTGACGTCAAATTCTGATGGTGTACAGGTCAGCAATGAGTATCAACCTGTCATCAATGTCTGATGGTGTACAGGTCAACAATGAGTATCAACCTGTCGTCAATACCTGACGGTGTACAGGTCAGCAATGAGTATCAACCTGCCGTCAATGCCTGATGGTGTACAGGTGAGCAATGAGTATCAACTTGTCGTCAGTATGTGATGGTGTACAGGTTAACAATGAGTACCAACCTGTCGTCAATACCTGATGGTGTACAGGTCAGCAATGAGTATCAACCTGTCGTCAGTATCTGATGGTGTACATGTCAGCAATGAGTATCAACCTGTCGTCAATGTCTGATGGTGTACAGGTCAGCAATGAGTATCAACCTGACGTCAAATTCTGATGGTGTACAGGTCAGCAATGAGTATCAACCTGTCGTCAGTATCTGATGGTGTACAGGTCAGCAATGAGTATCAACCTACCGTCAATGTCTGATGGTGTACAGGTCAGCAATGAGTATCAACCTGCCGTGAATGTCTGATGGTGTACAGGTCAGCAATGAGTATCAACCTGTCGTCAATAACTGATGGTGTACAGGTCAGCAATGAGTATCAACCTGCCGTCAATGTCTGATGGTGTACAGGTCAGGAATGAGTATCAACCTGCCGTCAATGTCTGATGGTGTACAGGTCAGCAATGAGTATCAACCTGCTGTCAATATCTGATGGTGTACAGGTCAGCAATGAGTATCAACTTGTCGTCAATAACTGATGGTGTACAGGTCAGCAATGAGTATCAACCTACCGTCAATGTCTCATGGTGTACAGGTCAGCAATGAGTATCAACCTGCCCTCAATGTTTGATGGTGTACAGGTCAGCAATGAGTATCAACCTGTCGTCAGTATCTGATGGTGTACAGGTCAGCAATGAGTATCAACCTGCCGTCAATGTCTGATGGTGTACAGGTCAGCAATGAGGATCAACATGTCGTCAATATCTGATGGTGTACAGGTCAGAAATGAGTATCAACCTATCGTCAATGTATGATGGTGTACAGGTCAGAAATGAGTATCAACCTGCCGTCAATGTCTGATGGTGTACAGGTCAGCAATGAGTATCAACCTGCCGTCAATATCTGACGGTGTACAGGTCAGCAATGAGTATCAACCTGTCGTCAATGTCTGGTGGTGTAAAGGTCAGCAATGAGTATCAACCTGTCGTCAATGTCTGATGGTGTACAGGTCAGCAATGAGTATCAACCTGTCGTCAATGTCTGATGGTGTACAGGTCAGCAATGAGTATCAACCTGTCGTCAATGTATGATGGTGTACAGGTCAGCAATGAGTATCAACCTGTCGTCAGTATCTGATGGTGTACTGGTCAACAATGAGTTTCAACCTGCTGTCAATGTCTGATTGTGTACAGGTAAGCAATGAGTATCAACCTGCCGTCAATGTCTGATGGTGTACAGGTCAGCAATGAGTATCAAGCTGTCGTCATTTTCTGATGGTGTACAGGTCAGCAATGAGTATCAACTTGTCGTCAATGTCTGATGGTGTACAGGTTAGCAATGATATCAACCTGTCGTCAATACCTGATGGTGTACAGGTCAGCAATGTGTATCAACCTGCCGTCAATGTCTGATGGTGTACAGGTCAACAATGTGTATCAACCTGCCGTCAATACCTGATGGTGTACAAGTCAGCAATGAGTACCAAACTGTCGTCAATACCTGATGGTGTACAGGCCAGCAATGATTATCAAACGATTGTCAGTATCTGATGGTGTACAGGTCAGCAAAGACTATCAACCTGCCGTCAATGTCTGATGGTTTGCAGGTCAGCAATGTGTATTAACCTGTCGTCAGTATCTGATGGTGTACAGGTCAGCAATGAGTATCAACATGTCGTCAATGTCTGATGGTGTACAGGTCAGCAATGAGTATCAACCTGCCTCAATACCTGATGGTGTACAGGTCAAATATGAGTATCAACCTGCCGTCAGAGTTTGATGGTGTACAGGTCAGCAATGAGTATCAACCTGTTGTCAGTATCTGATGGTGTACAAGTCAGCAATGAGTATCAACCTGCTGTCAATACCTGATGGTGTAAGGTCAGCAATGAGTATCTACCTGACATCAATATCTGAAGGTGTACAGGTCAGCAATTAGTATCAACCTAACGTCAATGACTGATGGTGTACAGGTCAGCAATGAGTATCAACCTGTCATCAATGTCTGATGGTGTACAGGTCAGCAATGAGTATCAACCTGTCGTCAATGTCTGATGGTGTACACGTCAGCAATGAGTATCAACCTGCCGTCAATATATGTTGGTGTACAGGTCAGCAATGAGTATCAACCTGCCGTCAATACCTGATGGTGTACAGGTCAGCAATGAGTATCAACCTGCCGTCAATGTCTGATGGTGTACAGGTCAGCAATGAGTATCAACCTGTCGTCAGTATCTGATGGTGTACAGGTCAGCAATCAGTATCAACCTGTCGTCAATACCTGTTGGTGTACAGATAAGCAATGAGTATCAACCTGCCGTCAATGTCTGATGGTGTACAGGTCAGCGATGAGTATCAACCTGCCGTCAATGTCTGATGGTGTACAGGTCAGCAATGAGTATCAACCTGTCGTCAGTATCTGATGGTGTACAGGTCAGCAATGAGTATCAACCTGCCGTCAATGTCTGATGGTGTACAGGTCAGCAATGAGTATCAACATGTCGTCAATGTCTGATGGTGTACAGCTCAGCAATGAATATCAACCTGCCGTCAGTATCTGATGGTGTACAGGTCAGCAATGAATACCAACCTGTGGTCAATGTCTGATGGTGTACAGGTCAGCAATGTGTATCAACCTGTCGTCAATACCTGATGGTGTACAGGTCAGCAATGAGAATCAACCTGTCGTCAGTACCTGATGGTGTACAGGTCATCAATGAGTACCAACCTGTCGTCAATATCTGATGGTGTACAGGTCAGCAATGAGTATCAACTTGTCGTCAGTATCTGATGGTGTACAGGTCAACAATGAGTACCAACCTGTCGTCAATACCAGATGGTGTACAGGTCAGCAATGAGTATCAACATGCCCTCAATGTCTGATGGTGTACAGGTCAGCAATGAGTATCAACCTGTCGTCAGTATCTGATGGTGTACAGGTCAGCAATGAGTATCAACCTGCCGTCAATGTCTGATGGTGTACAGGTCAGCAATGAGGATCAACATGTCGTCAATATCTGATGGTGTACAGGTCAGCAATGAGTATCAACCTATCGTCAATGTATGATGGTGTACAGGTCAGAAATGAGTATCAACCTGCCATCAATGTCTGATGGTGTACAGGTCAGCAATGAGTATCAACCTGCCGTCAATATCTGACGGTTTACAGGTCAGCAATGAGTATCAACCTGTCGTCAATATCTGATGGTGTACAGGTCAGCAATGAGTATCAACCTATCGTCAATGTATGATGGTGTACAGGTCAGAAATGAGTATCAACCTGCCGTCAATGTCTGATGGTGTACAGGTCAGCAATGAGTATCAACCTGCCGTCAGTATCTGATGGTGTACAGGTCAGCAATGAGTATCAACCTGCCGTCAATACCTGATGGTGTACAGGTCACTAATGAGTATCAACCTGTCGTCAATACATGATGGTGTACAGGTCAACTATGAGTAACAACCTGCCGTCAATGTTTGATGGTGTACAGGTCAGCAATGAGTATCAACCTGTCGTCAATACCTGATGGTGTACAGGTCAGCAATGAGTATCAACCTGTCGTCAGTATCTGATGGTGTACATGTCAGCAATGAGTATCAACCTGTCGTCAGTATCTGATGGTGTACAGGTCAGCAATGAGTATCAACCTGCCGTCAATGTCTGATGGTGTTCAGGTCAGCAATGAGTATCAACCTGCCGTCAATGCCTGATGGTGTACAGGTGAGCAATGAGTATCAACCTGTCGTCAGTATCTGATGGTGTACATGTCAGCAATGAGTATCAACATGTCGTCAGTATGTGATGTACAGGTCAGTAATGAGTATCAACCTGTCGTCAATGTCTGATGGTGTACAGGTCAGCAATGAGTATCAACCTGACGTCAAATTCTGATGGTGTACAGGTCAGCAATGAGTACCAAACTGTCGTCAATACCTGATGGTGTACAGGCCAGCAATGATTATCAAACGATTGTCAGTATCTGATGGTATACAGGTCAGCAAAGACTATCAACCTGCCGTCAATGTCTCATGGTGTTCAGGTCAGCAATGAGTATTAACCTGTCGTCAATGTCTGATGGTGTACAGGTCAGCAATGAGTATCAATCTGCCGTCAATGTCTGATGGTGTACAGTTCAACAATGTGTATCAACCTGCCGTCAATGTCTGATGGTGTACAGGTCAGAAATGAGAATCAACCTGTCGTCAGTATCTGATGGTGTACAGGTCAGCAATGAGTATCAACATGTCGTCAATGTCTGATGGTGTACAGGTCAGCAATGAGTATCAACCTGCCTCAATACCTGATGGTGTACAGGTCAAATATGAGTATCAACCTGCCGTCAGAGTTTGATGGTGTACAGGTCAGCAATGAGTATCAACCTGTTGTCAGTATCTGATGGTGTACAAGTCAGCAATGAGTATCAACCTGCCGTCAATACCTGATGGTGTAAGGTCAGCAATGAGTATCTACCTGACATCAATATCTGAAGGTGTACAGGTCAGCAATTAGTATCAACCTAACGTCAATGTCTGATGGTGTACAGGTCAGCAATGAGTATCAACCTGTCATCAATGTCTGATGGTGTACAGGTCAGCAATGAGTATCAACCTGTCGTCAATGTCTGATGGTGTACACGTCAGCAATGAGTATCAACCTGCCGTCAATATATGTTGGTGTACAGGTCAGCAATGAGTATCAACCTGCCGTCAATACCTGATGGTGTACAGGTCAGCAATGAGTATCAACCTGCCGTCAATGTCTGATGGTGTACAGGTCAGCAATGAGTATCAACCTGTCGTCAGTATCTGATGGTGTACATGTCAGCAATGAGTATCAACCTGTCGTCAGTATCTGATGGTGTACAGGTCAGCAATGAGTATCAACATGCCGTCAATGTCTGATGGTGTTCAGGTCAGCAATGAGTATCAACCTGTCGTCAATACCTGATGGTGTACAGGTCAGCAATGAGTATCAACCTGTCGTCAATACCTGATGGTGTACAGGTCAGCAATGAGTATCAACCTGCCGTCAATGCCTGATGGTGTACAGGTGAGCAATGAGTATCAACTTGTCGTCAGTATCTGATGGTGTACAGGTCAACAATGAGTACCAACCTGTCGTCAATACCTGATGGTGTACAGGTCAGCAATGAGTATCAACCTGTCGTCAGTATCTGATGGTGTACATGTCAGCAATGAGTATCAACCTGTCGTCAGTATCTGATGGTGTACAGGTCAGCAATGAGTATCAACCTGTCGTCAGTATCTGATGGTGTACAGGTCAGCAATGTGTATCAACATGTCGTCAATATCTGATGGTGTACAGGTCAGCAATGTGTATCAACCTATCGTCAATGTCTGATGGTGTACAGGTCAGAAATGAGTATCAACCTGCCGTCAATACCTAATGGTGTACAGGTCAGCAATGAGTATCAACCTGCTGTCAATATCTGATGGTGTACAGGTCAGCAATGAATATCAACTTGTCGTCAATAACAGATGGTGTACAGGTCAGCAATGAGTATCAACCTGCCGTCAATGTCTGATGGTGTACAGGTCAGCAATGAGTATCAACCTGCCGTCAATGTCTGATGGTGTACAGGTCAGCAATGAGTATCAACCTGTCGTCAGTATCTGATGGTGTACAGGTCAGCAATCAGTATCAACCTGCCGTCAATGTCTGATGGTGTACAGGTCAGCAATGAGTATCAACATGTCGTCAATATCTGATGGTGTACAGGTACGCAATGAGTATCAACCTGCCGTCAATGTCTGATGGTGTACAGGTCAGCAATGAGTATCAACCTATCGTCAATGTCTGATGGTGTACAGCTCAGAAATGCGTATCAACCTGCCGTCAATACCTGATGGTGTACAGGTCAGCAATGAGTATCAACCTGTCGTCAATGTCTGATGGTGTACAGGTCAGCAATGAGTATCAACCTGCCGTCAATGTCTGATGGTGTACAGGTCAGCAATGAGTATCAACCTGTCGACAATGTCTGGTGGTGTACAGGTCAGCAATGAGTATCAACCTGTCGTCAATGTCTGATGGTGTACAGGTCAGCAATTAGTATCAACCTGTCGTCAATGTCTGATGGTGTACAGGTCAGCAATGAGTATCAACCTGCCGTCAGTATCTGATGGTGTACAGGTCAGCAATGAATAGCAACCTGTGGTCAATGTCTGATGGTGTACAGGTCAGCAATGTGTATCAACCTGTCGTCAATACCTGATGGTGTACAGGTCAGCAATGAGTATCAAACTGTCGTCAGTATCTGATGGTGTACAGGTCATCAATGAGTACCAACCTGTCGTCAATATCTGATGGTGTACAAGTCAGCAATGAGTATCAACTTGTCGTCAGTATCTGATGGTGTACAGGTCAACAATGAGTACCAACCTGTCGTCAATACCTGATGGTGTACAGGTCAGCAATGAGTATCAACCTGTCGTCAGTATCTGATGGTGTACATGTCAGTAATGAGTATCAACCTGTCGTCAGTATCTGATGGTGTACAGGTCAGCAATGAGTATCAACCTGCCGTCAATGTCTGATGGTGTTCAGGTCAGCAATGAGTATCAACCTGCCGTCAATGCCTGATGGTGTACAGGTGAGCAATGAGTATCAACCTGTCGTCAGTATCTGATGGTGTACATGTCAGCAATGAGTATCAACATGTCGTCAGTATGTGATGTACAGGTCAGTAATGAGTATCAACCTGTCGTCAATGTCTGATGGTGTACAGGTCAGCAATGAGTATCAACCTGACGTCAAATTCTGATGGTGTACAGGTCAGCAATGAGTATCAACCTGTCATCAATGTCTGATGGTGTACAGGTCAACAATGAGTATCAACCTGTCGTCAATACCTGATGGTGTACAGGTCAGCAATGAGTATCAACCTGCCGTCAATGCCTGATGGTGTACAGGTGAGCAATGAGTATCAACTTGTCGTCAGTATGTGATGGTGTACAGGTCAACAATGAGTACCAACCTGTCGTCAATACCTGATGGTGTACAGGACAGCAATGAGTATCAACCTGTCGTCAGTATCTGATGGTGTACATGTCAGCAATGAGTATCAACCTGTCGTTAGTATCTGATGGTGTACAGGTCAGCAATGAGTATCAACCTGTCGTCAGTATCTGATGGTTTACATGTCAGCAATGAGTATCAACCTGTCGTCAGTATGTGATGTACAGGTCAGCAATGAGTATCAACCTGTCGTCAATGTCTGATGGTGTACAGGTCAGCAATGAGTATCAACCTGACGTCAAATTCTGATGGTGTACAGGTCAGCAATGAGTATCAACCTGTCGTCAGTATCTGATGGTGTACAGGTCAGCAATGAGTATCAACCTACCGTCAATGTCTGATGGTGTACAGGTCAGCAATGAGTATCAACCTGCCGTGAATGTCTGATGGTGTACAGGTCAGCAATGAGTATCAACCTGCCGTCAATGTCTGATGGTGTACAGGTCAGGAATGAGTATCAACCTGCCGTCAATGTCTGATGGTGTACAGGTCAGCAATGAGTATCAACCTGCTGTCAATATCAGATGGTGTACAGGTCAGCAATGAGTATCAACTTGTCGTCAATAACTGATGGTGTACAGGTCAGCAATGAGTATCAACATGCCCTCAATGTCTGATGGTGTACAGGTCAGCAATGAGTATCAACCTGTCGTCAGTATCTGATGGTGTACAGGTCAGCAATGAGTATCAACCTGCCGTCAATGTCTGATGGTGTACAGGTCAGCAATGAGGATCAACATGTCGTCAATATCTGATGGTGTACAGGTCAGCAATGAGTATCAACCTATCGTCAATGTATGATGGTGTACAGGTCAGAAATGAGTATCAACCTGCCGTCAATGTCTGATGGTGTACAGGTCAGCAATGAGTATCAACCTGCCGTCAATATCTGACGGTGTACAGGTCAGCAATGAGTATCAACCTGTCGTCAATATCTGATGGTGTACAGGTCAGCAATGAGTATCAACCTATCGTCAATGTATGATGGTGTACAGGTCAGAAATGAGTATCAACCTGCCGTCAATGTCTGATGGTGTACAGGTCAGCAATGAGTATCAACCTGCCGTCAGTATCTGATGGTGTACAGGTCAGCAATGAGTATCAACCTGCCGTCAATACCTGATGGTGTACAGGTCACTAATGAGTATCAACCTGTCGTCAATACATGATGGTGTACAGGTCAACTATGAGTAACAACCTGCCGTCAATGTTTGATGGTGTACAGGTCAGCAATGAGTATCAACCTGTCGTCAATGTATGATGGTGTACAGGTCAGCAATGTGTATCAACCTGTCGTCAGTATCTGATGGTGTACTGGTCAACAATGAGTATCAACCTGCTGTCAATGTCTGATTGTGTACAGGTAAGCAATGAGTATCAACCTGCCGTCAATGTCTGATGGTGTACAGGTCAGCAATGAGTATCAAGCTGTCGTCAGTATCTGATGGTGTACAGGTCAGCAATGAGTATCAACTTGTCGTCAATGTCTGATGGTGTACAGGTTAGCAATGATATCAACCTGCCGTCAATACCTGATGGTGTACAGGTCAGCAATGTGTATCAACCTGCCGTCAATGTCTGATGATGTACAGGTCAACAATGTGTATCAACCTGCCGTCAATACCTGATGGTGTACAAGTCAGCAATGAGTACCAAACTGTCGTCAATACCTGATGGTGTACAGGCCAGCAATGATTATCAAACGATTGTCAGTATCTGATGGTATACGGGTCAGCAAAGACTATCAACCTGCCGTCAATGTCTCATGGTGTTCAGGTCAGCAATGAGTATTAACCTGTCGTCAATGTCTGATGGTGTACAGGTCAGCAATGAGTATCAATCTGCCGTCAATGTCTGATGGTGTACAGTTCAACAATGTGTATCAACCTGCCGTCAATGTCTGATGGTGTACAGGTCAGAAATGAGAATCAACCTGTCGTCAGTATCTGATGGTGTACAGGTCACCAATGAGTATCAACATGTCGTCAATGTCTGATGGTGTACAGGTCAGCAATGAGTATCAACCTGCCTCAATACCTGATGGTGTACAGGTCAAATATGAGTATCAACCTGCCGTCAGAGTTTGATGGTGTACAGGTCAGCAATGAGTATCAACCTGCCGTCAATACCTGATGGTGTAAGGTCAGCAATGAGTATCTACCTGACATCAATATCTGAAGGTGTACAGGTCAGCAATTAGTATCAACCTAACGTCAATGTCTGATGGTGTACAGGTCAGCAATGAGTATCAACCTGTCATCAATGTCTGATGGTGTACAGGTCAGCAATGAGTATCAACCTGTCGTCAATGTCTGATGGTGTACACGTCAGCAATGAGTATCAACTTGCCGTCAATATATGTTGGTGTACAGGTCAGCAATGAGTATCAACCTGCCGTCAATACCTGATGGTGTACAGGTCAGCAATGAGTATCAACCTGCCGTCAATGTCTGATGGTGTACAGGTCAGCAATGAGTATCAACCTGTCGTCAATACCTGTTGGTGTACAGATCAGCAATGAGTATCAACCTGCCGTCAATGTCTGATGGTGTACAGGTCAGCGATGAGTATCAACCTGCCGTCAGTGTCTGATGGCGTACAAGTCAGCAATGAGTATCAACCTGCCGTCAATGTCTGATGGTGTACAGGTCAGCAATGAGTATCAACCTGTCGTCAATGTATGATGGTGTACAGGTCAGCAATGAGTATCAACCTGCCGTCAATGTCTGATGGTGTACAAGTCAGTAATGAGTATCAACCTGTCGTCAATGTCTGATGGTGTACAGGTTAGCAATGAGTATCAACCTGTCGTCAATGTCTGATGGTGTACAAGTCAGCAATGAATATCAACCTGCCGTCAATATATGATGGTGTACAGGTCAGCAATGAGTACCAAACTGCCGTCAATACCTGATGGTGTACAGGTCAGCAATGAGTATCAACCTGTCGTCAGTATCTGATGGTGTACATGTCAGCAATGAGTATCAACCTGTCGTTAGTATCTGATGGTGTACAGGTCAGCAATGAGTATCAACCTGTCGTTAGTATCTGATGGTGTACAGGTCAGCAATGAGTATCAACCTGTCGTCAGTATCTGATGGTTTACATGTCAGCAATGAGTATCCACCTGTCGTCAGTATGTGATGTACAGGTCAGCAATGAGTATCAACCTGTCGTCAATGTCTGATGGTGTACAGGTCAGCAATGAGTATCAACCTGACGTCAAATTCTGATGGTGTACAGGTCAGCAATGAGTATCAACCTGTCGTCAGTATCTGATGGTGTACAGGTCAGCAATGAGTATCAACCTACCGTCAATGTCTGATGGTGTACAGGTCAGCAATGAGTATCAACCTGCCGTGAATGTCTGATGGTGTACAGGTCAGCAATGAGTATCAACCTGCCGTCAATGTCTGATGGTGTACAGGTCAGGAATGAGTATCAACCTGCCGTCAATGTCTGATGGTGTACAGGTCAGCAATGAGTATCAACCTGCTGTCAATATCTGATGGTGTACAGGTCAGCAATGAGTATCAACCTATCGTCAATGTATGATGGTGTACAGGTCAGAAATGAGTATCAACCTGCCGTCAATACCTGATGGTGTACAGGTCACTAATGAGTATCAACCTGTCGTCAATACCTGATGGTGTACCGGTCAGCAATGAGTATCAACCTGTCGTCAGTATCTGATGGTGTACAGGTCAGCAATGAGTATCAACCTACCGTCAATGTCTGATGGTGTACAGGTCAGCAATGAGTATCAACCTGCCGTCAATGTCTGATGGTGTACATGTCAGCAATGAGTATGAACCTGTCGTCAATAAGTGATGGTGTACAGGTCAGCAATGAGTATCAACCTGCCGTCAATACCTGATGGTGTACAGGTGGGCAATGAGTATCAACCTGCGTCAATGTATGATGGTGTACAGGTCAGCAATGAGTATCAACCTGCTGTCAATATCTGATGGTGTACAGGTCAGCAATCAGTATCAACTTGTCGTCAATAACTGATGGTGTACAGGTCAGCAATGAGTATCAACCTGCCGTCAATATCTGATGGTGTACAGGTCAGCAATGAGTATCAACCTGCCGTCAATGTCTGATGGTGTACAGGTCAGCAATGAGTATCAACCTGTCGTCAGTATCTGATGGTGTACAGGTCAGCAATGAGTATCAACCTGCCGTCAATGTCTGATGGTGTACAGGTCAGCAATGAGTATCAACATGTCGTCAATATCTGATGGTGTACAGGTCAGCAATGAGTATCAACCTGCCGTCAATGTCTGATGGTGTACAGGTCAGAAATGAGTATCAACCTGCCGTCAATACCTGATGGTGTACAGGTCAGCAATGAGTATTAAACTCTCGTCAATGTCTAATGGCGTACAGGTCAGCAATGAGTATCAGCCTGTCGTCAATGTATGATGGTGTACAGGTCAGCAATGAGTATCAACCTGCTGTCAATATCTGATGGTGTACAGGTCAGCAATGAGTATCAACCTACCGTCAATGTCTGATGGTGTACAGGTCAGCAATGAGTATCAAGCTGTTGTCAGTATCTGATGGTGTACAGGTCAGCAATGAGTATCAACCTGCCGTCAATGTCTGATGGTGTACAGGTCAGCAATGAGTATCAACCTGTCGTCAATACCTGATGGTGTACAGGTCAGCAATGAGTATCAACATGTCGTCAATATCTGATGGTGTACAGGTCAGCAATGTGTATCAACCTATCGTCAATGTCTGATGGTGTACAGGTCAGCAATGAGTATCAACCTGTCGTCAATGTCTGATGGTGTACAGGTCAGCAATGAGTATCAACCTGCCGTCAATGTCTGATGGTGTACAGGTCAGCAATGAGTATTAACCTGTCGTCAATGTCTGGTGTTGTACAGGTCAGCAATGAGTTTCAACCTGTCGTCAATGTCTGATGGTGTACAGGTCAGCAATGAGTATCAACCTGTCATCAATCTGATGGTGTACAGGTCAGCAATGAGTATCAACCTGCCGTCAAATTCTGATGGTGTACAGGTCAGCAATGAGTATCAACCTGTCATCAATGTCTGATGGTGTACAGGTCAACAATGAGTATCAACTTGTCGTCAATAACTCATGGTGTACAGGTCAGCAATGAGTATCAACCTGCCGTCAATGTCTGATGGTGTACAGGTCAGCAATGAGTATCAACCTGTCGTCAGTATCTGATGGTGTACTGGTCAACAATGAGTATCAACCTGCTGTCAATGTCTGATTGTGTACAGGTAAGCAATGAGTATCAACCTGCCGTCAATGTCTGATGGTGTACAGGTCAGCAATGAGTATCAAGCTGTCGTCAGTATCTGATGGTGTACAGGTCAGCAATGAGTATCAACTTGTCGTCAATGTCTGATGGTGTACAGGTTAGCAATGATATCAACCTGCCGTCAATACCTGATGGTGTACAGGTCAGCAATGTGTATCAACCTGCCGTCAATGTCTGATGATGTACAGGTCAACAATGTGTATCAACCTGCCGTCAATACCTGATGGTGTACAAGTCAGCAATGAGTACCAAACTGTCGTCAATACCTGATGGTGTACAGGCCAGCAATGATTATCAAACGATTGTCAGTATCTGATGGTATACGGGTCAGCAAAGACTATCAACCTGCCGTCAATGTCTCATGGTGTTCAGGTCAGCAATGAGTATTAACCTGTCGTCAATGTCTGATGGTGTACAGGTCAGCAATGAGTATCAATCTGCCGTCAATGTCTGATGGTGTACAGTTCAACAATGTGTATCAACCTGCCGTCAATGTCTGATGGTGTACAGGTCAGAAATGAGAATCAACCTGTCGTCAGTATCTGATGGTGTACAGGTCACCAATGAGTATCAACATGTCGTCAATGTCTGATGGTGTACAGGTCAGCAATGAGTATCAACCTGCCTCAATACCTGATGGTGTACAGGTCAAATATGAGTATCAACCTGCCGTCAGAGTTTGATGGTGTACAGGTCAGCAATGAGTATCAACCTGCCGTCAATACCTGATGGTGTAAGGTCAGCAATGAGTATCTACCTGACATCAATATCTGAAGGTGTACAGGTCAGCAATTAGTATCAACCTAACGTCAATGTCTGATGGTGTACAGGTCAGCAATGAGTATCAACCTGTCATCAATGTCTGATGGTGTACAGGTCAGCAATGAGTATCAACCTGTCGTCAATGTCTGATGGTGTACACGTCAGCAATGAGTATCAACTTGCCGTCAATATATGTTGGTGTACAGGTCAGCAATGAGTATCAACCTGCCGTCAATACCTGATGGTGTACAGGTCAGCAATGAGTATCAACCTGCCGTCAATGTCTGATGGTGTACAGGTCAGCAATGAGTATCAACCTGTCGTCAATACCTGTTGGTGTACAGATCAGCAATGAGTATCAACCTGCCGTCAATGTCTGATGGTGTACAGGTCAGCGATGAGTATCAACCTGCCGTCAGTGTCTGATGGCGTACAAGTCAGCAATGAGTATCAACCTGCCGTCAATGTCTGATGGTGTACAGGTCAGCAATGAGTATCAACCTGTCGTCAATGTATGATGGTGTACAGGTCAGCAATGAGTATCAACCTGCCGTCAATGTCTGATGGTGTACAAGTCAGTAATGAGTATCAACCTGTCGTCAATGTCTGATGGTGTACAGGTTAGCAATGAGTATCAACCTGTCGTCAATGTCTGATGGTGTACAAGTCAGCAATGAATATCAACCTGCCGTCAATATATGATGGTGTACAGGTCAGCAATGAGTACCAAACTGCCGTCAATACCTGATGGTGTACAGGTCAGCAATGAGTATCAACCTGTCGTCAGTATCTGATGGTGTACATGTCAGCAATGAGTATCAACCTGTCGTTAGTATCTGATGGTGTACAGGTCAGCAATGAGTATCAACCTGTCGTTAGTATCTGATGCTGTACAGGTCAGCAATGAGTATCAACCTGTCGTCAGTATCTGATGGTTTACATGTCAGCAATGAGTATCAACCTGTCGTCAGTATGTGATGTACAGGTCAGCAATGAGTATCAACCTGTCGTCAATGTCTGATGGTGTACAGGTCAGCAATGAGTATCAACCTGACGTCAAATTCTGATGGTGTACAGGTCAGCAATGAGTATCAACCTGTCGTCAGTATCTGATGGTGTACAGGTCAGCAATGAGTATCAACCTACCGTCAATGTCTGATGGTGTACAGGTCAGCAATGAGTATCAACCTGCCGTGAATGTCTGATGGTGTACAGGTCAGCAATGAGTATCAACCTGCCGTCAATGTCTGATGGTGTACAGGTCAGGAATGAGTATCAACCTGCCGTCAATGTCTGATGGTGTACAGGTCAGCAATGAGTATCAACCTGCTGTCAATATCTGATGGTGTACAGGTCAGCAATGAGTATCAACCTATCGTCAATGTATGATGGTGTACAGGTCAGAAATGAGTATCAACCTGCCGTCAATACCTGATGGTGTACAGGTCACTAATGAGTATCAACCTGTCGTCAATACCTGATGGTGTACCGGTCAGCAATGAGTATCAACCTGTCGTCAGTATCTGATGGTGTACAGGTCAGCAATGAGTATCAACCTACCGTCAATGTCTGATGGTGTACAGGTCAGCAATGAGTATCAACCTGCCGTCAATGTCTGATGGTGTACATGTCAGCAATGAGTATGAACCTGTCGTCAATAAGTGATGGTGTACAGGTCAGCAATGAGTATCAACCTGCCATCAATACCTGATGGTGTACAGGTGGGCAATGAGTATCAACCTGCGTCAATGTATGATGGTGTACAGGTCAGCAATGAGTATCAACCTGCTGTCAATATCTGATGGTGTACAGGTCAGCAATCAGTATCAACTTGTCGTCAATAACTGATGGTGTACAGGTCAGCAATGAGTATCAACCTGCCGTCAATATCTGATGGTGTACAGGTCAGCAATGAGTATCAACCTGCCGTCAATGTCTGATGGTGTACAGGTCAGCAATGAGTATCAACCTGTCGTCAGTATCTGATGGTGTACAGGTCAGCAATGAGTATCAACCTGCCGTCAATGTCTGATGGTGTACAGGTCAGCAATGAGTATCAACATGTCGTCAATATCTGATGGTGTACAGGTCAGCAATGAGTATCAACCTGCCGTCAATGTCTGATGGTGTACAGGTCAGAAATGAGTATCAACCTGCCGTCAATACCTGATGGTGTACAGGTCAGCAATGAGTATTAAACTCTCGTCAATGTCTAATGGCGTACAGGTCAGCAATGAGTATCAGCCTGTTGTCAATGTATGATGGTGTACAGGTCAGCAATGAGTATCAACCTGCTGTCAATATCTGATGGTGTACAGGTCAGCAATGAGTATCAACCTACCGTCAATGTCTGATGGTGTACAGGTCAGCAATGAGTATCAAGCTGTTGTCAGTATCTGATGGTGTACAGGTCAGCAATGAGTATCAACCTGCCGTCAATGTCTGATAGTGTACAGGTCAGCAATGAGTATCAACCTGTCGTCAATACCTGATGGTGTACAGGTCAGCAATGAGTATCAACATGTCGTCAATATCTGATGGTGTACAGGTCAGCAATGTGTATCAACCTATCGTCAATGTCTGATGGTGTACAGGTCAGCAATGAGTATCAACCTGTCGTCAATGTCTGATGGTGTACAGGTCAGCAATGAGTATCAACCTGCCGTCAATGTCTGATGGTGTACAGGTCAGCAATGAGTATTAACCTGTCGTCAATGTCTGGTGTTGTACAGGTCAGCAATGAGTTTCAACCTGTCGTCAATGTCTGATGGTGTACAGGTCAGCAATGAGTATCAACCTGTCATCAATCTGATGGTGTACAGGTCAGCAATGAGTATCAACCTGCCGTCAAATTCTGATGGTGTACAGGTCAGCAATGAGTATCAACCTGTCATCAATGTCTGATGGTGTACAGGTCAACAATGAGTATCAACTTGTCGTCAATAACTCATGGTGTACAGGTCAGCAATGAGTATCAACCTGCCGTCAATGTCTGATGGTGTACAGGTCAGCAATGAGTATCAACCTGTCGTCAGTATCTGATGGTGTACTGGTCAACAATGAGTATCAACCTGCTGTCAATGTCTGATTGTGTACAGGTAAGCAATGAGTATCAACCTGCCGTAAATGTCTGATGGTGTACAGGTCAGCAATGAGTATCAAGCTGTCGTCAGTATCTGATGGTGTACAGGTCAGCAATGAGTATCAACTTGTCGTCAATGTCTGATGGTGTACAGGTTAGCAATGATATCAACCTGCCGTCAATACCTGATGGTGTACAGGTCAGCAATGTGTATCAACCTGCCGTCAATGTCTGATGATGTACAGGTCAACAATGTGTATCAACCTGCCGTCAATACCTGATGGTGTACAAGTCAGCAATGAGTACCAAACTGTCGTCAATACCTGATGGTGTACAGGCCAGCAATGATTATCAAACGATTGTCAGTATCTGATGGTATACGGGTCAGCAAAGACTATCAACCTGCCGTCAATGTCTCATGGTGTTCAGGTCAGCAATGAGTATTAACCTGTCGTCAATGTCTGATGGTGTACAGGTCAGCAATGAGTATCAATCTGCCGTCAATGTCTGATGGTGTACAGTTCAACAATGTGTATCAACCTGCCGTCAATGTCTGATGGTGTACAGGTCAGAAATGAGAATCAACCTGTCGTCAGTATCTGATGGTGTACAGGTCACCAATGAGTATCAACATGTCGTCAATGTCTGATGGTGTACAGGTCAGCAATGAGTATCAACCTGCCTCAATACCTGATGGTGTACAGGTCAAATATGAGTATCAACCTGCCGTCAGAGTTTGATGGTGTACAGGTCAGCAATGAGTATCAACCTGCCGTCAATACCTGATGGTGTAAGGTCAGCAATGAGTATCTACCTGACATCAATATCTGAAGGTGTACAGGTCAGCAATTAGTATCAACCTAACGTCAATGTCTGATGGTGTACAGGTCAGCAATGAGTATCAACCTGTCATCAATGTCTGATGGTGTACAGGTCAGCAATGAGTATCAACCTGTCGTCAATGTCTGATGGTGTACACGTCAGCAATGAGTATCAACTTGCCGTCAATATATGTTGGTGTACAGGTCAGCAATGAGTATCAACCTGCCGTCAATACCTGATGGTGTACAGGTCAGCAATGAGTATCAACCTGCCGTCAATGTCTGATGGTGTACAGGTCAGCAATGAGTATCAACCTGTCGTCAATACCTGTTGGTGTACAGATCAGCAATGAGTATCAACCTGCCGTCAATGTCTGATGGTGTACAGGTCAGCGATGAGTATCAACCTGCCGTCAGTGTCTGATGGCGTACAAGTCAGCAATGAGTATCAACCTGCCGTCATTGTCTGATGGTGTACAGGTCAGCAATGAGTATCAACCTGTCGTCAATGTATGATGGTGTACAGGTCAGCAATGAGTATCAACCTGCCGTCAATGTCTGATGGTGTACAAGTCAGTAATGAGTATCAACCTGTCGTCAATGTCTGATGGTGTACAGGTTAGCAATGAGTATCAACCTGTCGTCAATGTCTGATGGTGTACAAGTCAGCAATGAATATCAACCTGCCGTCAATATATGATGGTGTACAGGTCAGCAATGAGTACCAAACTGCCGTCAATACCTGATGGTGTACAGGTCAGCAATGAGTATCAACCTGTCGTCAGTATCTGATGGTGTACATGTCAGCAATGAGTATCAACCTGTCGTTAGTATCTGATGGTGTACAGGTCAGCAATGAGTATCAACCTGTCGTTAGTATCTGATGGTGTACAGGTCAGCAATGAGTATCAACCTGTCGTCAGTATCTGATGGTTTACATGTCAGCAATGAGTATCAACCTGTCGTCAGTATGTGATGTACAGGTCAGCAATGAGTATCAACCTGTCGTCAATGTCTGATGGTGTACAGGTCAGCAATGAGTATCAACCTGACGTCAAATTCTGATGGTGTACAGGTCAGCAATGAGTATCAACCTGTCGTCAGTATCTGATGGTGTACAGGTCAGCAATGAGTATCAACCTACCGTCAATGTCTGATGGTGTACAGGTCAGCAATGAGTATCAACCTGCCGTGAATGTCTGATGGTGTACAGGTCAGCAATGAGTATCAACCTGCCGTCAATGTCTGATGGTGTACAGGTCAGGAATGAGTATCAACCTGCCGTCAATGTCTGATGGTGTACAGGTCAGCAATGAGTATCAACCTGCTGTCAATATCTGATGGTGTACAGGTCAGCAATGAGTATCAACCTATCGTCAATGTATGATGGTGTACAGGTCAGAAATGAGTATCAACCTGCCGTCAATACCTGATGGTGTACAGGTCACTAATGAGTATCAACCTGTCGTCAATACCTGATGGTGTACCGGTCAGCAATGAGTATCAACCTGTCGTCAGTATCTGATGGTGTACAGGTCAGCAATGAGTATCAACCTACCGTCAATGTCTGATGGTGTACAGGTCAGCAATGAGTATCAACCTGCCGTCAATGTCTGATGGTGTACATGTCAGCAATGAGTATGAACCTGTCGTCAATAAGTGATGGTGTACAGGTCAGCAATGAGTATCAACCTGCCGTCAATACCTGATGGTGTACAGGTGGGCAATGAGTATCAACCTGCGTCAATGTCTGATGGTGTACAGGTCAGCAATGAGTATCAACCTGCTGTCAATATCTGATGGTGTACAGGTCAGCAATCAGTATCAACTTGTCGTCAATAACTGATGGTGTACAGGTCAGCAATGAGTATCAACCTGCCGTCAATATCTGATGGTGTACAGGTCAGCAATGAGTATCAACCTGCCGTCAATGTCTGATGGTGTACAGGTCAGCAATGAGTATCAACCTGTCGTCAGTATCTGATGGTGTACAGGTCAGCAATGAGTATCAACCTGCCGTCAATGTCTGATGGTGTACAGGTCAGCAATGAGTATCAACATGTCGTCAATATCTGATGGTGTACAGGTCAGCAATGAGTATCAACCTGCCGTCAATGTCTGATGGTGTACAGGTCAGAAATGAGTATCAACCTGCCGTCAATACCTGATGGTGTACAGGTCAGCAATGAGTATTAAACTCTCGTCAATGTCTAATGGCGTACAGGTCAGCAATGAGTATCAGCCTGTCGTCAATGTATGATGGTGTACAGGTCAGCAATGAGTATCAACCTGCTGTCAATATCTGATGGTGTACAGGTCAGCAATGAGTATCAACCTATCGTCAATGTCTGATGGTGTACAGGTCAGCAATGAGTATCAAGCTGTTGTCAGTATCTGATGGTGTACAGGTCAGCAATGAGTATCAACCTGCCGTCAATGTCTGATGGTGTACAGGTCAGCAATGAGTATCAACCTGTCGTCAATACCTGATGGTGTACAGGTCAGCAATGAGTATCAACATGTCGTCAATATCTGATGGTGTACAGGTCAGCAATGTGTATCAACCTATCGTCAATGTCTGATGGTGTACAGGTCAGCAATGAGTATCAACCTGTCGTCAATGTCTGATGGTGTACAGGTCAGCAATGAGTATCAACCTGCCGTCAATGTCTGATGGTGTACAGGTCAGCAATGAGTATTAACCTGTCGTCAATGTCTGGTGTTGTACAGGTCAGCAATGAGTTTCAACCTGTCGTCAATGTCTGATGGTGTACAGGTCAGCAATGAGTATCAACCTGTCATCAATCTGATGGTGTGCAGGTCAGCAATGAGTATCAACCTGCCGTCAAATTCTGATGGTGTACAGGTCAGCAATGAGTATCAACCTGTCATCAATGTCTGATGGTGTACAGGTCAACAATGAGTATCAACTTGTCGTCAATAACTCATGGTGTACAGGTCAGCAATGAGTATCAACCTGCCGTCAATGTCTGATGGTGTACAGGTCAGCAATGTGTATCAACCTGCCGTAAATGTCTGATGGTGCACAGGTCAGCAATGAGTATCAACCTGCCGTCAATGTCTGATGGTGTACAGGTCAGCAATGAGTATCAACCTGTCGTCAGTATCTGATGGTGTACAGGTCAGCAATGAGTATCAACCTGCCGTCAATGTCTGATGGTGTACAGGTCAGCAATGAGTATCAACATGTCGTCAATATATGATGGTGTACAGGTCAGCAATGAGTATCAACATGCCCTCAATGTCTGATGGTGTACAGGTCAGCAATGAGTATCAACTTGTCGTCAGTATCTGATGGTGTACAGGTCAGCAATGAGTATCAACCTGCCGTCAATGTCTGATGGTTTACAGGTCAGCAATGAGGATCAACATGTCGTCAATATCTGATGGTGTACAGGTCAGCAATGAGTATCAACCTGTCGTCAATATCTGATGGTGTACAGATCAGCAATGAGTATCAACCTATCGTTAATGTATGATGGTGTACAGGTCAGAAATGAGTATCAACCTGCCGTCAATGTCTGATGGTGTACAGGTCAGCAATGAGTATCAACTTGCCGTCAGTATCTGATGGTGTACAGGTCAGCAATGAGTATCAACCTGCCGTCAATACCTGATGGTGTACAGGTCACTAATGAGTATCAACCTGTCGTCAATACATGATGGTGTACAGGTCAACTATAAGTAACAACCTGCCGTCAATGTTTGATGGTGTACAGGTCAGCAATGAGTATCAACCTGTCGTCAATGTATGATGGTGTACAGGTCAGCAATGAGTATCAACCTGTCGTCAGTATCTGATGGTGTACTGGTCAACAATGAGTATCAACCTGCTGTCAATGTCTGATTGTGTACAGGTAAGCAATGAGTATCAACCTGCCGTCAATGTCTGATGGTGTACAGGTCAGCAATGAGTATCAAGCTGTCGTCAGTATCTGATGGTGTACAGGTCAGCAATGAGTATCAACTTGTCGTCAATGTCTGATGGTGTACAGGTTAGCAATGATATCAACCTGCCGTCAATACCTGATGGTGTACAGGTCAGCAATGTGTATCAACCTGCCGTCAATGTCTGATGATGTACAGGTCAACAATGTGTATCAACCTGCCGTCAATACCTGATGGTGTACAAGTCAGCAATGAGTACCAAACTGTCGTCAATACCTGATGGTGTACAGGCCAGCAATCATTATCAAACGATTGTCAGTATCTGATGGTATACAGGTCAGCAAAGACTATCAACCTGCCGTCAATGTCTCATGGTGTTCAGGTCAGCAATGAGTATTAACCTGTCGTCAATGTCTGATGGTGTACAGGTCAGCAATGAGTATCAACATGTCGTCAATGTCTGATGGTGTACAGGTCAGCAATGAGTATCAACCTGCCTCAATACCTGATGGTGTACAGGTCAAATATGAGTATCAACCTGCCGTCAGAGTTTGATGGTGTAGAGGTCAGCAATGAGTATCAACCTGTTGTCAGTATCTGATGGTGTACAAGTCAGCAATGAGTATCAACCTGCCGTCAATACCTGATGGTGTAAGGTCAGCAATGAGTATCTACCTGACATCAATATCTGAAGGTGTACAGGTCAGCAATTAGTATCAACCTAACGTCAATGTCTGATGGTGTACAGGTCAGCAATGAGTATCAACCTGTCATCAATGTCTGATGGTGTACAGGTCAGCAATGAGTATCAACCTGTCGTCAATGTCTGATGGTGTACACGTCAGCAATGAGTATCAACCTGCCGTCAATATATGTTGGTGTACAGGTCAGCAATGAGTATCAACCTGCCGTCAATACCTGATGGTGTACAGGTCAGCAATGAGTATCAACCTGCCGTCAATGTCTGATGGTGTACAGGTCAGCAATGAGTATCAACCTGTCGTCAATACCTGTTGGTGTACAGATCAGCAATGAGTATCAACCTGCCGTCAATGTCTGATGGTGTACAGGTCAGCGATGAGTATCAACCTGCCGTCAGTGTCTGATGGCGTACAGGTCAGCAATGAGTATCAACCTGCCGTCAATGTCTGATGGTGTACAGGTCAGCAATGAGTACCAAACTGCCGTCAATGTCTGATGGTGTACAGGTCAGCAATGAGTATCAACCTGTCGTCAATAACTGATGGTGTACCGGTCAGCAATGAGTATCAACCTGTCGTCAGTATCTGATGGTGTACAGGTCAGCAATGAGTATCAACCTACCGTCAATGTCTGATGGTGTACAGGTCAGCAATGAGTATCAATCTGCCGTCAATGTCTGATGGTGTACATGTCAGCAATGAGTATGAACCTGTCGTCAATAAGTGATGGTGTACAGGTCAGCAATGAGTATCAACCTGCCGTCAATACCTGATGGTGTACAGGTGAGCAATGAGTATCAACCTGCGTCAATGTCTGATGGTGTACAGGTCAGCAATGAGTATCAACCTGCTGTCAATATCTGATGGTGTACAGGTCAGCAATGAGTATCAACTTGTCGTCAATAACTGATGGTGTACAGGTCAGCAATGAATATCAACCTGCCGTCAATATCTGATGGTGTACAGGTCAGCAATGAGTATCAACCTGCCGTCAATGTCTGATGGTGTACAGGTCAGCAATGAGTATCAACCTGTCGTCAGTATCTGATGGTGTACAGGTCAGCAATGAGTATCAAACTGCCGTCAATGTCTGATGGTGTACAGGTCAGCAATGAGTATCAACATGTCGTCAATATCTGATGGTGTACAGGTCAGCAATGAGTATCAACCTGCCGTCAATGTCTGATGGTGTACAGGTCAGAAATGAGTATCAACCTGCCGTCAATACCTGATGGTGTACAGGTCAGCAATGAGTATTAAACTCTCGTCAATGTCTAATGGCGTACAGGTCAGCAATGAGTATCAGCCTGTCGTCAATGTCTGATGGTGTACAGGTCAGCAATGAGTATCAACCTGCTGTCAATATCTGATGGTTTACAGGTCAGCAATGAGTATCAACCTACCGTCAATGTCTGATGGTGTACAGGTCAGCAATGAGTATCAAGCTGTTGTCAGTATCTGATGGTGTACAGGTCAGCAATGAGTATCAACCTGCCGTCAATGTCTGATGGTGTACAGGTCAGCAATGAGTATCAACCTGTCGTCAATACCTGATGGTGTACAGGTCAGCAATGAGTATCAACATGTCGTCAATATCTGATGGTGTACAGGTCAGCAATGTGTATCAACCTATCGTCAATGTCTGATGGTGTACAGGTCAGCAATGAGTATCAACCTGTCGTCAATGTCTGATGGTGTACAGGTCAGCAATGAGTATCAACCTGCCGTCAATGTCTGATGGTGTACAGGTCAGCAATGAGTATTAACCTGTCGTCAATGTCTGGTGGTGTACAGGTCAGCAATGAGTTTCAACCTGTCGTCAATGTCTGATGGTGTACAGGTCAGCAATGAGTATCAACCTGTCATCAATCTGATGGTGTACAGGTCAGCAATGAGTATCAACCTGCCGTCAAATTCTGATGTACAGGTCAGCAATGAGTATCAACCTGTCATCAATGTCTGATGGTGTACAGGTCAACAATGAGTATCAACTTGTCGTCAATAACTCATGGTGTACAGGTCAGCAATGAGTATCAACCTGCCGTCAATGTCTGATGGTGTACAGGTCAGCAATGAGTATCAACCTGCCGTAAATGTCTGATGGTGCACAGGTCAGCAATGAGTATCAACCTGCTGTCAATATCTGATGGTGTACAGGTCAGCAATGAGTATCAACTTGTCGTCAGTAACTGATGGTGTACAGGTCAGCAATGAGTATCAACCTGCCGTCAATGTCTGATGGTGTACAGGTCAGCAATGAGTATCAACCTGCCGTCAATGTCTGATGGTGTACAGGTCAGCAATGAGTATCAACCTGTCGTCAGTATCTGATGGTGTACAGGTCAGCAATGAGTATCAACATGTCGTCAATATATGATGGTGTACAGGTCAGCAATGAGTATCAACATGCCCTCAATGTCTGATGGTGTACAGGTCAGCAATGAGTATCAACTTGTCGTCAGTATCTGATGGTGTACAGGTCAGCAATGAGTATCAACCTGCCGTCAATGTCTGATGGTGTACAGGTCAGCAATGAGGATCAACATGTCGTCAATATCTGATGGTGTACAGGTCAGCAATGAGTATCAACCTATCGTCAATGTATGATGGTGTACAGGTCAGCAATGAGTATCAACCTGTCGTCAATGTCTGATGGTGTACAGGTCAGCAATGAGTATCAACCTGTCGTCAGTATCTGATGGTGTACAGGTCAGCAATGAATACCAACCTGTGGTCAATGTCTGATGGTGTACAGGTCAGCAATGTGTATCAACCTGTCGTCAATACCTGATGGTTTACAGGTCAGCAATGAGTATCAACCTGTCGTCAGTATCTGATGGTGTACAGGTCATCAATGAGTACCAACCTGTCGTCAATATCTGATGGTGTACAGGACAGCAATGAGTATCAACTTGTCGTCAGTATCTGATGGTGTACAGGTCAACAATGAGTACCAACCTGTCGTCAATACCAGATGGTGTACAGGTCCGCAATGAGTATAAACCTGTCGTCAGTATCTGATGGTGTACATGTCAGCAATGAGTATCAACCTGTCGTCAGTATCTGATGGTGTACAGGTCAGCAATGAGTATCAACCTGTCGTCAGTATCTGATGGTGTACAGGTCAGCAATGAGTATCAACATGTCGTCAATATCTGATGGTGTACAGGTCAGCAATGTGTATCAACCTATCGTCAATGTCTGATGGTGTACAGGTCAGAAATGAGTATCAACCTGCCGTCAATACCTGATGGTGTACAGATCAGCAATGAGTATTAACCTGTCGTCAATGTCTGGTGGTGTACAAGTCAGCAATGTGTTTCAACCTGTCGTCAATGTCTGATGGTGTACAGGTCAGCAATGAGTATCAACATGTCATCAATCTGATGGTGTACAGGTCAGCAATGAGTATCAACCTGCCGTCAAATTCTGATGGTGTACAGGTCAGCAATGAGTATCAACCTGTCATCAATGTCTGATGGTGTACAGGTCAACAATGAATATCAACTTGTCGTCAATAACTGATGGTGTACAGGTCAGCAATGAGTATCAACCTGCCGTCAATGTCGGATGGCGTACAGGTCAGCAATGAGTATCAACCTGCCGTCAATGTCTGATGGTGCACAGGTCAGCAATGAGTATCAACCTGCTGTCAATATCTGATGGTGTACAGGTCAGCAATGAGTATCAACTTGTCGTCAATAACTGAAGGTGTACAGGTCAGCAATGAGTATCAACCTGCCGTCAATGTCTGATGGTGTACAGGTCATCAATGAGTATCAACCTGCCGTCAATGTCTGATGGTGTACAGGTCAGCAATGAGTATCAACCTGTCGTCAGTATCTGATGGTGTACAGGTCAGCAATGAGTATCAACCTGCCGTCAATGTCTGATGGTGTACAGGTCAGCAATGAGTATCAACATGTCGTCAATATCTGATGGTGTACAGGTCCGCAATGAGTATCAACCTGCCGTCAATGTCTGATGGTGTACAGGTCAGCAATGAGTATCAACCTATCGTCAATGTCTGATGGTGTACAGCTCAGAAATGCGTATCAACCTGCCGTCAATACCTGATGGTGTACAGGTCAGCAATGAGTATCAACCTGCCGTCAATGTCTGATGGTGTACAGGTCAGCAATGAGTATCAACCTGTCGACAATGTCTGGTGGTGTACAGGTCAGCAATGAGTATCAAACTGTCGTCAATGTCAGATGGTGTACAGGTCAGCAATTAGTATCAACCTGTCGTCAATGTCTGATGGTGTACAGGTCAGCAATGAGTATCAATCTGCCGTCAATATCTGATGGTGTACAGGTCAGCAATGAGTACCAACCTGTCGTCAATACCTGATGGTGTACAGGTCAGCAATGAGTACCAACCTGTCGTCAATACCTGATGGTGTACAGGTCAGCAATGAGTATCAACCTGTCGTCTGTATCTGATGGTGTACATGTCAGCAATGAGTATCAACCTGTCGTCAGTATCTGATGGTGTACAGGTCAGAAATGAGTATCAACCTGCCGTCAATGTCTGATGGTGTTCAGGTCAGCAATGAGTATCAACCTGTCGTCAATACATGATGGTGTACAGGTCAGCAACGAGTATCAACCTGTTGTCAATACCTGATGGTGTACAGGTCAGCAATGAGTATCAACCTGCCGTCAATGCCTGATGGTGTACAGGTGAGCAATGAGTATCAACTTGTCGTCAGTATCTGATGGTGTACAGGTCAACAATGAGTACCAACCTGTCGTCAATACCTAATGGTGTACAGGTCAGCAATGAGTATCAACCTGTCGTCAGTATCTGATGGTGTACATGTCAGCAATGAGTATCAACCTGTCGTCAGTATCTGATGGTGTACAGGTCAGCAATGAGTATCAACCTGTCGTCAGTATCTGATGGTGTACAGGTCAGCAATGAGTATTAACCTGTCGTCAATGTCTGGTGGTGTACAGGTCAGCAATGAGTTTCATCCTGTCGTCAATGTCTGATGGTGTACAGGTCAGCAATGAGTATCAACCTGTCATCAATCTGATGGTGTACAGGTCAGCAATGAGTATCAACCTGCCGTCAAATTCTGATGGTGTACAGGTCAGCAATGAGTATCAACCTGTCATCAATGTCTGATGGTGTACAGGTCAACAATGAGTATCAACTTGTCGTCAATAACTCATGGTGTACAGGTCAGCAATGAGTATCAACCTGCCGTCAATGTCTGATGGTGTACAGGTCAGCAATGAGTATCAACCTGCCGTAAATGTCTGATGGTGCACTGGTCAGCAATGAGTATCAACCTGCTGTCAATATCTGATGGTGTACAGGACAGCAATGAGTATCAATTTGTCGTCAGTAACTGATGGTGTACAGGTCAGCAATGAGTATCAACCTGCCGTCAATGTCTGATGGTGTACAGGTCAGCAATGAGTATCAACCTGCCGTCAATGTCTGATGGTGTACAGGTCAGCAATGAGTATCAACCTGTCGTCAGTATCTGATGGTGTACAGGTCAGCAATGAGTATCAACCTGCCGTCAATGTCTGATGGTGTACAGGTCAGCAATGAGTATCAACATGTCGTCAATATATGATGGTGTACAGGTCAGCAATGAGTATCAACCTGCCGTCAATATCTGATGGTGTACAGGTCAGCAATGAGTATCAACCTATCGTCAATGTCTGATGGTGTACAGCTCAGAAATGCGTATCAACCTGCCGTCAATACCTGATGGTGTACAGGTCAGCAATGAGTATCAACCTGTCGTCAATGTCTGATGGTGTACAGGTCAGCAATGAGTATCAGCCTGTCGTCAATGTCTGATGGTGTACAGGTCAGCAATGAGTATCAACCTGTCGTCAATGTCTGATGGTGTACAGGTCAGCAATGAGTATCAACCTGCCGTCAGTATCTGATGGTGTACAGGTCAGCAATGTATACCAACCTGTGGTCAATGTCTGATGGTGTACAGGTCAGCAATGTGTATCAACCTGTCGTCAATACCTGATGGTGTACAGGTCAGCAATGAGTATCAACCTGCCGTCAATACCTGATGGTGTACAGGTCAGCAATGAGTATCAACCTGTCGTCAGTATCTGATGGTGTACAGGTCATCAATGAGTACCAACCTGTCGTCAATATCTGATGGTGTACAGGTCAGCAATGAGTATCAACTTGTCGTCAGTATCTGATGGTGTACAGGTCAACAATGAGTACCAACCTGTCGTCAATACCTGATGGTGTACAGGTCAGCAATGAGTATCAACCTGTCGTCAATACCTGATGGTGTACAGGTCAGCAATGAGTATCAACCTGCCGTCAATGCCTGATGGTGTACAGGTGAGCAATGAGTATCAACTTGTCGTCAGTATCTGATGGTGTACAGGTCAGCAATGAGTATCAACCTGCCGTCAGTATCTGATGGTGTACAGGTAAGCAATGAGTATCAACCTGTCGTCAATACCTGATGGTGTACAGGTCAGCAATGAGTATCAACCTGTCGTCAGTATCTGATGGTGTACAGGTCAGCAATGAGTATCAACCTGTCGTCAGTATCTGATGGTGTACAGGTCAGCAATGAGTATCAACATGTCGTCAATATCTGATGGTGTACAGGTCAGCAATGTGTATCAACCTATCGTCAATGTCTGATGGTGTACAGGTCAGAAATGAGTATCAACCTGCCGTCAATACCTGATGGTGTACAGGTCAGCAATGAGTATTAACCTGTCGTCAATGTCTGGTGGTGTACAGGTCAGCAATGAGTTTCAACCTGTCGTCAATGTCTGATGGTGTACAGGTCAGCAATGAGTATCAACCTGTCATCAATCTGATGATGTACAGGTCAGCAATGAGTATCAACCTGCCGTCAAATTCTGATGGTGTACAGGTCAGCAATGAGTATCAACCTGTCATCAATGTCTGATGGTGTACAGGTCAACAATGAATATCAACTTGTCGTCAATAACTGATGGTGTACAGGTCAGCAATGAGTATCAACCTGCCGTCAATGTCTGATGGCGTACAGGTCAGCAATGAGTATCAACCTGCTGTCAATATCTGATGGTGTACAGGTCAGCAATGAGTATCAACTTGTCGTCAATAACTGATGGTGTACAGGTCAGCAATGAGTATCAACCTGCCGTCAATGTCTGATGGTGTACAGGTCAGCAATGAGTATCAACCTGCTGTCAATGTCTGATGGTGTACAGGTCAGCAATGAGTATCAACCTGTCGTCAGTATCTGATGGTGTACAGGTCAGCAATGAGTATCAAACTGCCGTCAATGTCTGATGGTGTACAGGTCAGCAATGAGTATCAACATGTCGTCAATATCTGATGGTGTACAGGTCCGCAATGAGTATCAACCTGCCGTCAATGTCTGATGGTGTACAGGTCAGCAATGAGTATCAACCTATCGTCAATGTCTGATGGTGTACAGCTCAGAAATGCGTATCAACCTGCCGTCAATACCTGATGGTGTACAGGTCAGCAATGAGTATCAACCTGTCGTCAATGTCTGATGGTGTACAGGTCAGCAATGAGTATCAACCTGTCGACAATGTCTGGTGGTGTACAGGTCAGCAATGAGTATCAACCTGTCGTCAATGTCTGATGGTGTACAGGTCAGCAATTAGTATCAACCTGTGGTCAATGTCTGATGGTGTACAGGTCAGCAATGAGTATCAACTTGTCGTCAGTATCTGATGGTGTACAGGTCAACAATGAGTACCAACCTGTCGTCAATACCTGATGGTGTACAGGTCAGCAATGAGTATCAACCTGTCGTCAGTATCTGATGGTGTACATGTCAGCAATGAGTATCAACCTGTCGTCAGTATCTGATGGTGTACAGGTCATCAATGAGTATCAACCTGCCGTCAATGTCTGATGGTGTTCAGGTCAGCAATGTGTATCAACCTGTCGTCAATACCTGATGGTGTACAGGTCAGCAACGAGTATCAACCTGTCGTCAATACCTGATGGTGTACAGGTCAGCAATGAGTATCAGCCTGCCGTCAATGCCTGATGGTGTACAGGTGAGCAATGAGTATCAACTTGTCGTCAGTATCTGATGGTGTACAGGTCAACAATGAGTACCAACCTGTCGTCAATACCTGATGGTGTAGAGGTCAGCAATGAGTATCAACCTGTCGTCAGTATCTGATGGTGTACATGTCAGCAATAAGTATCAACCTGTCGTCAGTATCTGATGGTGTACAGGTCAGCAATGAGTATCAACCTGTCGTCAGTATCTGATGGTGTACATGTCAGCAATGAGTATCAAGCTGTCGTCAGTATGTGATGTACAGGTCAGCAATGAGTATCAACCTGACGTCAAATTCTGATGGTGTACAGGTCAGCAATGAGTATCAACCTGTCATCAATGTCTGATGGTGTACAGGTCAACAATGAGTATCAACCTGTCGTCAATACCTGATGGTGTACAGGTCAGCAATGAGTATCAACCTGCCGTCAATGCCTGATGGTGTACAGGTGAGCAATGAGTATCAACTTGTCGTCAGTATGTGATGGTGTACAGGTCAACAATGAGTACCAACCTGTCGTCAATACGTGATGGTGTACATGTCAGCAATGAGTATCAACCTGTCGTTAGTATCTGATGGTGTACAGGTCAGCAATGAGTAACAACCTGTCGTCAGTATCTGATGGTTTACATGTCAGCAATGAGTATCAACCTGTCGTCAGTATGTGATGTACAGGTCAGTAATGAGTATCAACCTGTCGTCAATGTCTGATGGTGTACAGGTCAGCAATGAGTATCAACCTGACGTCAAATTCTGATGGTGTACAGGTCAGCAATGAGAATCAACCTGTCGTCAGTATCTGATGGTGTACAGGTCAGCAATGAGTATCAACCTACCGTCAATGTCTGATGGTGTACAGGTCAGCAATGAGTATCAACCTGCCGTGAATGTCTGATGGTGTACAGGTCAGCAATGAGTATCAACCTGTCGTCAATAACTGATGGTGTACAGGTCAGCAATGAGTATCAACCTGCCGTCAATGTCTGATGGTGTACAGGTCAGGAATGAGTATCAACATGCCGTCAATGTCTGATGGTGTACAGGTCAGCAATGAGTATCAACCTTTCGTCAATACCTGTTGGGGTACAGATCAGCAATGAGTATCAACCTGCCGTCAATGTCTGATGGTGTACAGGTCAGCAATGAGTATCAACCTGCCGTCAATGTCTGATGGTGTACAAGTCAGTAATGAGTATCAACCTGTCGTCAATGTCTGATGGTGTACAGGTTAGCAATGAGTATCAACATGTTGTCAATGTCTGATGGTGTACAAGTCAGCAATGAATATCAACCTGCCGTCAATATATGATGGTGTACAGGTCAGCAATGAGTATCAACCTGCCGTCAATGTCTGATGGTGTACAGGTCAGCAATGAGTATCAACCTGTCGTCAATGTCTTATGGTGTACAGGTCAGCAATGAGTATCAACCTGCCGTCAGTATCTGATGGTGTACAGGTCAGCAATGAGTTTAAACCTGCCGTCAATGTCTGATGGTGTACAGGTTAGAAATGAGTACCAAACTGCCGTCAATGTCTGATGGTGTACAGGTCAGCAATGAGTACCAAACTGCCGTCAATGTCTGATGGTGTACAGGTCAGCAATGAGTATCAACCTGTCGTCAATACCTGATGGTGTACCGGTCAGCAATGAGTATCAACCTGTCGGCAGTATCTGATGGTGTACAGGTCAGCAATGAGTATCAAGCTACCGTCAATGTCTGATGGTGTACAGGTCAGCAATGAGTATCAATCTGCCGTCAATGTCTGATGGTGTACATGTCAGCAATAAGTATGAACCTGTCGTCAATAAGTGATGGTGTACAGGTCAGCAATGAGTATCAACCTGCCGTCAATACCTGATGGTGTACAGGTGAGCAATGAGTATCAACCTGCGTCAATGTCTGATGGTGTACAGGTCAGCAATGAGTATCAACCTGCTGTCAATATCTGATGGTGTACAGGTCAGCAATGAGTATCAACTTGTCGTCAATAACTGATGGTGTACAGGTCAGCAATGAGTATCAACCTGCCGTCAATATCTGATGGTGTACAGGTCAGCAATGAGTATCAACCTGCCGTCAATGTCTGATGGTGTACAGGTCAGCAATGAGTATCAACCTGTCGTCAGTATCTGATGGTGTACAGGTCAGCAATGAGTATCAACCTGCCGTCAATGTCTGATGGTGTACAGGTCAGCAATGAGTATCAACATGTCGTCAATATCTGATGGTGTACAGGTCAGCAATGAGTATCAACCTGCCGTCAATGTCTGATGGTGTACAGGTCAGAAATGAGTATCAACCTGCCGTCAATACCTGATGGTGTACAGGTCAGCAATGAGTATTAAACTCTCGTCAATGTCTAATGGCGTACAGGTCAGCAATGAGTATCAGCCTGTCGTCAATGTATGATGGTGTACAGGTCAGCAATGAGTATCAACCTGCTGTCAATATCTGATGGTTTACAGGTCAGCAATGAGTATCAACCTACCGTCAATGTCTGATGGTGTACAGGTCAGCAATGAGTATCAAGCTGTTGTCAGTATCTGATGGTGTACAGGTCAGCAATGAGTATCAACCTGCCGTCAATGTCTGATGGTGTACAGGTCAGCAATGAGTATCAACCTGTCGTCAATACCTGATGGTGTACAGGTCAGCAATGAGTATCAACATGTCGTCAATATCTGATGGTGTACAGGTCAGCAATGTGTATCAACCTATCGTCAATGTCTGATGGTGTACAGGTCAGCAATGAGTATCAACATGTCGTCAATGTCTGATGGTGTACAGGTCAGCAATGAGTATCAACCTGCCGTCAATGTCTGATGGTGTACAGGTCAGCAATGAGTATTAACCTGTCGTCAATGTCTGGTGGTGTACAGGTCAGCAATGAGTTTCAACCTGTCGTCAATGTCTGATGGTGTACAGGTCAGCAATGAGTATCAACCTGTCATCAATCTGATGGTGTACAGGTCAGCAATGAGTATCAACCTGCCGTCAAATTCTGATGTTGTACAGGTCAGCAATGAGTATCAACCTGTCATCAATGTCTGATGGTGTACAGGTCAACAATGAGTATCAACTTGTCGTCAATAACTCATTGTGTACAGGTCAGCAATGAGTATCAATCTGCCGTCAATGTCTGATGGTGTACAGGTCAGCAATGAGTATCAACCTGCCGTAAATGTCTGATGGTGCACAGGTCAGCAATGAGTATCAACCTGCTGTCAATATCTGATGGTGTACAGGTCAGCAATGAGTATCAACTTGTCGTCAGTAACTGATGGTGTACAGGTCAGCAATGAGTATCAACCTGCCGTCAATGTCTGATGGTGTACAGGTCAGCAATGAGTATCAACCTGCCGTCAATGTCTGATGGTGTACAGGTCAGCAATGAGTATCAACCTGTCGTCAGTATCTGATGGTGTACAGGTCAGCAATGAGTATCAACATGTCGTCAATATATGATGGTGTACAGGTCAGCAATGAGTATCAACATGCCCTCAATGTCTGATGGTGTACAGGTCAGCAATGAGTATCAACTTGTCGTCAGTATCTGATGGTGTACAGGTCAGCAATGAGTATCAACCTGCCGTCAATGTCTGATGGTGTACAGGTCAGCAATGAGGATCAACATGTCGTCAATATCTGATGGTGTACAGGTCAGCAATGAGTATCAACCTATCGTCAATGTATGATGGTGTACAGGTCAGCAATGAGTATCAACCTGTCGTCAATGTCTGATGGTGTACAGGTCAGCAATGAGTATCAACCTGTCGTCAGTATCTGATGGTGTACAGGTCAGCAATGAATACCAACCTGTGGTCAATGTCTGATGGTGTACAGGTCAGCAATGTGTATCAACCTGTCGTCAATACCTGATGGTTTACAGGTCAGCAATGAGTATCAACCTGTCGTCAGTATCTGATGGTGTACAGGTCATCAATGAGTACCAACCTGTCGTCAATATCTGATGGTGTACAGGACAGCAATGAGTATCAACTTGTCGTCAGTATCTGATGGTGTACAGGTCAACAATGAGTACCAACCTGTCGTCAATACCAGATGGTGTACAGGTCCGCAATGAGTATCAACCTGTCGTCAGTATCTGATGGTGTACATGTCAGCAATGAGTATCAACCTGTCGTCAGTATCTGATGGTGTACAGGTCAGCAATGAGTATCAACCTGTCGTCAGTATCTGATGGTGTACAGGTCAGCAATGAGTATCAACATGTCGTCAATATCTGATGGTGTACAGGTCAGCAATGTGTATCAACCTATCGTCAATGTCTGATGGTGTACAGGTCAGAAATGAGTATCAACCTGCCGTCAATACCTGATGGTGTACAGGTCAGCAATGAGTATTAACCTGTCGTCAATGTCTGGTGGTGTACAGGTCAGCAATGTGTTTCAACCTGTCGTCAATGTCTGATGGTGTACAGGTCAGCAATGAGTATCAACATGTCATCAATCTGATGGTGTACAGGTCAGCGATGAGTATCAACCTGCCGTCAAATTCTGATGGTGTACAGGTCAGCAATGAGTATCAACCTGTCATCAATGTCTGATGGTGTACAGGTCAACAATGAATATCAACTTGTCGTCAATAACTGATGGTGTACAGGTCAGCAATGAGTATCAACCTGCCGTCAATGTCGGATGGCGTACAGGTCAGCAATGAGTATCAACCTGCCGTCAATGTCTGATGGTGCACAGGTCAGCAATGAGTATCAACCTGCTGTCAATATCTGATGGTGTACAGGTCAGCAATGAGTATCAACTTGTCGTCAATAACTGATGGTGTACAGGTCAGCAATGAGTATCAACCTGCCGTCAATGTCTGATGGTGTACAGGTCAGCAATGAGTATCAACCTGCCGTCAATGTCTGATGGTGTACAGGTCAGCAATGAGTATCAACCTGTCGTCAGTATCTGATGGTGTACAGGTCAGCAATGAGTATCAACCTGCCGTCAATGTCTGATGGTGTACAGGTCAGCAATGAGTATCAACATGTCGTCAATATCTGATGGTGTACAGGTCCGCAATGAGTATCAACCTGCCGTCAATGTCTGATGGTGTACAGGTCAGCAATGAGTATCAACCTATCGTCAATGTCTGATGGTGTACAGCTCAGAAATGCGTATCAACCTGCCGTCAATACCTGATGGTGTACAGGTCAGCAATGAGTATCAACCTGCCGTCAATGTCTGATGGTGTACAGGTCAGCAATGAGTATCAACCTGTCGACAATGTCTGGTGGTGTACAGGTCAGCAATGAGTATCAAACTGTCGTCAATGTCAGATGGTGTACAGGTCAGCAATTAGTATCAACCTGTCGTCAATGTCTGATGGTGTACAGGTCAGCAATGAGTATCAATCTGCCGTCAATATCTGATGGTGTACAGGTCAGCAATGAGTATCAACTTGTCGTCAGTATCTGATGGTGTACAGGTCAACAATGAGTACCAACCTGTCGTCAATACCTGATGGTGTACAGGTCAGCAATGAGTATCAACCTGTCGTCAGTATCTGATGGTGTACATGTCAGCAATGAGTATCAACCTGTCGTCAGTATCTGATGGTGTACAGGTCAGAAATGAGTATCAACCTGCAGTCAATGTCTGATGGTGTTCAGGTCAGCAATGAGTATCAACCTGTCGTCAATACATGATGGTGTACAGGTCAGCAACGAGTATCAACCTGTTGTCAATACCTGATGGTGTACAGGTCAGCAATGAGTATCAACCTGCCGTCAATGCCTGATGGTGTACAGGTGAGCAATGAGTATCAACTTGTCGTCAGTATCTGATGGTGTACAGGTCAACAATGAGTACCAACCTGTCGTCAATACCTAATGGTGTACAGGTCAGCAATGAGTATCAACCTGTCGTCAGTATCTGATGGTGTACATGTCAGCAATGAGTATCAACCTGTCGTCAGTATCTGATGGTGTACAGGTCAGCAATGAGTATCAACCTGTCGTCAGTATCTGATGGTGTACAGGTCAGCAATGAGTATTAACCTGTCGTCAATGTCTGGTGGTGTACAGGTCAGCAATGAGTTTCATCCTGTCGTCAATGTCTGATGGTGTACAGGTCAGCAATGAGTATCAACCTGTCATCAATCTGATGGTGTACAGGTCAGCAATGAGTATCAACCTGCCGTCAAATTCTGATGGTGTACAGGTCAGCAATGAGTATCAACCTGTCATCAATGTCTGATGGTGTACAGGTCAACAATGAGTATCAACTTGTCGTCAATAACTCATGGTGTACAGGTCAGCAATGAGTATCAACCTGCCGTCAATGTCTGATGGTGTACAGGTCAGCAATGAGTATCAACCTGCCGTAAATGTCTGATGGTGCACTGGTCAGCAATGAGTATCAACCTGCTGTCAATATCTGATGGTGTACAGGACAGCAATGAGTATCAATTTGTCGTCAGTAACTGATGGTGTACAGGTCAGCAATGAGTATCAACCTGCCGTCAATGTCTGATGGTGTACAGGTCAGCAATGAGTATCAACCTGCCGTCAATGTCTGATGGTGTACAGGTCAGCAATGAGTATCAACCTGTCGTCAGTATCTGATGGTGTACAGGTCAGCAATGAGTATCAACCTGCCGTCAATGTCTGATGGTGTACAGGTCAGCAATGAGTATCAACATGTCGTCAATATATGATGGTGTACAGGTCAGCAATGAGTATCAACCTGCCGTCAATATCTGATGGTGTACAGGTCAGCAATGAGTATCAACCTATCGTCAATGTCTGATGGTGTACAGCTCAGAAATGCGTATCAACCTGCCGTAAATACCTGATGGTGTACAGGTCAGCAATGAGTATCAACCTGTCGTCAATGTCTGATGGTGTACAGGTCAGCAATGAGTATCAGCCTGTCGTCAATGTCTGATGGTGTACAGGTCAGCAATGAGTATCAACCTGTCGTCAATGTCTGATGGTGTACAGGTCAGCAATGAGTATCAACCTGCCGTCAGTATCTGATGGTGTACAGGTCAGCAATGAATACCAACCTGTGGTCAATGTCTGATGGTGTACAGGTCAGCAATGTGTATCAACCTGTCGTCAATACCTGATGGTGTACATGTCAGCAATGAGTATCAACCTGTCGTCAGTATCTGATGGTGTACAGGTCATCAATGAGTACCAACCTGTCGTCAATATCTGATGGTGTACAGGTCAGCAATGAGTATCAACTTGTCGTCAGTATCTGATGGTGTACAGGTCAACAATGAGTACCAACCTGTCGTCAATACCTGATGGTGTACAGGTCAGCAATGTGTATCAACCTGTCGTCAATACCTGATGGTGTACAGGTCAGCAATGAGTATCAACCTGTCGTCAGTATCTGATGGTGTACAGGTCAGCAATGAGTATCAACATGTCGTCAATATCTGATGGTGTACAGGTCAGCAATGTGTATCAACCTATCGTCAATGTCTGATGGTGTACAGGTCAGAAATGAGTATCAACCTGCCGTCAATACCTGATGGTGTACAGGTCAGCAATGAGTATTAACCTGTTGTCAATGTCTGGTGGTGTACAGGTCAGCAATGAGTTTCAACCTGTCGTCAATGTCTGATGGTGTACAGGTCAGCAATGAGTATCAACCTGTCATCAATCTGATGGTGTACAGGTCAGCAATGAGTATCAACCTGCCGTCAAATTCTGATGGTGTACAGGTCAGCAATGAGTATCAACCTGTCATCAATGTCTGATGGTGTACAGGTCAACAATGAATATCAACTTGTCGTCAATAACTGATGGTGTACAGGTCAGCAATGAGTATCAACCTGCCGTCAATGTCTGATGGCGTACAGGTCAGCAATGAGTATCAACCTGCCGTCAATGTCTGATGGTGCACAGGTCAGCAATGAGTATCAACCTGCTGTCAATATCTGATGGTGTACAGGTCAGCAATGAGTATCAACTTGTCGTCAATAACTGATGGTGTACAGGTCAGCAATGAGTATCAACCTGCCGTCAATGTCTGATGGTGTACAGGTGAGCAATGAGTATCAACCTGCCGTCAATGTCTGATGGTGTACAGGTCAGCAATGAGTATCAACCTGTCGTCAGTATCTGATGGTGTACAGGTCAGCAATGAGTATCAAACTGCCGTCAATGTCTGATGGTGTACAGGTCAGCAATGAGTATCAACATGTCGTCAATATCTGATGGTGTACAGGTCCGCAATGAGTATCAACCTGCCGTCAATGTCTGATGGTGTACAGGTCAGCAATGAGTATCAACCTATCGTCAATGTCTGATGGTGTACAGCTCAGAAATGCGTATCAACCTGCCGTCAATACCTGATGGTGTACAGGTCAGCAATGAGTATCAACCTGTCGTCAATGTCTGATGGTGTACAGGTCAGCAATGAGTATCAACCTGTCGACAATGTCTGGTGGTGTACAGGTCAGCAATGAGTATCAACCTGTCGTCAATGTCTGATGGTGTACAGGTCAGCAATTAGTATCAACCTGTGGTCAATGTCTGATGGTGTACAGGTCAGCAATGAGTATCAACTTGTCGTCAGTATCTGATGGTGTACAGGTCAACAATGAGTACCAACCTGTCGTCAATACCTGATGGTGTACAGGTCAGCAATGAGTATCAACCTGTCGTCAGTATCTGATGGTGTACATGTCAGCAATGAGTATCAACCTGTCGTCAGTATCTGATGGTGTACAGGTCATCAATGAGTATCAACCTGCCGTCAATGTCTGATGGTGTTCAGGTCAGCAATGAGTATCAACCTGTCGTCAATACCTGATGGTGTACAGGTCAGCAACGAGTATCAACCTGTCGTCAATACCTGATGGTGTACAGGTCAGCAATGAGTATCAGCCTGCCGTCAATGCCTGATGGTGTACAGGTGAGCAATGAGTATCAACTTGTCGTCAGTATCTGATGGTGTACAGGTCAACAATGAGTACCAACCTGTCGTCAATACCTGATGGTGTAGAGGTCAGCAATGAGTATCAACCTGTCGTCAGTATCTGATGGTGTACATGTCAGCAATAAGTATCAACCTGTCGTCAGTATCTGATGGTGTACAGGTCAGCAATGAGTATCAACCTGTCGTCAGTATCTGATGGTGTACATGTCAGCAATGAGTATCAAGCTGTCGTCAGTATGTGATGTACAGGTCAGCAATGAGTATCAACCTGACGTCAAATTCTGATGGTGTACAGGTCAGCAATGAGTATCAACCTGTCATCAATGTCTGATGGTGTACAGGTCAACAATGAGTATCAACCTGTCGTCAATACCTGATGGTGTACAGGTCAGCAATGAGTATCAACCTGCCGTCAATGCCTGATGGTGTACAGGTGAGCAATGAGTATCAACTTGTCGTCAGTATGTGATGGTGTACAGGTCAACAATGAGTACCAACCTGTCGTCAATACGTGATGGTGTACATGTCAGCAATGAGTATCAACCTGTCGTTAGTATCTGATGGTGTACAGGTCAGCAATGAGTATCAACCTGTCGTCAGTATCTGATGGTTTACATGTCAGCAATGAGTATCAACCTGTCGTCAGTATGTGATGTACAGGTCAGCAATGAGTATCAACCTGTCGTCAATGTCTGATGGTGTACAGGTCAGCAATGAGTATCAACCTGACGTCAAATTCTGATGGTGTACAGGTCAGCAATGAGTATCAACCTGTCGTCAGTATCTGATGGTGTACAGGTCAGCAATGAGTATCAACCTACCGTCAATGTCTGATGGTGTACAGGTCAGCAATGAGTATCAACCTGCCGTGAATGTCTGATGGTGTACAGGTCAGCAATGAGTATCAACCTGTCGTCAATAACTGATGGTGTACAGGTCAGCAATGAGTATCAACCTGCCGTCAATGTCTGATGGTGTACAGGTCAGGAATGAGTATCAACATGCCGTCAATGTCTGATGGTGTACAGGTCAGCAATGAGTATCAACCTGCTGTCAATATCTGATGGTGTACAGGTCAGCAATGAGTATCAACTTGTCGTCAATAACTGATGGTGTACAGGTCAGCAATGAGTATCAACCTACCGTCAATGTCTCATGGTGTACAGGTCAGCAATGAGTATCAACCTGCCCTCAATGTCTGATGGTGTACAGGTCAGCAATGAGTATCAACCTGTCGTCAGTATCTGATGGTGTACAGGTCAGCAATGAGTATCAACCTGCCGTCAATGTCTGATGGTGTACAGGTCAGCAATGAGGATCAACCTGTCGTCAATACATGATGGTGTACAGGTCAACTATGAGTAACAACCTGCCGTCAATGTTTGATGGTGTACAGGTCAGCAATGAGTATCAACCTGTCGTCAATGTATGATGGTGTACAGGTCAGCAATGAGTATCAACCTGTCGTCAGTAACTGATGGTGTACTGGTCAACAATGAGTATCAACCTGCTGTCAATGCCTGATTGTGTACAGGTTAGCAATGAGTATCAACCTGCCGTCAATGTCTGATGGTGTACAGGTCAGCAATGAGTATCAAGCTGTCGTCAGTATCTGATGGTGTACAGGTCAGCAATGCGTATCAACTTGTCGTCAATGTCTGATGGTGTACAGGTTAGCAATGATATCAACCTGTCGTCAATACCTGATGGTGTACAGGTCAGCAATGTGTATCAACCTGCCGTCAATGTCTGATGGTGTACAGGTCAACAATGTGTATCAACCTGCCGTCAATACCTGATGGTGTACAAGTCAGCAATGAGTACCAAACTGTCGACAATACCTGATGGTGTACAGGCCAGCAATGATTATCAAACGATTGTCAGTATCTGATGGTGTACAGGTCAGCAAAGACTATCAACCTGCCGTCAATGTCTGATGGTGTACAGGTCAGCAATGAGTATTAACCTGACGTCAATGTCTGATGTTGTACAGGTCAGCAATGAGTATCAATCTGCCGTCAATGTCTGATGGTGTACAGTTCAACAATGTGTATCAACCTGCCGTCAATGTCTGATGGTGTACAGGTCAGAAATGAGAATCAACCTGTCGTCAGTATCTGATGGTGTACAGGTCAGCAATGAGTATCAACATGTCGTCAATGTCTGATGGTGTACAGGTCAGCAATGAGTATCAACCTGCCGTAAATGTCTGATGGTGCACTGGTCAGCAATGAGTATCAACCTGTCGTCAGTATCTGATGGTGTACAGGTCAGCAATGAGTATCAACCTGCCGTCAATGTCTGATGGTGTACAGGTCAGCAATGAGTATCAACATGTCGTCAATATATGATGGTGTACAGGTCAGCAATGAGTATCAACCTGCCGTCAATATCTGATGGTGTACAGGTCAGCAATGAGTATCAACCTGCCGTCAATGTCTGATGGTGTACAGGTCAGCAATGAGTATCAACCTGCCGTAAATGTCTGATGGTGCACTGGTCAGCAATGAGTATCAACCTGCTGTCAATATCTGATGGTGTACAGGACAGCAATGAGTATCAATTTGTCGTCAGTAACTGATGGTGTACAGGTCAGCAATGAGTATCAACCTGCCGTCAATGTCTGATGGTGTACAGGTCAGCAATGAGTATCAACCTGCCGTCAATGTCTGATGGTGTACAGGTCAGCAATGAGTATCAACCTGTCGTCAGTATCTGATGGTGTACAGGTCAGCAATGAGTATCAACCTGCCGTCAATGTCTGATGGTGTACAGGTCAGCAATGAGTATCAACATGTCGTCAATATATGATGGTGTACAGGTCAGCAATGAGTATCAACCTGCCGTCAATATCTGATGGTGTACAGGTCAGCAATGAGTATCAACCTATCGTCAATGTCTGATGGTGTACAGCTCAGAAATGCGTATCAACCTGCCGTAAATACCTGATGGTGTACAGGTCAGCAATGAGTATCAACCTGTCGTCAATGTCTGATGGTGTACAGGTCAGCAATGAGTATCAGCCTGTCGTCAATGTCTGATGGTGTACAGGTCAGCAATGAGTATCAACCTGTCGTCAATGTCTGATGGTGTACAGGTCAGCAATGAGTATCAACCTGCCGTCAGTATCTGATGGTGTACAGGTCAGCAATGAATACCAACCTGTGGTCAATGTCTGATGGTGTACAGGTCAGCAATGTGTATCAACCTGTCGTCAATACCTGATGGTGTACATGTCAGCAATGAGTATCAACCTGTCGTCAGTATCTGATGGTGTACAGGTCATCAATGAGTACCAACCTGTCGTCAATATCTGATGGTGTACAGGTCAGCAATGAGTATCAACTTGTCGTCAGTATCTGATGGTGTACAGGTCAACAATGAGTACCAACCTGTCGTCAATACCTGATGGTGTACAGGTCAGCAATGTGTATCAACCTGTCGTCAATACCTGATGGTGTACAGGTCAGCAATGAGTATCAACCTGTCGTCAGTATCTGATGGTGTACAGGTCAGCAATGAGTATCAACATGTCGTCAATATCTGATGGTGTACAGGTCAGCAATGTGTATCAACCTATCGTCAATGTCTGATGGTGTACAGGTCAGAAATGAGTATCAACCTGCCGTCAATACCTGATGGTGTACAGGTCAGCAATGAGTATTAACCTGTTGTCAATGTCTGGTGGTGTACAGGTCAGCAATGAGTTTCAACCTGTCGTCAATGTCTGATGGTGTACAGGTCAGCAATGAGTATCAACCTGTCATCAATCTGATGGTGTACAGGTCAGCAATGAGTATCAACCTGCCGTCAAATTCTGATGGTGTACAGGTCAGCAATGAGTATCAACCTGTCATCAATGTCTGATGGTGTACAGGTCAACAATGAATATCAACTTGTCGTCAATAACTGATGGTGTACAGGTCAGCAATGAGTATCAACCTGCCGTCAATGTCTGATGGCGTACAGGTCAGCAATGAGTATCAACCTGCCGTCAATGTCTGATGGTGCACAGGTCAGCAATGAGTATCAACCTGCTGTCAATATCTGATGGTGTACAGGTCAGCAATGAGTATCAACTTGTCGTCAATAACTGATGGTGTACAGGTCAGCAATGAGTATCAACCTGCCGTCAATGTCTGATGGTGTACAGGTGAGCAATGAGTATCAACCTGCCGTCAATGTCTGATGGTGTACAGGTCAGCAATGAGTATCAACCTGTCGTCAGTATCTGATGGTGTACAGGTCAGCAATGAGTATCAAACTGCCGTCAATGTCTGATGGTGTACAGGTCAGCAATGAGTATCAACATGTCGTCAATATCTGATGGTGTACAGGTCCGCAATGAGTATCAACCTGCCGTCAATGTCTGATGGTGTACAGGTCAGCAATGAGTATCAACCTATCGTCAATGTCTGATGGTGTACAGCTCAGAAATGCGTATCAACCTGCCGTCAATACCTGATGGTGTACAGGTCAGCAATGAGTATCAACCTGTCGTCAATGTCTGATGGTGTACAGGTCAGCAATGAGTATCAACCTGTCGACAATGTCTGGTGGTGTACAGGTCAGCAATGAGTATCAACCTGTCGTCAATGTCTGATGGTGTACAGGTCAGCAATTAGTATCAACCTGTGGTCAATGTCTGATGGTGTACAGGTCAGCAATGAGTATCAACTTGTCGTCAGTATCTGATGGTGTACAGGTCAACAATGAGTACCAACCTGTCGTCAATACCTGATGGTGTACAGGTCAGCAATGAGTATCAACCTGTCGTCAGTATCTGATGGTGTACATGTCAGCAATGAGTATCAACCTGTCGTCAGTATCTGATGGTGTACAGGTCATCAATGAGTATCAACCTGCCGTCAATGTCTGATGGTGTTCAGGTCAGCAATGAGTATCAACCTGTCGTCAATACCTGATGGTGTACAGGTCAGCAACGAGTATCAACCTGTCGTCAATACCTGATGGTGTACAGGTCAGCAATGAGTATCAGCCTGCCGTCAATGCCTGATGGTGTACAGGTGAGCAATGAGTATCAACTTGTCGTCAGTATCTGATGGTGTACAGGTCAACAATGAGTACCAACCTGTCGTCAATACCTGATGGTGTAGAGGTCAGCAATGAGTATCAACCTGTCGTCAGTATCTGATGGTGTACATGTCAGCAATAAGTATCAACCTGTCGTCAGTATCTGATGGTGTACAGGTCAGCAATGAGTATCAACCTGTCGTCAGTATCTGATGGTGTACATGTCAGCAATGAGTATCAAGCTGTCGTCAGTATGTGATGTACAGGTCAGCAATGAGTATCAACCTGACGTCAAATTCTGATGGTGTACAGGTCAGCAATGAGTATCAACCTGTCATCAATGTCTGATGGTGTACAGGTCAACAATGAGTATCAACCTGTCGTCAATACCTGATGGTGTACAGGTCAGCAATGAGTATCAACCTGCCGTCAATGCCTGATGGTGTACAGGTGAGCAATGAGTATCAACTTGTCGTCAGTATGTGATGGTGTACAGGTCAACAATGAGTACCAACCTGTCGTCAATACGTGATGGTGTACATGTCAGCAATGAGTATCAACCTGTCGTTAGTATCTGATGGTGTACAGGTCAGCAATGAGTATCAACCTGTCGTCAGTATCTGATGGTTTACATGTCAGCAATGAGTATCAACCTGTCGTCAGTATGTGATGTACAGGTCAGCAATGAGTATCAACCTGTCGTCAATGTCTGATGGTGTACAGGTCAGCAATGAGTATCAACCTGACGTCAAATTCTGATGGTGTACAGGTCAGCAATGAGTATCAACCTGTCGTCAGTATCTGATGGTGTACAGGTCAGCAATGAGTATCAACCTACCGTCAATGTCTGATGGTGTACAGGTCAGCAATGAGTATCAACCTGCCGTGAATGTCTGATGGTGTACAGGTCAGCAATGAGTATCAACCTGTCGTCAATAACTGATGGTGTACAGGTCAGCAATGAGTATCAACCTGCCGTCAATGTCTGATGGTGTACAGGTCAGGAATGAGTATCAACATGCCGTCAATGTCTGATGGTGTACAGGTCAGCAATGAGTATCAACCTGCTGTCAATATCTGATGGTGTACAGGTCAGCAATGAGTATCAACTTGTCGTCAATAACTGATGGTGTACAGGTCAGCAATGAGTATCAACCTACCGTCAATGTCTCATGGTGTACAGGTCAGCAATGAGTATCAACCTGCCCTCAATGTCTGATGGTGTACAGGTCAGCAATGAGTATCAACCTGTCGTCAGTATCTGATGGTGTACAGGTCAGCAATGAGTATCAACCTGCCGTCAATGTCTGATGGTGTACAGGTCAGCAATGAGGATCAACCTGTCGTCAATACATGATGGTGTACAGGTCAACTATGAGTAACAACCTGCCGTCAATGTTTGATGGTGTACAGGTCAGCAATGAGTATCAACCTGTCGTCAATGTATGATGGTGTACAGGTCAGCAATGAGTATCAACCTGTCGTCAGTAACTGATGGTGTACTGGTCAACAATGAGTATCAACCTGCTGTCAATGCCTGATTGTGTACAGGTTAGCAATGAGTATCAACCTGCCGTCAATGTCTGATGGTGTACAGGTCAGCAATGAGTATCAAGCTGTCGTCAGTATCTGATGGTGTACAGGTCAGCAATGCGTATCAACTTGTCGTCAATGTCTGATGGTGTACAGGTTAGCAATGATATCAACCTGTCGTCAATACCTGATGGTGTACAGGTCAGCAATGTGTATCAACCTGCCGTCAATGTCTGATGGTGTACAGGTCAACAATGTGTATCAACCTGCCGTCAATACCTGATGGTGTACAAGTCAGCAATGAGTACCAAACTGTCGACAATACCTGATGGTGTACAGGCCAGCAATGATTATCAAACGATTGTCAGTATCTGATGGTGTACAGGTCAGCAAAGACTATCAACCTGCCGTCAATGTCTGATGGTGTACAGGTCAGCAATGAGTATTAACCTGACGTCAATGTCTGATGTTGTACAGGTCAGCAATGAGTATCAATCTGCCGTCAATGTCTGATGGTGTACAGTTCAACAATGTGTATCAACCTGCCGTCAATGTCTGATGGTGTACAGGTCAGAAATGAGAATCAACCTGTCGTCAGTATCTGATGGTGTACAGGTCAGCAATGAGTATCAACATGTCGTCAATGTCTGATGGTGTACAGGTCAGCAATGAGTATCAACCTGCCTCAATACCTGATGGTGTACAGGTCAAATATGAGTATCAACCTGCCGTCAGAGTTTGATGGTGTAGAGGTCAGCAATGAGTATCAACCTGTTGTCAGTATCTGATGGTGTACAAGTCAGCAATGAGTATCAACCTGCCGTCAATACCTGATGGTGTAAGGTCAGCAATGAGTATCTACCTGACATCAATATCTGAAGGTGTACAGGTCAGCAATTAGTATCAACCTAACGTCAATGTCTGATGGTGTACACGTCAGCAATGAGTATCAACCTGCCGTCAATATATGTTGGTGTACAGGTCAGCAATGAGTATCAACCTGCCGTCATTACCTGATGGTGTACAGGTCAGCAATGAGTATCAACCTGCCGTCAATGTCTGATGGTGTACAGGTCAGCAATGAGTATCAACCTGTCGTCAGTATCTGATGGTGTACAGGTCAGCAATGAGTATCAACCTGTCGTCAATACCTGTTGGTGTACAGGTCAGCAATGAGTATCAACCTGCCGTCAATGTCTGATGGTGTACAGGTCAGCAATGAGTATCAACCTGTCGTCAGTATCTGATGGTGTACAGGTCAGCAATGAGTATCAACCTTTCGTCAATACCTGTTGGGGTACAGATCAGCAATGAGTATCAACCTGCCGTCAATGTCTGATGGCGTACAGGTCAGCAATGAGTATCAACCTGCCGTCAATGTCTGATGGTGTACAGGTCAGCAATGAGCATCAACTTGTCGTCAATGTATGATGGTGTACAGGTCAGCAATGAGTATCAACCTGCCGTCAATGTCTGATGGTGTACAAGTCAGTAATGAGTATCAACCTGTCCTCAATGTCTGATGGTGTACAGGTTAGCAATGAGTATCAACCTGTTGTCAATGTCTGATGGTGTACAAGTCAGCAATGAATATCAACCTGCCGTCAATATATGATGGTGTACAGGTCAGCAATGAGTATCAACCTGCCGTCAATGTCTGATGGTGTACAGGTCAGCAATGAGTATCAACCTGTCGTCAATGTCTTATGGTGTACAGGTCAGCAATGAGTATCAACCTGCCGTCAGTATCTGATGGTGTACAGGTCAGCAATGAGTTTAAACCTGCCGTCAATGTCTGATGGTGTACAGGTTAGAAATGAGTATCAACTTGTCGTCAATATCTGATGGTGTACAGGTCAGCAATGAGTATCAAACTGTCGTCAATGTCTGATGGTGTAAAGGTCACCAATGAGTATCAACCTGCCGTCAATATCTGATGGTGTACAGGTAAACAATGAGTATCAACCTGTCGTAAATGTCTGATGGTGTACATGTCAGCAATGAGTATCAACCTGCCGTCTGTACCTGATGGTGTACAGGTCAGCAATGAGTATCAACCTGTCGTCAATACCTGATGGTGTACAGGTCAGTAATGAGTATCAACCTGCCGTCAATGTCTGATGGTGGACAGGTCAGCAATGAGTATCAACCTGTCGTCAATGTCTGATGGTGTACAGGTCAGCAATGCGTATCAACCTGCCGTCAATGTCTGATGGTGGACAGGTCAGCAATGAGTATCAACCTGTCGTCAGTGTCTGATGGTGTACAGGTCAGCAATGAGTATCAACCTGTCGTCAGTATCTGATGGTGTACAGGTCAGCAATGATTACCAACCTGTCGTCAATATCTGATGGTGTACAGGTCAGCAATGAGTACCAACTTGTCGTCAGTATCTGATGGTGTACAGGTCAACAATGAGTACCAACCTGTCGTCAATACCTGATGTTGTACAGGTCAGCAATGAGTATCAACCTGCCGTCAATGTCTGATGGTGTACAGGTCAGCAATGAATACCAACCTGCCGTCAATGGCTGATGGTGTACAAGTCAGCAATGAATATCAACCTGCCGTCAATACCTGATGGTGTACATGTCTGCAATGTGTATCAACCTGTCATCTGTACCTGATGGTGTACAGGTAAGCAATGAGTATCAACCTGTCGTCAATACCTGATGGTGTACAGGTCAGCAATGAGTATCAACCTGCCGTCAATGTCTGATGGTGTAGAGGTCAGCAATGAGTATCAACCTGTCGTCAATACCTGATGGTGTACTGGTCAGCAATGAGTATCAACCTGTCGTCAATGTCTGATAGTTATCAGGTCAGCAATGAGTATCAACCTGTCGTCAGTATCTGATGGTGTACAGGTCAGCAATGAGTACCAACCTGTCGTCAATATCTGATGGTGTACAGGTGAGCAATGAGTATCAACTTGTCGTCAGTATCTGATGGTGTACAGGTCAACAATGAGTACCAACCTGTCGTCAATACCTGATGGTGTACAGGTCAGCAATGAGTATCAACCTACCGTCAATGTCCTATGGTGTACAGGTCAGCAATGTGTATCAACCTGCCGTCAATGTCTGATGGTGTACAGGTCAGCAATGAGTATCAACCTGTCGTCAATAACTGATGGTGTACAGGTCAGCAATGAGTATCAACCTGTCGTCAGTATCTGATGGTGTACAGGTCAGCAATGAGTACCAACCTGTCGTCAATATCTGATGGTGTACAGGTGAGCAATGAGTATCAACTTGTCGTCAGTATCTGATGGTGTACAGGTCAACAATGAGTATCAACCTGTCGTCAATAACTGATGGTGTACAGGTCAGCAATGAGTATCAACCTGCCGTCAATGCCTGATGGTGTACAGGTCAGCAATGAGTATCAACCTGCCGTCAATGTCTGATGGTGTACAGGTCAGCAATGAGTATCAACCTGCCGTCAATATCTGATGGTGTACAGGTCAGCAATGTGTATCAACCTGTCGTCAATAACTGATGGTGTACAGGTCAGCAATGAGTATCAACCTGTCGTCAATACGTGATGGTGTAGAGGTCAGCAATGAGTATCAACCTGTCGTCAATGTCTGATGGTGTACAAGTCAGCAATGAGTATCAACCTGTCGTCAATGTCTGATGGTGTACAGGTCAGCAATGAGTATCAACCTGTCGTCAATACCTGATGGTGTACAGGACAGCAATGAGTATCAACCTGCCGTCAATGTCTGATGGTGTACAGGTCAGCAATGAGTTTCAACATGCCGTCAAAGTCTGATGGTGTACAGATCAGCAATGAGTATCAACCTGCTGTCAATACATGATGGTGTACAGGTCAGCAATGTGTAGCAACCTGTCGTCAATGTCTGATGGTGTACAGGTCAGCAATGAGTATCAACCTGTCATCAATGTCTGATGGTGTACAGGTCAGCAATGAGTATCAACCTGTCGTCAGTATCTGATGGTGTACAGTCAGCAATGAGTATCAACCTGTCGTCAATACCTGATGGTGTACAGGTCAGCAATGAGTATCAACCTGCCGTCAATGTCTGATGGTGTACAGATCAGCAATGAGTATCAACCTGCCGTCAATACCTGATGGTGTACAGGTCAGCAATGAGTATCAACCTACCGTCAATGTCTGATGGTGTACAGGTCAGCAATGAGTATCAACCTGCCGTCAATACCTGATGGTGTACAGGTCAGCAATGAGTATAAACCTGTCGTCAGTATCTGATGGTGTACAGGTCACCAATGAGTACCAACATGTCGTCAATGTCTGATGTTGTACACGTCAGCAATGAGTATCAACCTGCCGTCAATACCAGATGGTGTACAGGTCAGCAATGGGTATCAACCTGTCGCCAGTATCTGATGGTGTACATGTCAGCAATGAGTAGCAACCTGTCGTCAGTATCTGATGGTGTACAGGTCAGCAATGAGTATCAACCTGCCGTCAATGTCTAATGGTGTTCAGGTCAGCAATGAGTATCAACCTGTCGTCAATACCTGATGGTGTACAGGTCAGCAATGAGTATCAACCTGTCGTCAATACCTGATGGTGTACAGGTCAGCAATGAGTATCAACCTGTCATCAATGTCTGATGGTGTACAGGTCAACAATGAATATCAACTTGTCGTCAATAACTGATGGTGTACAGGTCAGCAACGAGTATCAACCTGTCGTCAATACCTGATGGTGTACAGGTCAGCAATGAGTATCAGCCTGCCGTCAATGCCTGATGGTGTACAGGTGAGCAATGAGTATCAACTTGTCGTCAGTATCTGATGGTGTACAGGTCAACAATGAGTACCAACCTGTCGTCAATACCTGATGGTGTAGAGGTCAGCAATGAGTATCAACCTGTCGTCAGTATCTGATGGTGTACATGTCAGCAATCAGTATCAACCTGTCGTCAGTATCTGATGGTGTACAGGTCAGCAATGAGTATCAACCTGTCGTCAGTATCTGATGGTGTACATGTCAGCAATGAGTATCAAGCTGTCGTCAGTATGTGATGTACAGGTCAGCAATGAGTATCAACCTGACGTCAAATTCTGATGGTGTACAGGTCAGCAATGAGTATCAACCTGTCATCAATGTCTGATGGTGTACAGGTCAACAATGAGTATCAACCTGTCGTCAATACCTGATGGTGTACAGGTCAGCAATGAGTATCAACCTGCCGTCAATGCCTGATGGTGTACAGGTGAGCAACGAGTATCAACTTGTCGTCAGTATGTGATGGTGTACAGGTCAACAATGAGTACCAACCTGTCGTCAATACGTGATGGTGTACATGTCAGCAATGAGTATCAACCTGTCGTTAGTATCTGATGGTGTACATGTCAGCAATGAGTATCAACCTGTCGTCAGTATCTGATGGTTTACATGTCAGCAATGAGTATCAACCTGTCGTCAGTATGTGATGTACAGGTCAGCAATGAGTATCAACCTGTCGTCAATGTCTGATGGTGTACAGGTCAGCAATGAGTATCAACCTGACGTCAAATTCTGATGGTGTACAGGTCAGCAATGAGTATCAACCTGTCGTCAGTATCTGATGGTGTACAGGTCAGCAATGAGTATCAACCTACCGTCAATGTCTGATGGTGTACAGGTCAGCAATGAGTATCAACCTGCCGTGAATGTCTGATGGTGTACAGGTCAGCAATGAGTATCAACCTGTCGTCAATAACTGATGGTGTACAGGTCAGCAATGAGTATCAACCTGCCGTCAATGTCTGATGGTGTACAGGTCAGGAATGAGTATCAACATGCCGTCAATGTCTGATGGTGTACAGGTCAGCAATGAGTATCAACCTGCTGTCAATATCTGATGGTGTACAGGTCAGCAATGAGTATCAACTTGTCGTCAATAACTGATGGTGTACAGGTCAGCAATGAGTATCAACCTACCGTCAATGTCTCATGGTGTACAGTCAGCAATGAGTATCAACCTGCCCTCAATGTCTGATGGTGTACAGGTCAGCAATGAGTATCAACCTGTCGTCAGTATCTGATGGTGTACAGGTCAGCAATGAGTATCAACCTGCCGTCAATGTCTGATGGTGTACAGGTCAGCAATGAGGATCAACCTGTCGTCAATACATGATGGTGTACAGGTCAACTATGAGTAACAACCTGCCGTCAATGTTTGATGGTGTACAGGTCAGCAATGAGTATCAACCTGTCGTCAATGTATGATGGTGTACAGGTCAGCAATGAGTATCAACCTGTCGTCAGTAACTGATGGTGTACTGGTCAACAATGAGTATCAACCTGCTGTCAATGCCTGATTGTGTACAGGTAAGCAATGAGTATCAACCTGCCGTCAATGTCTGATGGTGTACAGGTCAGCAATGAGTATCAAGCTGTCGTCAGTATCTGATGGTGTACAGGTCAGCAATGCGTATCAACTTGTCGTCAATGTCTGATGGTGTACAGGTTAGCAATGATATCAACCTGTCGTCAATACCTGATGGTGTACAGGTCAGCAATGTGTATCAACCTGCCGTCAATGTCTGATGGTGTACAGGTCAACAATGTGTATCAACCTGCCGTCAATACCTGATGGTGTACAAGTCAGCAATGAGTACCAAACTGTCGACAATACCTGATGGTGTACAGGCCAGCAATGATTATCAAACGATTGTCAGTATCTGATGGTGTACAGGTCAGCAAAGACTATCAACCTGCCGTCAATGTCTGATGGTGTACAGGTCAGCAATGAGTATTAACCTGTCGTCAATGTCTGATGTTGTACAGGTCAGCAATGAGTATCAATCTGCCGTCAATGTCTGATGGTGTACAGTTCAACAATGTGTATCAACCTGCCGTCAATGTCTGATGGTGTACAGGTCAGAAATGAGAATCAACCTGTCGTCAGTATCTGACGGTGTACAGGTCAGCAATGAGTATCAACATGTCGTCAATGTCTGATGGTGTACAGGTCAGCAATGAGTATCAACCTGCCTCAATACCTGATGGTGTACAGGTCAAATATGAGAATCAACCTGCCGTCAGAGTTTGATGGTGTAGAGGTCAGCAATGAGTATCAACCTGTTGTCAGTATCTGATGGTGTACAAGTCAGCAATGAGTATCAACCTGCCGTCAATACCTGATGGTGTAAGGTCAGCAATGAGTATCTACCTGACATCAATATCTGAAGGTGTACAGGTCAGCAATTAGTATCAACCTAACGTCAATGTCTGATGGTGTACACGTCAGCAATGAGTATCAACCTGCCGTCAATATATGTTGGTGTACAGGTCAGCAATGAGTATCAACCTGCCGTCAATACCTGATGGTGTACAGGTCAGCAATGAGTATCAACCTGCCGTCAATGTCTGATGGTGTACAGGTCAGCAATGAGTATCAACCTGTCGTCAGTATCTGATGGTGTACAGGTCAGCAATGAGTATCAACCTGTCGTCAATACCTGTTGGTGTACAGGTCAGCAATGAGTATCAACCTGCCGTCAATGTCTGATGGTGTACAGGTCAGCAATGAGTATCAACCTGTCGTCAGTATCTGATGGTGTACAGGTCAGCAATGAGTATCAACCTTTCGTCAATACCTGTTGGGGTACAGATCAGCAATGAGTATCAACCTGCCGTCAATGTCTGATGGCGTACAGGTCAGCAATGAGTATCAACCTGCCGTCAATGTCTGATGGTGTACAGGTCAGCAATGAGCATCAACTTGTCGTCAATGTATGATGGTGTACAGGTCAGCAATGAGTATCAACCTGCCGTCAATGTCTGATGGTGTACAAGTCAGTAATGAGTATCAACCTGTCGTCAATGTCTGATGGTGTACAGGTTAGCAATGAGTATCAACCTGTTGTCAATGTCTGATGGTGTACAAGTCAGCAATGAATATCAACCTGCCGTCAATATATGATGGTGTACAGGTCAGCAATGAGTATCAACCTGCCGTCAATGTCTGATGGTGTACAGGTCAGCAATGAGTATCAACCTGTCGTCAATGTCTTATGGTGTACAGGTCAGCAATGAGTATCAACCTGCCGTCAGTATCTGATGGTGTACAGGTCAGCAATGAGTTTAAACCTGCCGTCAATGTCTGATGGTGTACAGGTTAGAAATGAGTATCAACTTGTCGTCAATATCTGATGGTGTACAGGTCAGCAATGAGTATCAAACTGTCGTCAATGTCTGATGGTGTAAAGGTCACCAATGAGCATCAACCTGCCGTCAATATCTGATGGTGTACAGGTAAACAATGAGTATCAACCTGTCGTAAATGTCTGATGGTGTACATGTCAGCAATGAGTATCAACCTGCCGTCTGTACCTGATGGTGTACAGGTCAGCAATGAGTATCAACCTGTCGTCAATACCTGATGGTGTACAGGTCAGTAATGAGTATCAACCTGCCGTCAATGTCTGATGGTGGACAGGTCAGCAATGAGTATCAACCTGTCGTCAATGTCTGATGGTGTACAGGTCAGCAATGCGTATCAACCTGCCGTCAATGTCTGATGGTGGACAGGTCAGCAATGAGTATCAACCTGTCGTCAGTGTCTGATGGTGTACAGGTCAGCAATGAGTATCAACCTGTCGTCAGTATCTGATGGTGTACAGGTCAGCAATGATTACCAACCTGTCGTCAATATCTGATGGTGTACAGGTCAGCAATGAGTACCAACTTGTCGTCAGTATCTGATGGTGTACAGGTCAACAATGAGTACCAACCTGTCGTCAATACCTGATGGTGTACAGGTCAGCAATGAGTATCAACCTGCCGTCAATGTCTGATGGTGTACAGGTCAGCAATGAATACCAACCTGCCGTCAATGGCTGATGGTGTACAAGTCAGCAATGAATATCAACCTGCCGTCAATACCTGATGGTGTACATGTCTGCAATGTGTATCAACCTGTCATCTGTACCTGATGGTGTACAGGTAAGCAATGAGTATCCACCTGTCGTCAATACCTGATGGTGTACAGGTCAGCAATGAGTATCAACCTGCCGTCAATGTCTGATGGTGTAGAGGTCAGCAATGAGTATCAACCTGTCGTCAATACCTGATGGTGTACTGGTCAGCAATGAGTATCAACCTGTCGTCAATGTCTGATAGTTATCAGGTCAGCAATGAGTATCAACCTGTCGTCAGTATCTGATGGTGTACAGGTCAGCAATGAGTACCAACCTGTCGTCAATATCTGATGGTGTACAGGTGAGCAATGAGTATCAACTTGTCGTCAGTATCTGATGGTGTACAGGTCAACAATGAGTACCAACCTGTCGTCAATACCTGATGGTGTACAGGTCAGCAATGAGTATCAACCTACCGTCAATGTCCTATGGTGTACAGGTCAGCAATGTGTATCAACCTGCCGTCAATGTCTGATGGTGTACAGGTCAGCAATGAGTATCAACCTGTCGTCAATAACTGATGGTGTACAGGTCAGCAATGAGTATCAACCTGTCGTCAGTATCTGATGGTGTACAGGTCAGCAATGAGTACCAACCTGTCGTCAATATCTGATGGTGTACAGGTGAGCAATGAGTATCAACTTGTCGTCAGTATCTGATGGTGTACAGGTCAACAATGAGTATCAACCTGTCGTCAATAACTGATGGTGTACAGGTCAGCAATGAGTATCAACCTGCCGTCAATGCCTGATGGTGTACAGGTCAGCAATGAGTATCGACCTGCCGTCAATGTCTGATGGTGTACAGGTCAGCAATGAGTATCAACCTGCCGTCAATATCTGATGGTGTACAGGTCAGCAATGTGTATCAACCTGTCGTCAATAACTGATGGTGTACAGGTCAGCAATGTGTATCAACCTGTCGTCAATACGTGATGGTGTAGAGGTCAGCAATGAGTATCAACCTGTCGTCAATGTCTGATGGTGTACAAGTCAGCAATGAGTATCAACCTGTCGTCAATGTCTGATGGTTTACAGGTCAGCAATGAGTATCAACCTGTCGTCAATACCTGATGGTGTACAGGACAGCAATGAGTATCAACCTGCCGTCAATGTCTGATGGTGTACAGGTCAGCAATGAGTTTCAACATGCCGTCAAAGTCTGATGGTGTACAGATCAGCAATGAGTATCAACCTGCTGTCAATACATGATGGTGTACAGGTCATCAATGTGTAGCAACCTGTCGTCAATGTCTGATGGTGTACAGGTCAGCAATGAGTATCAACCTGTCATCAATGTCTGATGGTGTACAGGTCAGCAATGAGTATCAACCTGTCGTCAATACCTGATGGTGTACAGGTCAGCAATGAGTATCAACCTGCCGTCAATGTCTGATGGTGTACAGATCAGCAATGAGTATCAACCTGCCGTCAATACCTGATGGTGTACAGGTCAGCAATGAGTATCAACCTACCGTCAATGTCTGATGGTGTACAGGTCAGCAATGAGTATCAACCTGCCGTCAATACCTGATGGTGTACAGGTCAGCAATGAGTATAAACCTGTCGTCAGTATCTGATGGTGTACAGGCCACCAATGAGTACCAACATGTCGTCAATGTCTGATGTTGTACACGTCAGCAATGAGTATCAACCTGCCGTCAATACCAGATGGTGTACAGGTCAGCAATGGGTATCAACCTGTCGCCAGTATCTGATGGTGTACATGTCAGCAATGAGTAGCAACCTGTCGTCAGTATCTGATGGTGTACAGGTCAGCAATGAGTATCAACCTGCCGTCAATGTCTGATGGTGTTCAGGTCAGCAATGAGTATCAACCTGTCGTCAATACCTGATGGTGTACAGGTCAGCAATGAGTATCAACCTGTCGTCAATACCTGATGGTGTACAGGTCAGCAATGAGTATCAACCTGTCATCAATGTCTGATGGTGTACAGGTCAACAATGAATATCAACTTGTCGTCAATAACTGATGGTGTACAGGTCAGCAATGAGTATCAACCTGCCGTCAATGTCTGATGGCGTACAGGTCAGCAATGAGTATCAACCTGCCGTCAATGTCTGATGGTGCACAGGTCAGCAATGAGTATCAACCTGCTGTCAATATCTGATGGTGTACAGGTCAGCAATGAGTATCAACTTGTCGTCAATAACTGATGGTGTACAGGTCAGCAATGAGTATCAACCTGCCGTCAATGTCTGATGGTGTACAGGTCAGCAATGAGTATCAACCTGCCGTCAATGTCTGATGGTGTACAGGTCAGCAATGAGTATCAACCTGTCGTCAGTATCTGATGGTGTACAGGTCAGCAATGAGTATCAAACTGCCGTCAATGTCTGATGGTGTACAGGTCAGCAATGAGTATCAACATGTCGTCAATATCTGATGGTGTACAGGTCCGCAATGAGTATCAACCTGCCGTCAATGTCTGATGGTGTACAGGTCAGCAATGAGTATCAACCTATCGTCAATGTCTGATGGTGTACAGCTCAGAAATGCGTATCAACCTGCCGTCAATACCTGATGGTGTACAGGTCAGCAATGAGTATCAACCTGTCGTCAATGTCTGATGGTGTACAGGTCAGCAATGAGTATCAACCTGTCGACAATGTCTGGTGCTGTACAGGTCAGCAATGAGTATCAACCTGTCGTCAATGTCTGATGGTGTACAGGTCAGCAATTTGTATCAACCTGTGGTCAATGTCTGATGGTGTACAGGTCAGCAATGAGTATCAACTTGTCGTCAGTATCTGATGGTGTACAGGTCAACAATGAGTACCAACCTGTCGTCAATAGCTGATGGTGTACAGGTCAGCAATGAGTATCAACCTGTCGTCAGTATCTGATGGTGTACATGTCAGCAATGAGTATCAACCTGTCGTCAGTATCTGATGGTGTACAGGTCATCAATGAGTATCAACCTGCCGTCAATGTCTGATGGTGTTCAGGTCAGCAATGAGTATCAACCTGTCGTCAATACCTGATGGTGTACAGGTCAGCAACGAGTATCAACCTGTCGTCAATACCTGATGGTGTACAGGTCAGCAATGAGTATCAGCCTGCCGTCAATGCCTGATGGTGTACAGGTGAGCAATGAGTATCAACTTGTCGTCAGTATCTGATGGTGTACACGTCAACAATGAGTACCAACCTGTCGTCAATACCTGATGGTGTAGAGGTCAGAAATGAGTATCAACCTGTCGTCAGTATCTGATGGTGTACATGTCAGCAATAAGTATCAACCTGTCGTCAGTATCTGATGGTGTACAGGTCAGCAATGAGTATCAACCTGTCGTCAGTATCTGATGGTGTACATGTCAGCAATGAGTATCAAGCTGTCGTCAGTATGTGATGTACAGGTCAGCAATGAGTATCAACCTGACGTCAAATTCTGATGGTGTACAGGTCAGCAATGAGTATCAACCTGTCATCAATGTCTGATGGTGTACAGGTCAACAATGAGTATCAACCTGTCGTCAATACCTGATGGTGTACAGGTCAGCAATGAGTATCAACCTGCCGTCAATGCCTGATGGTGTACAGGTGAGCAATGAGTATCAACTTGTCGTCAGTATGTTATGGTGTACAGGTCAACAATGAGTACCAACCTGTCGTCAATACGTGATGGTGTACATGTCAGCAATGAGTATCAACCTGTCGTTAGTATCTGATGGTGTACAGGTCAGCAATGAGTATCAACCTGTCGTCAGTATCTGATGGTTTACATGTCAGCAATGAGTATCAACCTGTCGTCAGTATGTGATGTACAGGTCAGCAATGAGTATCAACCTGTCGTCAATGTCTGATGGTGTACAGGTCAGCAATGAGTATCAACCTGACGTCAAATTCTGATGGTGTACAGGTCAGCAATGAGTATCAACCTGTCGTCAGTATCTGATGGTGTACAGGTCAGCAATGAGTATCAACCTACCGTCAATGTCTGATGGTGTACAGGTCAGCAATGAGTATCAACCTGCCGTGAATGTCTGATGGTGTACAGGTCAGCAATGAGTATCAACCTGTCGTCAATAACTGATGGTGTACAGGTCAGCAATGAGTATCAACCTGCCGTCAATGTCTGATGGTGTACAGGTCAGGAATGAGTATCAACATGCCGTCAATGTCTGATGGCGTACAGGTCAGCAATGAGTATCAACCTGCTGTCAATATCTGATGGTGTACAGGTCAGCAATGAGTATCAACTTGTCGTCAATAACTGATGGTGTACAGGTCAGCAATGAGTATCAACCTACCGTCAATGTCTCATGGTGTACAGGTCAGCAATGAGTATCAACCTGCCCTCAATGTCTGATGGTGTACAGGTCAGCAATGAGTATCAACCTGTCGTCAGTATCTGATGGTGTACAGGTCAGCAATGAGTATCAACCTGCCGTCAATGTCTGATGGTGTACAGGTCAGCAATGAGGATCAACATGTCGTCAATATCTGATGGTGTACAGGTCAGCAATGAGTATCAACCTGCCGTCAATATCTGACGGTGTACAGGTCAGCAATGAGTATCAACCTGTCGTCAATGTCTGGTGGTGTACAGGTCAGCAATGAGTATCAACCTGTCGTCAATGTCTGATGGTGTACAGGTCAGCAATGAGTATCAACCTGCCGTCAGTATCTGATGGTGTACAGGCCAGCAATGAGTATCAACCTGCCGTCAATACCTGATGGTGTACAGGTCACTAATGAGTATCAACCTGTCGTCAATACATGATGGTGTACAGGTCAACTATGAGTAACAACCTGCCGTCAATGTTTGATGGTGTACAGGTCAGCAATGAGTATCAACCTGTCGTCAATGTATGATGGTGTACAGGTCAGCAATGAGTATCAACCTGTCGTCAGTAACTGATGGTGTACTGGTCAACAATGAGTATCAACCTGCTGTCAATGCCTGATTGTGTACAGGTAAGCAATGAGTATCAACCTGCCGTCAATGTCTGATGGTGTACAGGTCAGCAATGAGTATCAAGCTGTCGTCAGTATCTGATGGTGTACAGGTCAGCAATGCGTATCAACTTGTCGTCAATGTCTGATGGTGTACAGGATAGCAATGATATCAACCTGTCGTCAATACCTGATGGTGTACAGGTCAGCAATGTGTATCAACCTGCCGTCAATGTCTGATGGTGTACAGGTCAACAATGTGTATCAACCTGCCGTCAATACCTGATGGTGTACAAGTCAGCAATGAGTACCAAACTGTCGACAATACCTGATGGTGTACAGGCCAGCAATGATTATCAAACGATTGTCAGTATCTGATGGTGTACAGGTCAGCAAAGACTATCAACCTGCCGTCAATGTCTGATGGTGTACAGGTCAGCAATGAGTATTAACCTGTCGTCAATGTCTGATGTTGTACAGGTCAGCAATGAGTATCAATCTGCCGTCAATGTCTGATGGTGTACAGTTCAACAATGTGTATCAACCTGCCGTCAATGTCTGATGGTGTACAGGTCAGAAATGAGAATCAACCTGTCGTCAGTATCTGATGGTGTACAGGTCAGCAATGAGTATCAACATGTCGTCAATGTCTGATGGTGTACAGGTCAGCAATGAGTATCAACCTGCCTCAATACCTGATGGTGTACAGGTCAAATATGAGTATCAACCTGCCGTCAGAGTTTGATGGTGTAGAGGTCAGCAATGAGTATCAACCTGTTGTCAGTATCTGATGGTGTACAAGTCAGCAATGAGTATCAACCTGCCGTCAATACCTGATGGTGTAAGGTCAGCAATGAGTATCTACCTGACATCAATATCTGAAGGTGTACAGGTCAGCAATTAGTATCAACCTAACGTCAATGTCTGATGGTGTACACGTCAGCAATGAGTATCAACCTGCCGTCAATATATGTTGGTGTACAGGTCAGCAATGAGTATCAACCTGCCGTCAATACCTGATGGTGTACAGGTCAGCAATGAGTATCAACCTGCCGTCAATGTCTGATGGTGTACAGGTCAGCAATGAGTATCAACCTGTCGTCAGTATCTGATGGTGTACAGGTCAGCAATGAGTATCAACCTGTCGTCAATACCTGTTGGTGTACAGGTCAGCAATGAGTATCAACCTGCCGTCAATGTCTGATGGTGTACAGGTCAGCAATGAGTATCAACCTGTCGTCAGTATCTGATGGTGTACAGGTCAGCAATGAGTATCAACTTGTCGTCAATGTATGATGGTGTACAGGTCAGCAATGAGTATCAACCTGCCGTCAATGTCTGATGGTGTACAAGTCAGTAATGAGTATCAACCTGTCGTCAATGTCTGATGGTGTACAGGTTAGCAATGAGTATCAACCTGTCGTCAATGTCTGATGGTGTACAAGTCAGCAATGAATATCAACCTGCCGTCAATATATGATGGTGTACAGGTCAGCAATGAGTATCAACCTGCCGTCAATGTCTGATGGTGTACAGGTCAGCAATGAGTATCAACCTGTCGTCAATGTCTTATGGTGTACAGGTCAGCAATGAGTATCAACCTGCCGTCAGTATCTGATGGTGTACAGGTCAGCAATGAGTTTAAACCTGCCGTCAATGTCTGATGGTGTACAGGTTAGAAATGAGTATCAACTTGTCGTCAATACCTGATTGTGTACAGGTCAGCAATGAGTATCAAACTGTCGTCAATGTCTGATGGTGTAAAGGTCACCAATGAGTATCAACCTGCCGTAAATATCTGATGGTGTACAGGTAAACAATGAGTATCAACCTGTCGTAAATGTCTGATGGTGTACAGGTCAGCAATGAGTATCAACCTGCCGTCTGTACCTGATGGTGTACAGGTCAGCAATGAGTATCAACCTGTCGTCAATACCTGATGGTGTACAGGTCAGTAATGAGTATCAACCTGCCGTCAATGTCTGATGGTGTACAGGTCAGCAATGTGTATCAACCTGCCGTCAATGTCTGATGGTGGACAGGTCAGCAATGAGTATCAACCTGTCGTCAGTGTCTGATGGTGTACAGGTCAGCAATGAGTATCAACCTGTCGTCAGTATCTGATGGTGTACAGGTCAGCAATGATTACCAACCTGTCGTCAATATCTGCTGGTGTACAGGTCAGCAATCAGTACCAACTTGTCGTCAGTATCTGATGGTGTACAGGTCAACAATGAGTACCAACCTGTCGTCAATACCTGATGTTGTACAGGTCAGCAATGAGTATCAACCTGCCGTCAATGTCTGATGGTGTACAGGTCAGCAATGAATACCAACCTGCCGTCAATGGCTGATGGTGTACAAGTCAGCAATGAATATCAACCTGCCGTCAATACCTGATGGTGTACATGTCTGCAATGTGTATCAACCTGTCATCTGTACCTGATGGTGTACAGGTAAGCAATGAGTATCAACCTGTCGTCAATACCTGATGGTGTACAGGTCAGCAATGAGTATCAACCTGCCGTCAATGTCTGATGGTGTAGAGGTCAGCAATGAGTATCAACCTGTCGTCAATACCTGATGGTGTACTGGTCAGCAATGAGTATCAACCTGTCGTCAATGTCTGATAGTTATCAGGTCAGCAATGAGTATCAACCTGTCGTCAGTATCTGATGGTGTACAGGTCAGCAATGAGTACCAACCTGTCGTCAATATCTGATGGTGTACAGGTGAGCAATGAGTATCAACTTGTCGTCAGTATCTGGTGGTGTACAGGTCAACAATGAGTACCAACCTGTCGTCAATACCTGATGGTGTACAGGTCAGCAATGAGTATCAACCTACCGTCAATGTCCTATGGTGTACAGGTCAGCAATGTGTATCAACCTGCCGTCAATGTCTGATGGTGTACAGGTCAGCAATGAGTATCAACCTGTCGTCAATAACTGATGATGTACAGGTCAGCAATGAGTATCAACCTGTCGTCAGTATCTGATGGTGTACAGGTCAGCAATGAGTACCAACCTGTCGTCAATATCTGATGGTGTACAGGTGAGCAATGACTATCAACTTGTCGTCAGTATCTGATGGTGTACAGGTCAACAATGAGTATCAACCTGTCGTCAATAACTGATGGTGTACAGGTCAGCAATGAGTATCAACCTGCCGTCAATGCCTGATGGTGTACAGGTCAGCAATGAGTATCAACCTGCCGTCAATGTCTGATGGTGTACAGGTCAGCAATGAGTATCAACCTGCCGTCAATATCTGATGGTGTACAGGTCAGCAATGTGTATCAACCTGTCGTCAATAACTGATGGTGTACAGGTCAGCAATGAGTATCAACCTGTCGTCAATACGTGATGGTGTAGAGGTCAGCAATGAGTATCAACCTGTCGTCAATGTCTGATGGTGTACAAGTCAGCAATGAGTATCAACCTGTCGTCAATGTCTGATGGTGTACAGGTCAGCAATGAGTATCAACCTGTCGTCAATACCTGATGGTGTACAGGACAGCAATGAGTATCAACCTGCCGTCAATGTCTGATGGTGTACAGGTCAGCAATGAGTTTCAACATGCCGTCAAAGTCTGATGGTGTACAGATCAGCAATGAGTATCAACCTGCTGTCAATACATGATGGTGTACAGGTCAGCAATGTGTAGCAACCTGTCGTCAATGTCTGATGGTGTACAGGTCAGCAATGAGTATCAACCTGTCATCAATGTCTGATGGTGTACAGGTCAGCAATGAGTATCAACCTGTCGTCAGTATCTGATGGTGTAGTCAGCAATGAGTATCAACCTGTCGTCAATACCTGATGGTGTACAGGTCAGCAATGAGTATCAACCTGCCGTCAATGTCTGATGGTGTACAGATCAGCAATGAGTATCAACCTGCCGTCAATACCTGATGGTGTACAGGTCAGCAATGAGTATCAACCTACCGTCAATGTCTGATGGTGTACAGGTCAGCAATGAGTATCAACCTGCCGTCAATACCTGATGGTGTACAGGTCAGCAATGAGTATAAACCTGTCGTCAGTATCTGATGGTGTACAGGTCACCAATGAGTACCAACATGTCGTCAATGTCTGATGTTGTACACGTCAGCAATGAGTATCAACCTGCCGTCAATACCTGATAATGTAAAGTCAGCAATGAGTATCAACCTGACATCAATATCTGATGGTGTACAGGTCAGTAATGAGTATCAACCTGTCGTCAATGTCTGATGGTGTACAAGTCAGCAATGAGTATCAACCTGTCGTCAAAACCTGATGGTGTGCAGGTCAGCAATGAGTATCAACCTGTCGTCAATGCCTGATGGTGTACAGGTCAGCAATGTGTATCAACCTGCCGTCAATGTCTGATGGTGGACAGGTCAGCAATGAGTATCAACCTGTCGTCAGTGTCTGATGGTGTACAGGTAAGCAATGAATATCAACCTGCCGTCAATACCTGTAGTGTACAGGTCTGCAATGTGTATCAACCTGTCATCTGTACCTGATGGTGTACAGGTAAGCAATGAGTATCAACCTGTCGTCAATACCTGATGGTGTACAGGTCAGCAATGAGTATCAATCTGCCGTCAATGTCTGATGGTGTACAGGTCAGCAATGAGTATCAACCTGTCGTCAATACCTGATGGTGTACTGGTCAGCAATGAGTATCAACCTGCCGTCAATGTCTGATGGTGTACAGGTCAGCAATGAGTATCAACCTGTCGTCAATACCTGATGGTGTACAGGTCAGCAATGAGTATCAACTTGTCGTCAATGTCTGATGGTTATCAGGTCAGCAATGAGTATCAACCTGTCGTCAGTATCTGATGGTGTACAGGTCAGCAATGAGTACCAACCTGTCGTCAATATCTGATGGTGTACAGGTGAGCAATGAGAATCAACTTGTCGTCAATACCTGATGGTGTACAGGTCAGCAATGAGTATCAACCTGTCGTCAATGTCTGATGGTGTACAGGTCAGCAATGAGTACCAACCTGTCGTCAATACCTGATGGTGTACAGGTCAGCAATGAGTATCAACCTGTCGTCAATGTCTGATGGTGTACAGGTCAGCAATGAGTATCAACCTGCCGTCAATGTCTGATGGTGTACATGTCAGCAATGAGTATCAACCTGCCGTCAATGTCTGATGGTGTACAGGTCAGCAATGAGTATCAACCTGTCGTCAGTATGTGATGGTGTACAGATCAGCAACGAGTATCAACCTGTCGTCAATGTTTGATGGTGTACAGGTCAGCAATGAGTATCAAAATGCCGTCAATGTCTGATGGTTATCAGGTCAGCAATGAGTATCAACCTGTCGTCAGTATCTGATGGTGTACAGGTGAGCAATGAGTACCAACCTGCCGTCAATGTCTGATGGTGTACAGGTCAGCAATGAGTATCAACCTGTCGTCAATACCTGATGGTGTACTGGTCAACAATGAGTATCAACCTGTCGTCAATAACTGATGGTGTACAGGTCAGCAATGAGTATCAACCTGCCGTCAATGTCTGATGGTGTACAGGTCAGCAATGAGTATCAACCTGCCGTCAATGTCTGATGGTGTACAGGTCAGAAATGAGTATCAACCTGTCGTCGGTATCTGATGGTGTACAGGTCAGCAATGAGTATCAACCTGTCGTCAATAACTGATGGTGTACAGGTCAGCAATGAGTATCAACCTGTCGTAAATACCTGATGGTGTACAGGTCAGCAATGAGTATCAACCTGTCGTCAATGTCTGATGGTGTACAGGTCAGCAATGAGTATCAACCTGTCGTCAATGTCTGATGGTGTACAGGTCAGCAATGAGTATCAACCTGCCGTCAATGTCTGATGGTGTACAGGTCAGAAATGAGTATCAACCTGTCGTCGGTATCTGATGGTGTACAGGTCAGCAATGAGTATCAACCTGTCGTCAATGTCTGATGGTGTACAGGTCAGCAATGAGTATCAACCTGTCGTCAATACCTGATGGTGTACAGGACAGCAATGAGTATCAACCTGCCGTCAATGTCTGATGGTGTACATGTCAGCAATGAGTATCAACCTGCCGTCAAAATATGATGGTGTACAGATCAGCAATGAGTATCAACCTGCTGTCAATACCTGATGGTGTACAGGTCAGCAATGAGTAGCAACCTGTCGTCAATGTCTGATGGTGTACAGGTCAGCAATGAGTATCAACCTGTCGTCAATGTCTGATGGTGTACAGGTCAGCAATGAGTATCAACCTGCCGTCAATGTCTGATGGTGTACAGGTGAGCAATGAGTACCAACCTGCCGTCAATGTCTGATGGTGTACAGGTCAGCAATGAGTATCAACCTGTCGTCAATACCTGATGGTGTACTGGTCAACAATGAGTATCAACCTGTCGTCAATAACTGATGGTGTACAGGTCAGCAATGAGTATCAACCTGCCGTCAATGTCTGATGGTGTACAGGTCAGCAATGAGTATCAACCTGCCGTCAATGTCTGATGGTGTACAGGTCAGAAATGAGTATCAACCTGTCGTCGGTATCTGATGGTGTACAGGTCAGCAATGAGTATCAACCTGTCGTCAATAACTGATGGTGTACAGGTCAGCAATGAGTATCAACCTGTCGTAAATACCTGATGGTGTACAGGTCAGCAATGAGTATCAACCTGTCGTCAATGTCTGATGGTGTACAGGTCAGCAATGAGTATCAACCTGTCGTCAATGTCTGATGGTGTACAGGTCAGCAATGAGTATCAACCTGCCGTCAATGTCTGATGGTGTACAGGTCAGAAATGAGTATCAACCTGTCGTCGGTATCTGATGGTGTACAGGTCAGCAATGAGTATCAACCTGTCGTCAATGTCTGATGGTGTACAGGTCAGCAATGAGTATCAACCTGTCGTCAATACCTGATGGTGTACAGGACAGCAATGAGTATCAACCTGCCGTCAATGTCTGATGGTGTACATGTCAGCAATGAGTATCAACCTGCCGTCAAAATATGATGGTGTACAGATCAGCAATGAGTATCAACCTGCTGTCAATACCTGATGGTGTACAGGTCAGCAATGAGTAGCAACCTGTCGTCAATGTCTGATGGTGTACAGGTCAGCAATGAGTATCAACCTGTCATCAATGTCTGATGGTGTACTGGTCAGCAATGAGTATCAACCTGTCGTCAATATCTGATGGTGTACAAGTCAGCAATGAGTATCAACCTGTCGTCAATACCTGATGGTGTACAGGTCAGCAATGAGTATCAACCTGCCGTCAATGTCTGATGGTGTACAGGTCAGCAATGAGTATCAACCTGTCGTCAATACCTGATGGTGTACAGGTCAGCAATGAGTATCAACCTGTCGTCAATGTCTGATGGTGTACAGGTCAGCAATGTGTATCAACCTGCCGTCAATGTCTGATGGTGGACAGGTCAGCAATGAGTATCAACCTGTCGTCAGTGTCTGATGGTGTACAGGTCAGCAATGAGTATCAACCTGTCGTCAGTATCTGATGGTGTACAGGTCAGCAATGAGTACCAACCTGTCGTCAATATCTGATGGTGTACAGGTGAGCAATTAGTATCAACTTGTCGTCAGTATCTGATGCTGTACAGGTCAACAATGAGTATCAACCTGTCGTCAATAACTGATGGTGTACAGGTCAGCAATGTGTATCAACCTGCCGTCAATGTCTGATGGTGTACAGGTCAGCAATGAGTATCAACCTGCCGTCAATGTCTGATGGTGTACAGGTCAGCAATGAGTATCAACCTGCCGACAATATCTGATGGTGTACAGGTCAGCAATGAGTATCAACCTGTCGTCAATAAATGATGGTGTACAGGTCAGCAATGAGTATCAACCTGTCGTCAATACCTGATGGTGTACAGGTCAGCAATGAGTATCAACCTGTCGTCAATGTCTGATGGTGTACAGGTCAGCAATGAGTATCAACCTGCCGTCAATGTCTGATGGTGTACAGGTCAGAAATGAGTATCAACCTGTCGTCGGTATCTGATGGTGTACAGGTCAGCAATGAGTATCAACCTGTCGTCAATGTCTGATGGTGTACAGGTCAGCAATGAGTATCAACCTGTCGTCAATACCTGATGGTGTACAGGACAGCAATGAGTATCAACCTGCCGTCAATGTCTGATGGTGTACAGGTCAGCAATGAGTATCAACCTGCCGTCAAAAATCTTATGGTGTACAGATCAGCAACGAGTATCAACCTGCAGTCAATACCTGATGGTGTACAGGTCAGCAATGAGTAGCAACCTGTCGTCAATGTCTGATGGTGTACAGGTCAGCAATGTGTATCAACCTGCCGTCAATGTCTGATGGTGGACAGGTCAGCAATGAGTATCAACCTGTCGTCAGTGTCTGATGGTGTACAGGTCAGCAATGAGTATCAACCTGTCGTCAGTATCTGATGGTGTACAGGTCAGCAATGAGTACCAAACTGTCGTCAATATCTGATGGTGTACATGTCAGCAATGAGTATCAACTTGTCGTCAGTATCTGATGGTGTACAGGTCAACAATGAGCACCAACCTGTCGTCAATACCTGATGGTGTACAGGTCAGCAATGAGTATCAACCTGCCGTCAATGTCTGATGGTGTACAGGTCAGCAATGAGTACCAACCTGCCGTCAATGGCTGATGGTGTACAGGTCAGCAATGAATATCAACCTGCCGTCAATACCTGATGGTGTACAGGTCTGCAATGTGTATCAACCTGTCATCTGTACCTGATGGTGTACAGGTAAGCAATGAGTATCAACCTGTCGTCAATACCTGATGGTGTACTGGTCAGCAATGAGTATCAACCTGCCGTCAATGTCTGATGGTGTACAGGTCAGCAATGAGTATCAACCTGTCGTCAATACCTGATGGTGTACAGGTCAGCAATGAGTATCAACCTGTCGTCAATGTCTGATGGTTATCAGGTCAGCAATGTGTATCAACCTGTCGTCAGTATCTGATGGTGTCAGGTCAGCAATGAGTACCAACCTGTCGTCAATATCTGATGGTGTACAGGTGAGCAATGAGAATCAACTTGTCGTCAGTATCTGATGGTGTACAGGTCAACAATGAGTACCAACATGTCGTCAATACCTGATGGTGTACAGGTCAGCAATGAGTATCAACCTACCGTCAATGTCTGATGGTGTACAGGTAAGCAATGAGTATCTACCTGCCGTCAATGTCTGATGGTGTACAAGTTAGCAATGAGTATCAACCTGCCGTCAATATCTGATGGTGTACAGGTCAGCAATGAGTATCAACCTGTCGTCAATAACTGATGGTGTACAGGTCAGCAATGAGTACCAACCTGTCGTCAATATCTGATGGTGTACATGTCAGCAATGAGTATAAACTTGTCGTCAGTATCTGATGGTTTACAGGTCAACAATGAGTACCAACCTGTCGTCAATACCTGATGGTGTACAGGTCAGCAATGAGTATCAACCTGCCGTCAATGTCTGATGGTGTACAGGTCAGCAATGAGTACCAACTTGCCGTCAATGGCTGATGGTGTACAGGTAAGTAATGAATATCAACCTGGCGTCAATACCTGTAGTGTACAGGTCAGCAATGAGTATCAACCTGTCGTCAGTATCTGATGGTGTACAGATCAGCAACGAGTATCAACCTGTCGTCAATGTCTGATGGTGTACAGGTCAGCAATGAGTATCAAAATGCCGTCAATGTCTGATGGTTATCAGGTCAGCAATGAGTATCAACCTGTCGTCAGTATCTGATAGTGTACAGGTCAGCAATGAGTACCAACCTGTCGTCAATATCTGATGGTGTACATGTGAGCAATGAGTATCAACTTGTCGTCAGTATCTGATGGTGTACAGGTCAACAATGAGTATCACCTGTCGTCAATAACTGATGGTGTACAGGTCAGCAATGAGTATCAACCTGTCGTCAATGTCTGATGGTGTACAGGTCAGCAATGAGTATCAACCTGCCGTCAATGTCTGATGGTGTACAGGTCAGCAATGAGTATCAACCTGCCGTCAATATCTGATGGTGTACAGGTCAGCAATGAGTATCAACCTGTCGTCAATAACTGATGGTGTACAGGTCAGCAATGAGTATCAACCTGTCGTCAATGTCTGATGGTGTACAGGTCAGCAATGTGTATCAACCGGCCGTCAATGTCTGATGGTGGACAGGTCAGCAATGAGTATCAACCTGTCGTCAGTGTCTGATGGTGTACAGGTCAGCAATGAGTATCAACCTGTCGTCAGTATCTGATGGTGTACAGGTCAGCAATGAGTACCAACCTGTCGTCAATATCTGATGGTGTACATGTCAGCAATGAGTATAAACTTGTCGTCAGTATCTGATGGTTTACAGGTCAACAATGAGTACCAACCTGTCGTCAATACCTGATGGTGTACAGGTCAGCAATGAGTATCAACCTGCCGTCAATGTCTGATGGTGTACAGGTCAGCAATGAGTACCAACTTGCCGTCAATGGCTGATGGTGTACAGGTAAGTAATGAATATCAACCTGGCGTCAATACCTGTAGTGTACAGGTCTGCAATGTGTATCAACCTGTCATCTGTACCTGATGGTGTACAGGTAAGCAATGAGTATCAACCTGTCGTCAATACCTGATGGTGTACAGGTCAGCAATGAGTATCAATCTGCCGTCAATGTCTGATGGTGTACAGGTCAGCAATGAGTATCAACCTGTCGTCAATACCTGATGGTGTACTGGTCAGCAATGAGTATCAACCTGCCGTCAATGTCTGATGGTGTACAGGTCAGCAATGAGTATCAACTGTCGTCAATACCTGATGGTGTACAGGTCGGCAATGAGTATCAACCTGTCGTCAATGTCTGATGGTTATCAGATCAGCAATGAGTATCAACTTGTCGTCAGTATCTGATGGTGTACAGGTCAGCAATGAGTACCAACCTGTCGTCAATATCTGATGGTGTACAGGTGAGCAATGAGAATCAACTTGTCGTCAGTATCTGATGGTGTACAGGTCAACAATGAGTACCAACCTGTCGTCAATACCTGATGGTGTACAGGTCAGCAATGAGTATCAACCTGTCGTCAATAACTGATGGTGTACAGGTCAGCAATGAGTATCAACCTGCCGTCAATGTCTGATGGTGTACATGGCAGCAATGAGTATCAGCCTGCCCTCAATGTCTGATGGTGTACAGGTCAGCAATGAGTATCAACCTGTCGTCAGTATCTGATGGTGTACAGATCAGCAACGAGTATCAACCTGTCGTCAATGTTTGATGGTGTACAGGTCAGCAATGAGTATCAAAATGCCGTCAATGTCTGATGGTTATCAGGTCAGCAATGAGTATCAACCTGTCGTCAGTATCTGATGGTGTACAGGTGAGCAATGAGTACCAACCTGTCGTCAATATCTGATGGTGTACATGTCAGCAATGAGTATCAACTTGTCGTCAGTATCTGATGGTGTACAGGTCAACAATGAGCACCAACCTGTCGTCAATACCTGATGGTGTACAGGTCAGCAATGAGTATCAACCTGCCGTCAATGTCTGATGGTGTACAGGTCAGCAATGAGTACCAACCTGCCGTCAATGTCTGATGGTGTACAGGTCAGCAATGAATATCAACCTGCCGTCAATACCTGATGGTGTACAGGTCTGCAATGTGTATCAACCTGTCATCTGTACCTGATGGTGTACAGGTCAGCAATGAGTATCAACCTGCCGACAATATCTGATGGTGTACAGGTCAGCAATGAGTATCAACCTGTCGTCAATAAATGATGGTGTACAGGTCAGCAATGAGTATCAACCTGTCGTCAATACCTGATGGTGTACAGGTCAGCAATGAGTATCAACCTGTCGTCAATGTCTGATGGTGTACAGGTCAGCAATGAGTATCAACCTGCCGTCAATGTCTGATGGTGTACAGGTCAGAAATGAGTATCAACCTGTCGTCGGTATCTGATGGTGTACAGGTCAGCAATGAGTATCAACCTGTCGTCAATGTCTGATGGTGTACAGGTCAGCAATGAGTATCAACCTGCCGTCAAAAATCTTATGGTGTACAGATCAGCAACGAGTATCAACCTGCAGTCAATACCTGATGGTGTACAGGTCAGCAATGAGTAGCAACCTGTCGTCAATGTCTGATGGTGTACAGGTCAGCAATGAGTATCAACCTGTCATCAATGTCTGATGGTGTACTGGTCAGCAATGTGTATCAAACGATCGTCAGTATCTGATGGTTAAGAGTCAGCAATGAGAATGAACCTGTCGTCAATACCTGATGGTGTACAGGTCAGCAATGAGTATCAACCTGCCGTCAATGTCTGATGGTGTACAGGTCAGCAATGAGTATCAACCTGTCGTCAATACCTGATGGTGTACAGGTCAGCAATGAGTATCAACCTGTCGTCAATGTCTGATGGTGTACAGGTCAGCAATGTGTATCAACCTGCCGTCAATGTCTGATGGTGGACAGGTCAGCAATGAGTATCAACCTGTCGTCAGTGTCTGATGGTGTACAGGTCAGCAATGAGTATCAACCTGTCGTCAGTATCTGATGGTGTACAGGTCAGCAATGAGTACCAACCTGTCGTCAATATCTGATGGTGTACATGTCAGCAATGAGTATCAACTTGTCGTCAGTATCTGATGGTGTACAGGTCAACAATGAGCACCAACCTGTCGTCAATACCTGATGGTGTACAGGTCAGCAATGAGTATCAACCTGCCGTCAATGTCTGATGGTGTACAGGTCAGCAATGAGTACCAACCTGCCGTCAATGGCTGATGGTGTACAGGTCAGCAATGAATATCAACCTGCCGTCAATACCTGATGGTGTACAGGTCTGCAATGTGTATCAACCTGTCATTTGTACCTGATGGTGTACAGGTAAGCAATGAGTATCAACCTGTCGTCAATACCTGATGGTGTACTGGTCAGCAATGAGTATCAACCTGCCGTCAATGTCTGATGGTGTACAGGTCAGCAATGAGTATCAACCTGTCGTCAATACCTGATGGTGTACAGGTCAGCAATGAGTATCAACCTGTCGTCAATGTCTGATGGTTATCAGGTCAGCAATGTGTATCAACCTGTCGTCAGTATCTGATGGTGTCAGGTCAGCAATGAGTACCAACCTGTCGTCAATATCTGATGGTGTACAGGTGAGCAATGAGAATCAACTTGTCGTCAGTATCTGATGGTGTACAGGTCAACAATGAGTACCAACATGTCGTCAATACCTGATGGTGTACAGGTCAGCAATGAGTATCAACCTACCGTCAATGTCTGATGGTGTACAGGTAAGCAATGAGTATCTACCTGCCGTCAATGTCTGATGGTGTACAGGTTAGCAATGAGTATCAACCTGCCGTCAATATCTGATGGTGTACAGGTCAGCAATGAGTATCAACCTGTCGTCAATAACTGATGGTGTACAGGTCAGCAATGAGTATCAACCTGCCGTCAATGTCTGATGGTGTACAGGTCAGCAATGAGTATCAACCTGCCGTCAATGTCTGATGGTGTACAGGTCAGCAATGAGTATCAACCTGTCGTCAGTATCTGATGGTGTACAGATCAGCAACGAGTATCAACCTGTCGTCAAAGTCTGATGGTGTACAGTCAGCAATGAGTATCAAAATGCCGTCAATGTCTGATGGTTATCAGGTGAGCAATGAGTATCAACCTGTCGTCAGTATCTGATAGTGTACAGGTCAGCAATGAGTACCAACCTGTCGTCAATATCTGATGGTGTACAGGTGAGCAATGAGTATCAACTTGTCGTCAGTATCTGATGGTGTACAGGTCAACAATGAGTATCACCTGTCGTCAATAACTGATGGTGTACAGGTCAGCAATGAGTATCAACCTGTCGTCAATGTCTGATGGTGTACAGGTCAGCAATGAGTATCAACCTGCCGTCAATGTCTGATGGTGTACAGGTCAGCAATGAGTATCAACCTGCCGTCAATATCTAATGGTGTACAGGTCAGCAATGAGTATCAACCTGTCGTCAATAACTGATGGTGTACAGGTCAGCAATGAGTATCAACCTGTCGTCAATGTCTGATGGTGTGCAGGTCAGCAATGTGTATCAACCTGCCGTCAATGTCTGATGGTGGACAGGTCAGCAATGAGTATCAACCTGTCGTCAGTGTCTGATGGTGTACAGGTCATCAATGAGTATCAACCTGTCGTCAGTATCTGATGGTGTACAGGTCAGCAATGAGTACCAACCTGTCGTCAATATCTGATGGTGTACATGTCAGCAATGAGTATAAACTTGTCGTCAGTATCTGATGGTTTACAGGTCAACAATGAGTACCAACCTGTCGTCAATACCTGATGGTGTACAGGTCAGCAATGAGTATCAACCTGCCGTCAATGTCTGATGGTGTACAGGTCAGCAATGAGTACCAACTTGCCGTCAATGGCTGATGGTGTACAGGTAAGTAATGAATATCAACCTGGCGTCAATACCTGTAGTGTACAGGTCTGCAATGTGTATCAACCTGTCATCTGTACCTGATGGTGTACAGGTAAGCAATGAGTATCAACCTGTCGTCAATACCTGCTGGTGTACAGGTCATCAATGAGTATCAATCTGCCGTCAATGTCTGATGGTGTACAGGTCAGCAATGAGTATCAACCTGTCGTCAATACCTGATGGTGTACTGGTCAGCAATGAGTATCAACCTGCCGTCAATGTCTGATGGTGTACAGGTCAGCAATGAGTATCAACTGTCGTCAATACCTGATGGTGTACAGGTCGGCAATGTGTATCAACCTGTCGTCAATGTCTGATGGTTATCAGATCAGCAATGAGTATCAACTTGTCGTCAGTATCTGATGGTGTACAGGTCAGCAATGAGTACCAACCTGTCGTCAATATCTGATGGTGTACAGGTGAGCAATGAGAATCAACTTGTCGTCAGTATCTGATGGTGTACATGTCAACAATGAGTACCAACCTGTCGTCAATACCTGATGGTGTACAGGTCAGCAATGAGTATCAACCTGTCGTCAATAACTGATGGTGTACAGGTCAGCAATGAGTATCAACCTGCCGTCAATGTCTGATGGTGTACATGTCAGCAATGAGTATCAGCCTGCCGTCAATGTCTGATGGTGTACAGTTCAGCAATGAGTATCAACCTGTCGTCAGTATCTGATGGTGTACAGATCAGCAACGAGTATCAACCTGTCGTCAATGTTTGATGGTGTACAGGTCAGCAATGAGTATCAAAATGCCGTCAATGTCTGATGGTTATCAGGTCAGCAATGAGTATCAACCTGTCGTCAGTATCTGATGGTGTACAGGTGAGCAATGAGTACCAACCTGTCGTCAATATCTGATGGTGTACATGTCAGCAATGAGTATCAACTTGTCGTCAGTATCTGATGGTGTACAGGTCAACAATGAGCACCAACCTGTCGTCAATACCTGATGGTGTACAGGTCAGCAATGAGTATCAACCTGCCGTCAATGTCTGATGGTGTACAGGTCAGCAATGAGTACCAACCTGCCGTCAATGGCTGATGGTGTACAGGTCAGCAATGAATATCAACCTGCCGTCAATACCTGATGGTGTACAGGTCTGCAATGTGTATCAACCTGTCATCTGTACCTGATGGTGTACAGGTAAGCAATGAGTATCAACCTGTCGTCAATACCTGATGGTGTACTGGTCAGCAATGAGTATCAACCTGCCGTCAATGTCTGATGGTGTACAGGTCAGCAATGAGTATCAACCTGTCGTCAATACCTGATGGTGTACAGGTCAGCAATGAGTATCAACCTGTCGTCAATGTCTGATGGTTATCAGGTCAGCAATGTGTATCAACCTGTCGTCAGTATCTGATGGTGTCAGGTCAGCAATGAGTACCAACCTGTCGTCAATATCTGATGGTGTACAGGTGAGCAATGAGAATCAACTTGTCGTCAGTATCTGATGTTGTACAGGTCAACAATGAGTACCAACATGTCGTCAATACCTGATGGTGTACAGGTCAGCAATGAGTATCAACCTACCGTCAATGTCTGATGGTGTACAGGTCAGCAATGAGTATCTACCTGTCGTCAATATCTGATGGTGTACATGTCAGCAATGAGTATGAACTTGTCGTCAGTATCTGATGGTTTACAGGTCAACAATGAGTACCAACCTGTCGTCAATACCTGATGGTGTACAGGTCAGCAATGAGTATCAACCTGCCGTCAATGTCTGATGGTGTACAGGTCAGCAATGAGTACCAACCTGCCGTCAATGGCTGATGGTGTACAGGTAAGCAATGAATATCAACCTGGCGTCAATACCTGTAGTGTACAGGTCTGCAATGTGTATCAACCTGTCATCTGTACCTGATGGTGTACAGGTAAGCAATGAGTATCAACCTGTCGTCAATACCTGATGGTGTACAGGTCAGCAATGAGTATCAATCTGCCGTCAATGTCTGATGGTGTACAGGTCAGCAATGAGTATCAACCTGTCGTCAATACCTGATGGTGTACTGGTCAGCAATGAGTATCAACCTGCCGTCAATGTCTGATGGTGTACAGGTCAGCAATGAGTATCAACCTGTCGTCAATACCTGATGGTGTACAGGTCGGCAATGAGTATCAACCTGTCGTCAATGTCTGATGGTTATCAGATCAGCAATGAGTATCAACCTGTCGTCAGTATCTGATGGTGTACAGGTCAGCAATGAGTACCAACCTGTCGTCAATATCTGATGGTGTACAGGTGAGCAATGAGAATCAACTTGTCGTCAGTATCTGATGGTGTACAGGTCAACAATGAGTACCAACCTGTCGTCAATACCTGATGGTGTACAGGTCAGCAATGAGTATCAACCTGTCGTCAATAACTGATGGTGTACAGGTCAGCAATGAGTATCAACCTGCCGTCAATGTCTGATGGTGTACATGTCAGCAATGAGTATCAACCTGCCGTCAATGTCTGATGGTGTACAGGTCAGCAATGAGTATCAACCTGTCGTCAGTATCTGATGGTGTACAGATCAGCAACGAGTATCAACCTGTCGTCAATGTTTGATGGTGTACAGGTCAGCAATGAGTATCAAAATGCCGTCAATGTCTGATGGTTATCAGGTCAGCAATGAGTATCAACCTGTCGTCAGTATCTGATGGTGTACAGGTGAGCAATGAGTACCAACCTGTCGTCAATATCTGATGGTGTACATGTCAGCAATGAGTATCAACTTGTCGTCAGTATCTGATGGTGTACAGGTCAACAATGAGCACCAACCTGTCGTCAATACCTGATGGTGTACAGGTCAGCAATGAGTATCAACCTGCCGTCAATGTCTGATGGTGTACAGGTCAGCAATGAGTACCAACCTGCCGTCAATGGCTGATGGTGTACAGGTCAGCAATGAATATCAACCTGCCGTCAATACCTGATGGTGTACATGTCTGCAATGTGTATCAACCTGTCATCTGTACCTGATGGTGTACAGGTAAGCAATGAGTATCAACCTGTCGTCAATACCTGATGGTGTACTGGTCAGCAATGAGTATCAACCTGCCGTCAATGTCTGATGGTGTACAGGTCAGCAATGAGTATCAACCTGTCGTCAATACCTGATGGTGTACAGGTCAGCAATGAGTATCAACCTGTCGTCAATGTCTGATGGTTATCAGGTCAGCAATGTGTATCAACCTGTCGTCAGTATCTGATGGTGTCAGGTCAGCAATGAGTACCAACCTGTCGTCAATATCTGATGGTGTACAGGTGAGCAATGAGAATCAACTTGTCGTCAGTATCTGATGGTGTACAGGTCAACAATGAGTACCAACATGTCGTCAATACCTGATGGTGTACAGGAGAGCAATGAGTATCAACCTACCGTCAATGTCTGATGGTGTACAGGTCAGCAATGAGTATCTACCTGCCGTCAATGTCTGATGGTGTACAGGTTAGCAATGAGTATCAACCTGCCGTCAATATCTGATGGTTTACAGGTCAGCAATGAGTATCAACCTGTCGTCAATAACTGATGGTGTACAGGTCAGCAATGAGTATCAACCTGCCGTCAATGTCTGATGGTGTACAGGTCAGCAATGAGTATCAACCTGCCGTCAATGTCTGATGGTGTACAGGTCAGCAATGAGTATCAACCTGTCGTCAGTATCTGATGGTGTACAGATCAGCAACGAGTATCAACCTGTCGTCAATACCTGATGGTGTACAGGTCAGCAATGAGTATCAATCTGCCGTCAATGTCTGATGGTGTACAGGTCAGCAATGAGTATCAACCTGTCGTCAATACCTGATGGTGTACTGGTCAGCAATGAGTATCAACCTGCCGTCAATGTCTGATGGTGTACAGGTCAGCAATGAGTATATACCTGTCGTCAATACCTGATGGTGTACAGGTCGGCAATGAGTATCAACCTGTCGTCAATGTCTGATGGTTATCAGATCAGCAATGAGTATCAACCTGTCGTCAGTATCTGATGGTGTACAGGTCAGCAATGAGTACCAACCTGTCGTCAATATCTGATGGTGTACAGGTGAGCAATGAGAATCAACTTGTCGTCAGTATCTGATGGTGTACAGGTCAACAATGAGTACCAACCTGTCGTCAATACCTGATGGTGTACAGGTCAGCAATGAGTATCAACCTGTCGTCAATAACTGATGGTGTACAGGTCAGCAATGAGTATCAACCTGCCGTCAATGTCTGATGGTGTACATGTCAGCAATGAGTATCAACCTGCCGTCAATGTCTGATGGTGTACAGGTCAGCAATGAGTATCAACCTGTCGTCAGTATCTGATGGTGTACAGATCAGCAACGAGTATCAACCTGTCGTCAATGTTTGATGGTGTACAGGTCAGCAATGAGTATCAAAATGCCGTCAATGTCTGATGGTTATCAGGTCAGCAATGAGTATCAACCTGTCGTCAGTATCTGATGGTGTACAGGTGAGCAATGAGTACCAACCTGTCGTCAATATCTGATGGTGTACATGTCAGCAATGAGTATCAACTTGTCGTCAGTATCTGATGGTGTACAGGTCAACAATGAGCACCAACCTGTCGTCAATACCTGATGGTGTACAGGTCAGCAATGAGTATCAACCTGCCGTCAATGTCTGATGGTGTACAGGTCAGCAATGAGTACCAACCTGCCGTCAATGGCTGATGGTGTACAGGTCAGCAATGAATATCAACCTGCCGTCAATACCTGATGGTGTACATGTCTGCAATGTGTATCAACCTGTCATCTGTACCTGATGGTGTACAGGTAAGCAATGAGTATCAACCTGTCGTCAATACCTGATGGTGTACTGGTCAGCAATGAGTATCAACCTGCCGTCAATGTCTGATGGTGTACAGGTCAGCAATGAGTATCAACCTGTCGTCAATACCTGATGGTGTACAGGTCAGCAATGAGTATCAACCTGTCGTCAATGTCTGATGGTTATCAGGTCAGCAATGTGTATCAACCTGTCGTCAGTATCTGATGGTGTCAGGTCAGCAATGAGTACCAACCTGTCGTCAATATCTGATGGTGTACAGGTGAGCAATGAGAATCAACTTGTCGTCAGTATCTGATGGTGTACAGGTCAACAATGAGTACCAACATGTCGTCAATACCTGATGGTGTACAGGAGAGCAATGAGTATCAACCTACCGTCAATGTCTGATGGTGTACAGGTCAGCAATGAGTATCTACCTGCCGTCAATGTCTGATGGTGTACAGGTTAGCAATGAGTATCAACATGCCGTCAATATCTGATGGTTTACAGGTCAGCAATGAGTATCAACCTGTCGTCAATAACTGATGGTGTACAGGTCAGCAATGAGTATCAACCTGCCGTCAATGTCTGATGGTGTACAGGTCAGCAATGAGTATCAACCTGCCGTCAATGTCTGATGGTGTACAGGTCAGCAATGAGTATCAACCTGTCGTCAGTATCTGATGGTGTACAGATCAGCAACGAGTATCAACCTGTCGTCAATACCTGATGGTGTACAGGTCAGCAATGAGTATCAATCTGCCGTCAATGTCTGATGGTGTACAGGTCAGCAATGAGTATCAACCTGTCGTCAATACCTGATGGTGTACTGGTCAGCAATGAGTATCAACCTGCCGTCAATGTCTGATGGTGTACAGGTCAGCAATGAGTATCAACCTGTCGTCAATACCTGATGGTGTACAGGTCGGCAATGAGTATCAACCTGTCGTCAATGTCTGATGGTTATCAGATCAGCAATGAGTATCAACCTGTCGTCAGTATCTGATGGTGTACAGGTCAGCAATGAGTACCAACCTGTCGTCAATATCTGATGGTGTACAGGTGAGCAATGAGAATCAACTTGTCGTCAGTATCTGATGGTGTACAGGTCAACAATGAGTACCAACCTGTCGTCAATACCTGATGGTGTACAGGTCAGCAATGAGTATCAACCTGTCGTCAATAACTGATGGTGTACAGGTCAGCAATGAGTATCAACCTGCCGTCAATGTCTGATGGTGTACATGTCAGCAATGAGTATCAACCTGCCGTCAATGTCTGATGGTGTACAGGTCAGCAATGAGTATCAACCTGTCGTCAGTATCTGATGGTGTACAGATCAGCAACGAGTATCAACCTGTCGTCAATGTTTGATGGTGTACAGGTCAGCAATGAGTATCAAAATGCCGTCAATGTCTGATGGTTATCAGGTCAGCAATGAGTATCAACCTGTCGTCAGTATCTGATGGTGTACAGGTGAGCAATGAGTACCAACCTGTCGTCAATATCTGATGGTGTACAGGTGAGCAATGAGAATCAACTTGTCGTCAGTATCTGATGGTGTACAGGTCAACAATGAGCACCAACCTGTCGTCAATACCTGATGGTGTACAGGTCAGCAATGTGTATCAACCTGCCGTCAATGTCTGATGGTGTACAGGTCAGCAATGAATATCAACCTGCCGTCAATACATGATGGTGTACATGTCTGCAATGTGTATCAACCTGTCATCTGTACCTGATGGTGTACAGGTAAGCAATGAGTATCAACCTGTCGTCAATACCTGATGGTGTACTGGTCAGCAATGAGTATCAACCTGCCGTCAATGTCTGATGGTGTACAGGTCAGCAATGAGTATCAACCTGTCGTCAATACCTGATGGTGTACAGGTCAGCAATGAGTATCAACCTGTCGTCAATGTCTGATGGTTATCAGGTCAGCAATGTGTATCAACCTGTCGTCAGTATCTGATGGTGTCAGGTCAGCAATGAGTACCAACCTGTCGTCAATATCTGATGGTGTACAGGTGAGCAATGAGAATCAACTTGTCGTCAGTATCTGATGGTGTACAGGTCAGCAATGAGTATCAACCTGTCGTCAATGTCTGATGGTGTACAGGTCAGCAATGAGTATCAACCTGCCGTCAATGTCTGATGGTGTACAGGTCAGCAATGAGTATCAACCTGCCGTCAATATCTGATGGTGTACAGGTCAGCAATGAGTATCAACCTGTCGTCAATAACTGATGGTGTACAGGTCAGCAATGAGTATCAACCTGTCGTCAATGTCTGATGGTGTACAGGTCAGCAATGTGTATCAACCTGCCATCAATGTCTGATGGTGGACAGGTCAGCAATGAGTATCAACCTGTCGTCAGTGTCTGATGGTGTACAGGTCAGCAATGAGTATCAACCTGTCGTCAGTATCTGATGGTGTACATGTCAGCAATGAGTATAAACTTGTCGTCAGTATCTGATGGTTTACAGGTCAACAATGAGTACCAACCTGTCGTCAATACCTGATGGTGTACAGGTCAGCAATGAGTATCAACCTGTCGTCAATGTCTGATGGTGTACAGGTCAGCAATGAGTATCAACCTGTCGTCAATGTCTGATGGTTATCAGATCAGCAATGAGTATCAACCTGTCGTCAGTATCTGATGGTGTACAGGTCAGCAATGAGTACCAACCTGTCGTCAATATCTGATGGTGTACAGGTGAGCAATGAGAATCAACTTGTCGCCAGTATCTGATGGTGTACAGGTCAACAATGAGTACCAACCTGTCGTCAATACCTGATGGTGTACAGGTCAGCAATGAGTATCAACCTGTCGTCAATAACTGATGGTGTACAGGTCAGCAATGAGTATCAACCTGCCGTCAATGTCTGATGGTGTACATGTCAGCAATGAGTATCAACCTGCCGTCAATGTCTGATGGTGTACAGGTCAGCAATGAGTATCAACCTGTCGTCAGTATCTGATGGTGTACAGATCAGCAACGAGTATCAACCTGTCGTCAATGTTTGATGGTGTACAGGTCAGCAATGAGTATCAAAATGCCGTCAATGTCTGATGGTTATCAGGTCAGCAATGAGTATCAACCTGTCGTCAATACCTGATGGTGTACAGGTCGGCAATGAGTATCAACCTGTCGTCAATGTCTGATGGTTATCAGATCAGCAATGAGTATCAACCTGTCGTCAGTATCTGATGGTGTACAGGTCAGCAATGAGTACCAACCTGTCGTCAATATCTGATGGTGTACAGGTGAGCAATGAGAATCAACTTGTCGTCAGTATCTGATGGTGTACAGGTCAACAATGAGTACCAACCTGTCGTCAATACCTGATGGTGTACAGGTCAGCAATGAGTATCAACCTGTCGTCAATAACTGATGGTGTACAGGTCAGCAATGAGTATCAACCTGCCGTCAATGTCTGATGGTGTACATGTCAGCAATGAGTATCAACCTGCCGTCAATGTCTGATGGTGTACAGGTCAGCAATGAGTATCAACCTGTCGTCAGTATCTGATGGTGTACAGATCAGCAACGAGTATCAACCTGTCGTCAATGTTTGATGGTGTACAGGTCAGCAATGAGTATCAAAATGCCGTCAATGTCTGATGGTTATCAGGTCAGCAATGAGTATCAACCTGTCGTCAGTATCTGATGGTGTACAGGTGAGCAATGAGTACCAACCTGTCGTCAATATCTGATGGTGTACATGTCAGCAATGAGTATCAACTTGTCGTCAGTATCTGATGGTGTACAGGTCAACAATGAGCACCAACCTGTCGTCAATACCTGATGGTGTACAGGTCAGCAATGAGTATCAACCTGCCGTCAATGTCTGATGGTGTACAGGTCAGCAATGAGTACCAACCTGCCGTCAATGGCTGATGGTGTACAGGTCAGCAATGAATATCAACCTGCCGTCAATACCTGATGGTGTACATGTCTGCAATGTGTATCAACCTGTCATCTGTACCTGATGGTGTACAGGTAAGCAATGAGTATCAACCTGTCGTCAATACCTGATGGTGTACTGGTCAGCAATGAGTATCAACCTGCCGTCAATGTCTGATGGTGTACAGGTCAGCAATGAGTATCAACCTGTCGTCAATACCTGATGGTGTACAGGTCAGCAATGAGTATCAACCTGTCGTCAATGTCTGATGGTTATCAGGTCAGCAATGTGTATCAACCTGTCGTCAGTATCTGATGGTGTCAGGTCAGCAATGAGTACCAACCTGTCGTCAATATCTGATGGTGTACAGGTGAGCAATGAGAATCAACTTGTCGTCAGTATCTGATGGTGTACAGGTCAACAATGAGTACCAACATGTCGTCAATACCTGATGGTGTACAGGAGAGCAATGAGTATCAACCTACCGTCAATGTCTGATGGTGTACAGGTCAGCAATGAGTATCTACCTGCCGTCAATGTCTGATGGTGTACAGGTTAGCAATGAGTATCAACATGCCGTCAATATCTGATGGTTTACAGGTCAGCAATGAGTATCAACCTGTCGTCAATAACTGATGGTGTACAGGTCAGCAATGAGTATCAACCTGCCGTCAATGTCTGATGGTGTACAGGTCAGCAATGAGTATCAACCTGCCGTCAATGTCTGATGGTGTACAGGTCAGCAATGAGTATCAACCTGTCGTCAGTATCTGATGGTGTACAGATCAGCAACGAGTATCAACCTGTCGTCAATACCTGATGGTGTACAGGTCAGCAATGAGTATCAATCTGCCGTCAATGTCTGATGGTGTACAGGTCAGCAATGAGTATCAACCTGTCGTCAATACCTGATGGTGTACTGGTCAGCAATGAGTATCAACCTGCCGTCAATGTCTGATGGTGTACAGGTCAGCAATGAGTATCAACCTGTCGTCAATACCTGATGGTGTACAGGTCGGCAATGAGTATCAACCTGTCGTCAATGTCTGATGGTTATCAGATCAGCAATGAGTATCAACCTGTCGTCAGTATCTGATGGTGTACAGGTCAGCAATGAGTACCAACCTGTCGTCAATATCTGATGGTGTACAGGTGAGCAATGAGAATCAACTTGTCGTCAGTATCTGATGGTGTACAGGTCAACAATGAGTACCAACCTGTCGTCAATACCTGATGGTGTACAGGTCAGCAATGAGTATCAACCTGTCGTCAATAACTGATGGTGTACAGGTCAGCAATGAGTATCAACCTGCCGTCAATGTCTGATGGTGTACATGTCAGCAATGAGTATCAACCTGCCGTCAATGTCTGATGGTGTACAGGTCAGCAATGAGTATCAACCTGTCGTCAGTATCTGATGGTGTACAGATCAGCAACGAGTATCAACCTGTCGTCAATGTTTGATGGTGTACAGGTCAGCAATGAGTATCAAAATGCCGTCAATGTCTGATGGTTATCAGGTCAGCAATGAGTATCAACCTGTCGTCAGTATCTGATGGTGTACAGGTGAGCAATGAGTACCAACCTGTCGTCAATATCTGATGGTGTACAGGTGAGCAATGAGAATCAACTTGTCGTCAGTATCTGATGGTGTACAGGTCAACAATGAGCACCAACCTGTCGTCAATACCTGATGGTGTACAGGTCAGCAATGTGTATCAACCTGCCGTCAATGTCTGATGGTGTACAGGTCAGCAATGAATATCAACCTGCCGTCAATACATGATGGTGTACATGTCTGCAATGTGTATCAACCTGTCATCTGTACCTGATGGTGTACAGGTAAGCAATGAGTATCAACCTGTCGTCAATACCTGATGGTGTACTGGTCAGCAATGAGTATCAACCTGCCGTCAATGTCTGATGGTGTACAGGTCAGCAATGAGTATCAACCTGTCGTCAATACCTGATGGTGTACAGGTCAGCAATGAGTATCAACCTGTCGTCAATGTCTGATGGTTATCAGGTCAGCAATGTGTATCAACCTGTCGTCAGTATCTGATGGTGTCAGGTCAGCAATGAGTACCAACCTGTCGTCAATATCTGATGGTGTACAGGTGAGCAATGAGAATCAACTTGTCGTCAGTATCTGATGGTGTACAGGTCAGCAATGAGTATCAACCTGTCGTCAATGTCTGATGGTGTACAGGTCAGCAATGAGTATCAACCTGCCGTCAATGTCTGATGGTGTACAGGTCAGCAATGAGTATCAACCTGCCGTCAATATCTGATGGTGTACAGGTCAGCAATGAGTATCAACCTGTCGTCAATAACTGATGGTGTACAGGTCAGCAATGAGTATCAACCTGTCATCTGTACCTGATGGTGTACAGGTCAGCAATGTGTATCAACCTGCCATCAATGTCTGATGGTGGACAGGTCAGCAATGAGTATCAACCTGTCGTCAGTGTCTGATGGTGTACAGGTCAGCAATGAGTATCAACCTGTCGTCAGTATCTGATGGTGTACATGTCAGCAATGAGTATAAACTTGTCGTCAGTATCTGATGGTTTACAGGTCAACAATGAGTACCAACCTGTCGTCAATACCTGATGGTGTACAGGTCAGCAATGAGTATCAACCTGTCGTCAATGTCTGATGGTGTACAGGTCAGCAATGAGTATCAACCTGTCGTCAATGTCTGATGGTTATCAGATCAGCAATGAGTATCAACCTGTCGTCAGTATCTGATGGTGTACAGGTCAGCAATGAGTACCAACCTGTCGTCAATATCTGATGGTGTACAGGTGAGCAATGAGAATCAACTTGTCGCCAGTATCTGATGGTGTACAGGTCAACAATGAGTACCAACCTGTCGTCAATACCTGATGGTGTACAGGTCAGCAATGAGTATCAACCTGTCGTCAATAACTGATGGTGTACAGGTCAGCAATGAGTATCAACCTGCCGTCAATGTCTGATGGTGTACATGTCAGCAATGAGTATCAACCTGCCGTCAATGTCTGATGGTGTACAGGTCAGCAATGAGTATCAACCTGTCGTCAGTATCTGATGGTGTACAGATCAGCAACGAGTATCAACCTGTCGTCAATGTTTGATGGTGTACAGGTCAGCAATGAGTATCAAAATGCCGTCAATGTCTGATGGTTATCAGGTCAGCAATGAGTATCAACCTGTCGTCAGTATCTGATGGTGTACAGGTGAGCAATGAGTACCAACCTGTCGTCAATATCTGATGGTGTACATGTCAGCAATGAGTATCAACTTGTCGTCAGTATCTGATGGTGTACAGGTCAACAATGAGCACCAACCTGTCGTCAATACCTGATGGTGTACAGGTCAGCAATGAGTATCAACCTGCCGTCAATGTCTGATGGTGTACAGGTCAGCAATGAATATCAACCTGCCGTCAATACCTGATGGTGTACATGTCTGCAATGTGTATCAACCTGTCATCTGTACCTGATGGTGTACAGGTAAGCAATGAGTATCAACCTGTCGTCAATACCTGATGGTGTACTGGTCAGCAATGAGTATCAACCTGCCGTCAATGTCTGATGGTGTACAGGTCAGCAATGAGTATCAACCTGTCGTCAATACCTGATGGTGTACAGGTCAGCAATGAGTATCAACCTGTCGTCAATGTCTGATGGTTATCAGGTCAGCAATGTGTATCAACCTGTCGTCAGTATCTGATGGTGTCAGGTCAGCAATGAGTACCAACCTGTCGTCAATATCTGATGGTGTACAGGTCAACAATGAGTACCAACATGTCGTCAATACCTGATGGTGTACAGGAGAGCAATGAGTATCAACCTACCGTCAATGTCTGATGGTGTACAGGTCAGCAATGAGTATCTACCTGCCGTCAATGTCTGATGGTGTACAGGTTAGCAATGAGTATCAACCTGCCGTCAATATCTGATGGTGTACAGGTCAGCAATGAGTATCAACCTGTCGTCAATAACTGATGGTGTACAGGTCAGCAATGAGTATCAACCTGCCGTCAATGTCTGATGGTGTACAGGTCAGCAATGAGTATCAACCTGCCGTCAATGTCTGATGGTGTACAGGTCAGCAATGAGTATCAACCTGTCGTCAGTATCTGATGGTGTACAGATCAGCAACGAGTATCAACCTGTCGTCAATGTCTGATGGTGTACAGGTCAGCAATGAGTATCAAAATGCCGTCAATGTCTGATGGTTATCAGGTCAGCAATGAGTATCAACCTGTCGTCAGTATCTGATAGTGTACAGGTCAGCAATGAGTACCAACCTGTCGTCAATATCTGATGGTGTACAGGTGAGCAATGAGTATCAACTTGTCGTCAGTATCTGATGGTGTACAGGTCAACAATGAGTATCACCTGTCGTCAATAACTGATGGTGTACAGGTCAGCAATGAGTATCAACCTGTCGTCAATGTCTGATGGTGTACAGGTCAGCAATGAGTATCAACCTGCCGTCAATGTCTGATGGTGTACAGGTCAGCAATGAGTATCAACCTGCCGTCAATATCTGATGGTGTACAGGTCAGCAATGAGTATCAACCTGTCGTCAATAACTGATGGTGTACAGGTCAGCAATGAGTATCAACCTGTCGTCAATGTCTGATTGTGTACAGGTCAGCAATGTGTATCAACCTGCCGTCAATGTCTGATGGTGGACAGGTCAGCAATGAGTATCAACCTGTCGTCAGTGTCTGATGGTGTACAGGTCAGCAATGAGTATCAACCTGTCGTCAGTATCTGATGGTGTACAGGTCAGCAATGAGTACCAACCTGTCGTCAATATCTGATGGTGTACATGTCAGCAATGAGTATAAACTTGTCGTCAGTATCTGATGGTTTACAGGTCAACAATGAGTACCAACCTGTCGTCAATACCTGATGGTGTACAGGTCAGCAATGAGTATCAACCTGCCGTCAATGTCTGATGGTGTACAGGTCAGCAATGAGTACCAACCTGCCGTCAATGGCTGATGGTGTACAGGTAAGCAATGAATATCAACCTGGCGTCAATACCTGTAGTGTACAGGTCTGCAATGTGTATCAACCTGTCATCTGTACCTGATGGTGTACAGGTAAGCAATGAGTATCAACCTGTCGTCAATACCTGATGGTGTACAGGTCAGCAATGAGTATCAATCTGCCGTCAATGTCTGATGGTGTACAGGTCAGCAATGAGTATCAACCTGTCGTCAATACCTGGTGGTGTACTGGTCAGCAATGAGTATCAACCTGCCGTCAATGTCTGATGGTGTACAGGTCAGCAATGAGTATCAACCTGTCGTCAATACCTGATGGTGTACAGGTCGGCAATGAGTATCAACCTGTCGTCAATGTCTGATGGTTATAAGATCAGCAATAAGTATCAACCTGTCGTCAGTATCTGATGGTGTACAGGTCAGCAATGAGTACCAACCTGTCGTCAATATCTGATGGTGTACAGGTGAGCAATGAGAATCAACTTGTCGTCAGTATCTGATGGTGTACAGGTCAACAATGAGTACCAACCTGTCGTCAATACCTGATGGTGTACAGGTCAGCAATGAGTATCAACCTGTCGTCAATAACTGATGGTGTACAGGTCAGCAATGAGTATCAACCTGCCGTCAATGTCTGATGGTGTACATGTCAGCAATGAGTATCAACCTGCCGTCAATGTCTGATGGTGTACAGGTCAGCAATGAGTATCAACCTGTCGTCAGTATCTGATGGTGTACAGATCAGCAACGAGTATCAACCTGTCGTCAATGTTTGATGGTGTACAGGGCAGCAATGAGTATCAAAATGCCGTCAATGTCTGATGGTTATCAGGTCAGCAATGAGTATCAACCTGTCGTCAGTATCTGATGGTGTACAGGTGAGCAATGAGTACCAACATGTCGTCAATATCTGATGGTGTACATGTCAGCAATGAGTATCAACTTGTCGTCAGTATCTGATGGTGTACAGGTCAACAATGAGCACCAACCTGTCGTCAATACCTGATGGTGTACAGGTCAGCAATGAGTATCAACCTGCCGTCAATGTCTGATGGTGTACAGGTCAGCAATGAGTACCAACCTGCCGTCAATGGCTGATGGTGTACAGGTCAGCAATGAATATCAACCTGCCGTCAATACCTGATGGTGTACAGGTCTGCAATGTGTATCAACCTGTCATCTGTACCTGATGGTGTACAGGTAAGCAATGAGTATCAACCTGTCGTCAATACCTGATGGTGTACTGGTCAGCAATGAGTATCAACCTGCCGTCAATGTCTGATGGTGTACAGGTCAGCAATGAGTATCAACCTGTCGTCAATACCTGATGGTGTACAGGTCAGCAATGAGTATCAACCTGTCGTCAATGTCTGATGGTTATCAGGTCAGCAATGAGTATCAACCTGTCGTCAGTATCTGATGGTGTACAGGTCAGCAATGAGTACCAACCTGTCGTCAATATCTGATGGTGTACAGGTGAGCAATGAGAATCAACTTGTCGTCAGTATCTGATGGTGTACAGGTCAACAATGAGTACCAACCTGTCGTCAATACCTGATGGTGTACAGGTCAGCAATGAGTATCAACCTGTCGTCAATAACTGATGGTGTACAGGTCAGCAATGAGTATCAACCTGCCGTCAATGTCTGATGGTGTACATGTCAGCAATGAGTATCAACCTGCCGTCAATGTCTGATGGTGTACAGGTCAGCAATGAGTATCAACCTGTCGTCAGTATCTGATGGTGTACAGATCAGCAACGAGTATCAACCTGTCGTCAATGTTTGATGGTGTACAGGTCAGCAATGAGTATCAAAATGCCGTCAATGTCTGATGGTTATCAGGTCAGCAATGAGTATCAACCTGTCGTCAGTATCTGATGGTGTACAGGTGAGCAATGAGTACCAACCTGTCGTCAATATCTGATGGTGTACATGTCAGCAATGAGTATCAACTTGTCGTCAGTATCTGATGGTGTACAGGTCAACAATGAGCACCAACCTGTCGTCAATACCTGATGGTGTACAGGTCAGCAATGAGTATCAACCTGCCGTCAATGTCTGATGGTGTACAGGTCAGCAATGAGTACCAACCTGCCGTCAATGGCTGATGGTGTACAGGTCAGCAATGAATATCAACCTGCCGTCAATACCTGATGGTGTACATGTCTGCAATGTGTATCAACCTGTCATCTGTACCTGATGGTGTACAGGTAAGCAATGAGTATCAACCTGTCGTCAATACCTGATGGTGTACTGGTCAGCAATGAGTATCAACCTGCCGTCAATGTCTGATGGTGTACAGGTCAGCAATGAGTATCAACCTGTCGTCAATACCTGATGGTGTACAGGTCAGCAATGAGTATCAACCTGTCGTCAATGTCTGATGGTTATCAGGTCAGCAATGTGTATCAACCTGTCGTCAGTATCTGATGGTGTCAGGTCAGCAATGAGTACCAACCTGTCGTCAATATCTGATGGTGTACAGGTGAGCAATGAGAATCAACTTGTCGTCAGTATCTGATGGTGTACAGGTCAACAATGAGTACCAACATGTCGTCAATACCTGATGGTGTACAGGAGAGCAATGAGTATCAACCTACCGTCAATGTCTGATGGTGTACAGGTCAGCAATGAGTATCTACCTGCCGTCAATGTCTGATGGTGTACAGGTTAGCAATGAGTATCAACCTGCCGTCAATATCTGATGGTGTACAGGTCAGCAATGAGTATCAACCTGTCGTCAATAACTGATGGTGTACAGGTCAGCAATGAGTATCAACCTGCCGTCAATGTCTGATGGTGTACAGGTCAGCAATGAGTATCAACCTGCCGTCAATGTCTGATGGTGTACAGGTCAGCAATGAGTATCAACCTGTCGTCAGTATCTGATGGTGTACAGATCAGCAACGAGTATCAACCTGTCGTCAATGTCTGATGGTGTACAGGTCAGCAATGAGTATCAAAATGCCGTCAATGTCTGATGGTTATCAGGTCAGCAATGAGTATCAACCTGTCGTCAGTATCTGATAGTGTACAGGTCAGCAATGAGTACCAACCTGTCGTCAATATCTGATGGTGTACAGGTGAGCAATGAGTATCAACTTGTCGTCAGTATCTGATGGTGTACAGGTCAACAATGAGTATCACCTGTCGTCAATAACTGATGGTGTACAGGTCAGCAATGAGTATCAACCTGTCGTCAATGTCTGATGGTGTACAGGTCAGCAATGAGTATCAACCTGCCGTCAATGTCTGATGGTGTACAGGTCAGCAATGAGTATCAACCTGCCGTCAATATCTTATGGTGTACAGGTCAGCAATGAGTATCAACCTGTCGTCAATAACTGATGGTGTACAGGTCAGCAATGAGTATCAACCTGTCGTCAATGTCTGATGGTGTACAGGTCAGCAATGTGTATCAACCTGCCGTCAATGTCTGATGGTGGACAGGTCAGCAATGAGTATCAACCTGTCGTCAGTGTCTGATGGTGTACAGGTCAGCAATGAGTATCAACCTGTCGTCAGTATCTGATGGTGTACAGGTCAGCAATGAGTACCAACCTGTCGTCAATATCTGATGGTGTACATGTCAGCAATGAGTATAAACTTGTCGTCAGTATCTGATGGTTTACAGGTCAACAATGAGTACCAACCTGTCGTCAATAACTGATGGTGTACAGGTCAGCAATGAGTATCAACCTGCCGTCAATGTCTGATGGTGTACAGGTCAGCAATGAGTACCAACCTGCCGTCAATGGCTGATGGTGTACAGGTAAGCAATGAATATCAACCTGGCGTCAATACCTGTAGTGTACAGGTCTGCAATGTGTATCAACCTGTCATCTGTACCTGATGGTGTACAGGTAAGCAATGAGTATCAACCTGTCGTCAATACCTGATGGTGTACAGGTCAGCAATGAGTATCAATCTGCCGTCAATGTCTGATGGTGTACAGGTCAGCAATGAGTATCAACCTGTCGTCAATACCTGATGGTGTACTGGTCAGCAATGAGTATCAACCTGCCGTCAATGTCTGATGGTGTACAGGTCAGCAATGAGTATCAACCTGTCGTCAATACCTGATGGTGTACAGGTCGGCAATGAGTATCAACCTGTCGTCAATGTCTGATGGTTATCAGATCAGCAATGAGTATCAACCTGTCGTCAGTATCTGATGGTGTACAGGTCAGCAATGAGTACCAACCTGTCGTCAATATCTGATGGTGTACAGGTGAGCAATGAGAATCAACTTGTCGTCTGTATCTGATGGTGTACAGGTCAACAATGAGTACCAACCTGTCGTCAATACCTGATGGTGTACAGGTCAGCAATGAGTATCAACCTGTCGTCAATAACTGATGGTGTACAGGTCAGCAATGAGTATCAACCTGCCGTCAATGTCTGATGGTGTACATGTCAGCAATGAGTATCAACCTGCCGTCAATGTCTGATGGTGTACAGGTCAGCAATGAGTATCAACCTGTCGTCAGTATCTGATGGTGTACAGATCAGCAACGAGTATCAACCTGTCGTCAATGTTTGATGGTGTACAGGTCAGCAATGAGTATCAAAATGCCGTCAATGTCTGATGGTTATCAGGTCAGCAATGAGTATCAACCTGTCGTCAGTATCTGATGGTGTACAGGTGAGCAATGAGTACCAACCTGTCGTCAATATCTGATGGTGTACAGGTGAGCAATGAGTATCAACTTGTCGTCAGTATCTGATGGTGTACAGGTCAACAATGAGTATCAACCTGTCGTCAATAACTGATGGTGTACAGGTCAGCAATGAGTATCAACCTGCCGTCAATGTCTGATGGTGTACAGGTCAGCAATGAGTATCAACCTGCCGTCAATGTCTGATGGTGTACAGGTCAGCAATGAGTATCAACCTGCCGTCAATATCTGATGGTGTACAGGTCAGCAATGAGTATCAACCTGTCGTCAATAACTGATGGTGTACAGGTCAGCAATGAGTATCAACCTGTCGTCAATACCTGATGGTGTACAGGTCAGCAATGAGTATCAACCTGTCGTCAATGTCTGATGGTGTACAGGTCAGCAATGAGTATCAACCTGTCTTCAATGTCTGATGGTGTACAGGTCAGCAATGAGTATCAACCTGCCGTCAATGTCTGATGGTGTACAGGTCAGAAATGAGTATCAACATGTCGTCGGTATCTGATGGTGTACAGGTCAGCAATGAGTTTCAACCTGTCGTCAATGTCTGATGGTGTACAGGTCAGCAATGAGTATCAACCTGTCGTCAATACCTGATGGTGTACAGGACAGCAATGAGTATCAACCTTGCCGTCAATGTCTGATAGTGTACAGGTCAGCAATGAGTATCAACCTGCCGTCAATGTCTGATGGTGTACAGGTGAGCAATGAGTATCAACCTGCCGACAATATCTGATGGTGTACAGGTCAGCAATGAGTATCAACCTGTCGTCAATGTCTGATGGTGTACAGGTCAGCAATGAGTATCAACCTGCCGTCAATGTCTGATGGTGTACAGGTCAGAAATGAGTATCAACCTGTCGTCGGTATCTGATGGTGTACAGGTCAGCAATGAGTATCAACCTGTCGTCAATGTCTGATGGTGTACAGGTCAGCAATGAGTATCAACCTGTCGTCAATACCTGATGGTGTACAGGACAGCAATGAGTATCAACCTGCCGTCAATGTCTGATGGTGTACAGGTCAGCAATGAGTATCAACCTGCCGTCAAAGTCTTATGGTGTACAGATCAGCAATGAGTATCAACTGCAGTCAATACCTGATGGTGTACAGGTCAGCAATGAGTAGCAACCTGTCGTCAATGTCTGATGGTGTACAGGTCAGCAATGAGTATCAACCTGTCATCAATGTCTGATGGTGTACTGGTCAGCAATGAGTATCAACCTGTCGTCAGTATCTGATGGTTAACAGTCAGCAATGAGTATCAACCTGTCGTCAATACCTGATGGTGTACATGTCAGCAATGAGCATCAACTTGTCGTCAGTATCTGATGGTGTACAGGTCAACAATGAGTACCAACCTGTCGTCAATACCTGATGGTGTACAGGTCAGCAATGAGTATCAACCTGCCGTCAATGTCTGATGGTGTACAGGTCAGCAATGAGTACCAACCTGCCGTCAATGTCTGATTGTGTACAAGTCAGCAATGAATATCAACCTGCCGTCAATACCTGATGGTGTACAGGTCTGCAATGTGTATCAACCTGTCATCTGTACCTGATGGTGTACAGGTAAGCAATGAGTATCAACCTGTCGTCAATACCTGATGGTGTATTGGTCAGCAATGAGTATCAACCTGCCGTCAATACCTGATGGTGTACAGGTCAGCAATGAGTATCAACCTGTCGTCAATGTCTGATGGTGTACAGGTCAGCAATGAGTATCAACCTGTCGTCAATACCTGATGGTGTACAGGTGAGCAATGAGTATCAACCTGTCGTCAATGTCTGATGGTTATCAGGTCAGCAATGAGTATCAACCTGTCGTCAGTATCTGATGGTGTCAGGTCAGCAATGAGTACCAACCTGTCGTCAATATCTGATGGTGTACAGGTGAGCAATGAGAATCAACTTGTCGTCAGTATCTGATGGTGTACAGGTCAACAATGAGTACCAACATGTCGTCAATACCTGATGGTGTACAGGTCAGCAATGAGTATCAAGCTACCGTCAGTGTCTGATGGTGTACAGGTCAGCAATGAGTATCTACCTGCCGTCAATGTCTGATGGTGTACAGGTTAGCAATGAGTATCAACCTGCCGTCAATATCTGATGGTGTACAGGTCAGCAATGAGTATCAACCTGTCGTCAATAATTGATGGTGTACAGGTCAGCAATGAGTATCAACCTGCCGTCAATGTCTGATGGTGTACAGGTCAGCAATGAGTATCAACCTGCCGTCAATGTCTGATGGTGTACAGGTCAGCAATGAGTATCAACCTGTCGTCAGTATCTGATGGTGTAAAGATCAGCAACGAGTATCAACCTGTCGTCAATGTCTGATGGTGTACAGGTCAGCAATGAGTATCAAAATGCCGTCAATGTCTGATGGTGTACAGGTCAGCAATGAGTATCAAAATGCCGTCAATGTATGATGGTTATCAGGTCAGCAATGAGTATCAACCTGTCGTCAGTATCTGATAGTGTACAGGTCAGCAATGAGTACCAACCTGTCGTCAATATCTGATGGTGTACAGGTGAGCAATGAGTATCAACTTGTCGTCAGTATCTGATGGTGTACAGGTCAACAATGAGTATCAACCTGTCGTCAATAACTGATGGTGTACAGGTCAGCAATGAGTATCAACCTGCCATCAATGTCTGATGGTGTACAGGTCAGCAATGAGTACCAACCTGCCGTCAATAGCTGATGGTGTACAGGTCAGCAATGAATATCAACCTGCCGTCAATACCTGATGGTGTACAGGTCTGCAATGTGTATCAACCTGTCATCTGTACCTGATGGTGTACAGGTAAGCAATGAGTATCAACCTGTCGTCAATACCTGATGGTGTACTGGTCAGCAATGAGTATCAACCTGCCGTCAATACCTGATGGTGTACAGGTCAGCAATGAGTATCAACCTGTCGTCAATGTCTGATGGTGTACAGGTCAGCAATGAGTATCAACCTGTCGTCAATACCTGATGGTGTACAGGTCAGCAATGAGTATCAACCTGTCGTCAATGTCTGATGGTTATCAGGTCAGCAATGAGTATCAACCTGTCGTCAGTATCTGATGGTGTCAGGTCAGCAATGAGTACCAACCTGTCGTCAATATCTGATGGTGTACAGGTGAGCAATGAGAATCAAGTTGTCGTCAGTATCTGATGGTGTACAGGTCAACAATGAGTACCAACATGTCGTCAATACCTGATGGTGTACAGGTCAGCAATGAGTATCGAGCTACCGTCAATGTCTGATGGTGTACAGGTCAGCAATGAGTATCTACCTGCCGTCAATGTCTGATAGTGTACAGGTTAGCAATGAGTATCAACCTGCCGTCAATATCTGATGGTGTACAGGTCAGCAATGAGTATCAACCTGCCGTCAATGTCTGATGGTGTACAGGTCAGCAATGAGTATCAACCTGTCGTCAGTATCTGATGGTGTACAGATCAGCAACGAGTATCAACCTGTCGTCAATGTCTGATGGTGTACAGGTCAGCAATGAGTATCAAAATGCCGTCAATGTCTGATGGTTATCAGGTCAGCAATGAGTATCAACCTGTCGTCAGTATCTGATAGTGTACAGGTCAGCAATGAGTACCAACCTGTCGTCAATATCTGATGGTGTACAGGTTAGCAATGAGTATCAACTTGTCGTCAGTATCTGATGGTGTACAGGTCAACAATGAGTATCACCTGTCGTCAATAACTGATGGTGTACAGGTCAGCAATGAGTATCAACCTGTCGTCAATGTCTGATGGTGTACAGGTCAGCAACGAGTATCAACCTGCCGTCAATGTCTGATGGTGTACAGGTCAGCAATGAGTATCAACCTGCCGTCAATATCTGATGGTGTACAGGTCAGCAATGAGTATCAACCTGTCGTCAATACCTGATGGTGTACAGGTCAGCAATGAGTATCAACCTGTCGTCAATAACTGATGGTGTACAGGTCAGCAATGAGTATCAACCTGCTGTCAATGTCTGATGGTGTACATGTCAGCAATGAGTATCAACCTGCCGTCAATGTCTGATGGTGTACAGGTCAGCAATGAGTATCAACCTGTCGTCAGTATCTGATGGTGTACAGATCAGCAACGAGTATCAACCTGTCGTCAATGTTTGATGGTGTACAGGTCAGCAATGAGTATCAAAATGCCGTCAATGTCTGATGGTGTACAGGTCAGCAATGAGTATCAACCTGCCGTCAATGTCTGATGGTGTACAGGTCAGCAATGAGTATCAACCTGCCGTCAATACCTGATGGTGTACAGGTCAGCAATGAGTATCAACCTGCCGTCAGTATCTGATGGTGTACAGGTGAGCAATGAGTACCAACCTGTCGTCAATATCTGATGGTGTACAGGTGAGCAATGAGTATCAACTTGTCGTCAGTATCTGATGGTGTACAGGTCAACAATGAGTATCAACCTGTCGTCAATAATTGATGGTGTACAGGTCAGCAATGAGTATCAACCTGCCGTCAATGTATGATGGTGTACAGGTCAGCAATGAGTATCAACCTGCCGTCAATGTCTGATGGTGTACAGGTCAGAAATGAGTATCAACCTGCCGTCAATATCTGATGGTGTACAGGTCAGCAATGAGTATCAACCTGTCGTCAATAACTGATGGTGTACAGGTCAGCAATGAGTATCAACCTGTCGTCAATGTCTGATGGTGTACAGGTCAGCAATGTGTATCAACCTGCCGTCAATGTCTGATGGTGGCAGGTCAGCAATGAGTATCAACCTGTCGTCAGTGTCTGATGGTGTACAGGTCAGCAATGAGTATCAACCTGTCGTCAGTATCTGATGGTGTACAGGTCAGCAATGAGTACCAACCTGTCGTCAATATCTGATGGTGTACATGTCAGCAATGAGTATAAACTTGTCGTCAGTATCTGATGGTGTACAGGTCAACAATGAGTACCAACCTGTCGTCAATACCTGATGGTGTACAGGTCAGCAATGAGTATCAACCTGCCGTCAATGTCTGATGGTGTACAGGTCAGCAATGAGTACCAACCTGCCGTCAATGGCTGATGGTGTACAGGTAAGCAATGAATATCAACCTGGCGTCAATACCTGTAGTGTACAGGTCTGCAATGTGTATCAACCTGTCATCTGTACCTGATGGTGTACAGGTAAGCAATGAGTATCAACCTGTCGTCAATACCTGATGGTGTACAGGTCAGCAATGAGTATCAATCTGCCGTCAATGTCTGATGGTGTACAGGTCAGCAATGAGTATCAACCTGCCGTCAATGTCTGATGGTGTACAGGTCAGCAATGAGTATCAACCTGTCGTCAGTATCTGATGGTGTACAGATCAGCAACGAGTATCAACCTGTCGTCAATGTCTGATGGTGTACAGGTCAGCAATGAGTATCAAAATGCCGTCAATGTCTGATGGTTATCAGGTCAGCAAAGAGTATCAACCTGTCGTCAGTATCTGATAGTGTACAGGTCAGCAATGAGTACCAACCTGTCGTCAATATCTGAGGGTGTACAGGTGAGCAATGAGTATCAACTTGTCGTCAGTATCTGATGGTGTACAGGTCAACAATGAGTATCAACCTGTCGTCAATAACTGATGGTGTACAGGTCAGCAATGAGTATCAACCTGTCGTCAATGTCTGATGGTGTACAGGTCAGCAATGAGTATCAACCTGCCGTCAATGTCTGATGGTGTACAGGTCAGCAATGAGTATCAACCTGCCGTCAATATCTGATGGTGTACAGGTCAGCAATTAGTATCAACCTGTCGTCAATAACTGATGGTGTACAGGTCAGCAATGAGTATCAACCTGTCGTCAATGTCTGATGGTGTACAGGTCAGCAATGTGTATCAACCTGCCGTCAATGTCTGATGGTGGACAGGTCAGCAATGAGTATCAACCTGTCGTCAGTGTCTGATGGTGTACAGGTCAGCAATGAGTATCAACCTGTCGTCAGTATCTGATGGTGTACAGGTCAGCAATGAGTACCAACCTGTCGTCAATACCTGATGGTGTACAGGTCAGCAATGAGTATCAATCTGCCGTCAATGTCTGATGGTGTACAGGTCAGCAATGAGTATCAACCTGTCGTCAATACCTGATGGTGTACTGGTCAGCAATGAGTATCAACCTGCCGTCAATGTCTGATGGTGTACAGGTCAGCAATGAGTATCAACCTGTCGTCAATACCTGATGGTGTACAGGTCAGCAATGAGTATCAACCTGTCGTCAATGTCTGATGGTTATCAGATCAGCAATGAGTATCAACCTGTCGTCAGTATCTGATGGTGTACAGGTCAGCAATGAGTACCAACCTGTCGTCAATATCTGATGGTGTACAGGTGAGCAATGAGAATCAACTTGTCGTCAGTATCTGATGGTGTACAGGTCAACAATGAGTACCAACCTGTCGTCAATACCTGATGGTATACAGGTCAGCAATGAGTATCAACCTGTCGTCAATAACTGATGGTGTACAGGTCAGCAATGAGTATCAACCTGCCGTCAATGTCTGATGGTGTACATGTCAGCAATGAGTATCAACCTGCCGTCAATGTCTGATGGTGTACAGGTCAGCAATGAGTATCAACCTGTCGTCAGTATCTGATGGTGTACAGATCAGCAACGAGTATCAACCTGTCGTCAATGTTTGATGGTGTACAGGTCAGCAATGAGTATCAAAATGCCGTCAATGTCTGATGGTGTACAGGTCAGCAATGAGTATCAACCTGCCGTCAATGTCTGATGGTGTACAGGTGAGCAATGAGTACCAACCTGTCGTCAATATCTGATGGTGTACAGGTGAGCAATGAGTATCAACTTGTCGTCAGTATCTGATGGTGTACAGGTCAACAATGAGTATCAACCTGTCGTCAATAATTGATGGTGTACAGGTCAGCAATGAGTATCAACCTGCCGTCAATGTATGATGGTGTACAGGTCAGCAATGAGTATCAACCTGCCGTCAATGTCTGATGGTGTACAGGTCAGAAATGAGTATCAACCTGCCGTCAATATCTGATGGTGTACAGGTCAGCAATGAGTATCAACCTGTCGTCAATAACTGATGGTGTACAGGTCAGCAATGAGTATCAACCTGTCGTCAATACCTGATGGTGTACAGGTCAACAATGAGTATCAACCTGTCGTCAATACCTGATGGTGTACAGGTCAGCAATGAGTATCAACCTGTCGTCAATGTCTGATGGTGTACAGGTCAGCAATGAGTATCAACCTGCCGTCAATGTCTGATGGTGTACAGGTCAGAAATGAGTATCAACCTGTCGTCGGTATCTGATGGTGTACAGGTCAGCAATGAGTATCAACCTGTCGTCAATGTCTGATGGTGTACAGGTCAGCAATGAGTATCAACCTGTCGTCAATACCTGATGGTGTACAGGACAGCAATGAGTATCAACCTCGCCGTCAATGTCTGATAGTGTACAGGTCAGCAATGAGTATCAACCTGCCGTCAAAATCTGATGGTGTACAGATCAGCAATGAGTATCAACCTGCTGTCAATACCTGATGGTGTACAGGTCAGCAATGAGTAGCAACCTGTCGTCAATGTCTGATGGTGTACAGGTCAGCAATGAGTATCAACCTGTCATCAATGTCTGATGGTGTACTGGTCAACAATGAGTATCAACCTGTCGTCAGTATTTGATGGTGTACAGTCAGCAATGAGTATCAACCTGTCGTCAATATCTGATGGTGTACAGGTCAGCAATGAGTATCAACCTGCCGTCAATGTCTGATGGTGTACAGGTCAGCAATGAGTATCAACCTGTCGTCAATACCTGATGGTGTACAGGTCAGCAATGAGTATCAACCTGTCGTCAATGTCTGATGGTGTACAGGTCAGCAATGTGTATCAACCTGCCGTCAATGTCTGATGGTGGACAGGTCAGCAATGAGTATCAACCTGTCGTCAGTGTCTGATGGTGTACAGGTCAGCAATGAGTATCAACCTGTCGTCAGTATCTGATGGTGTACAGGTCAGCAATGAGTACCAACCTGTCGTCAATATCTGATGGTGTACAGGTGAGCAATTAGTATCAACTTGTCGTCAGTATCTGATGCTGTACAGGTCAACAATGAGTATCAACCTGTCGTCAATAACTGATGGTGAACAGGTCAGCAATGTGTATCAACCTGCCGTCAATGTCTGATGGTGTACAGGTCAGCCATGAGTATCAACCTGCCGTCAATGTCTGATGGTGTACAGGTCAGCAATAAGTATCAACCTGCCGTCAATATCTGATGGTGTACAGGTCAGCAATGAGTATCAACCTGTCGTCAATAACTGATGGTGTACAGGTCAGCAATGAGTATCAACCTGTCGTCATTACCTGATGGTGTACAGGTCAGCAATGAGTATCAACCTGTCGTCAATGTCTGATGGTGTACAGGTCAGCAATGAGTATCAACCTGTCGTCAATGTCTGATGGTGTACAGGTCGGCAATGAGTATCAACCTGCCGTCAATGTATGATGGTGTACAGGTCAGAAATGAGTATGAACCTGTCGTCGGTATCTGATGGTGTACAGGTCAGCAATGAGTATCAACCTGTCGTCAATGTCTGATGGTGTACAGGTCAGCAATGAGTATGAACCTGTCGTCAATACCTGATGGTGTACAGGTCAGCAATGAGTATCAACCTGTCGTCAATGTCTGATGGTGTACAGGTCAGCAATGTGTATCAACCTGCCGTCAATGTCTGATGGTGGACAGGTCAGCAATGAGTATCAACCTGTCGTCAGTGTCTGATGGTGTACAGGTCAGCAATGAGTATCAACCTGTCGTCAGTATCTGATGGTGTACAGGTCAGCAATGAGTACCAACCTGTCGTCAATATCTGATGGTGTACATGTCAGCAATGAGTATCAACTTGTCGTCAGTATCTGATGGTGTACAGGTCAACAATGAGTACCAACCTGTCGTCAATACCTGATGGTGTACAAGTCAGCAATGAGTATCAACCTGCCGTCAATGTCTGATGGTGTACAGGTCAGCAATGAGTACCAACCTGCCGTCAATGGCTGATGGTGTACAGGTAAGCAATGAATATCAACCTGCCGTCAATACCTGTAGTGTACAGGTCTGCAATGTGTATCAACCTGTCATCTGTACCTGATGGTGTACAGGTAAGCAATGGGTATCAACCTGTCGTCAGTAGCTGATGGTGTACAGGTCAGCAATGAGAACCAACCTGTCGTCAATATCTGATGGTGTACAGGTGAGCAATGAGAATTAACTCGTCGTCAGTATCTGATGGTTTACAGGTCAACAATGAGTACCAACCTGTCGTGAATACCTGATGGTGTACAGGTCAGCAATGAGTACCAACCTGTCGTGAATACCTGATGGTGTGCAGGTCAGCAATGAGTATCAACCTACCGTCAATGTCTGATGGTGTACAGGTTAGCAATGAGTATCAACCTGCCGTCAATGTCTGATGGTGTACAGGTCAGCAATGAGTATCAACCTGTCGTCAGTATCTGATGGTGTACAGATCAGCAACGAGTATCAAGCTGTCGTTAATGTCTGATGGTGTACAGGTCAGCAATGAGTATCAAAATGCCGTCAATGTCTGATGGTTATCAGGTCAGCAATGAGTATCAACCTGTCGTCAGTATCTGATGGTGTACAGGTCAGCAATGAGTACCAACCTCTCGTCAATATCTGATGGTGTACAGGTGAGCAATGAGAATCAACACGTCGTCAGTATCTGATGGTGTACAGGTCAACAATGAGTACCAACCTGTCGTCAATACCTGATGGTGTACAGGTCAGCAATGAGTATCAACCTGTCGTAAATACCTGATGGTGTACAGGTCAGCAATGAGTATCAACCTACCATCAATGTCTGATGGTGTACAGGTCAGCAATGTGTATCAACCTGCCATCAATGTCTGATGGTGCACTGGTCAGCAATGAGTATCAACCTGTCGTCAGTATCTGATGGTTAACAGTCAGCAATGAGTATCAACCTGTCGTCTATACCTGATGGTGTACATGTCAGCAATGAGCATCAACTTGTCGTCAGTATCTGATGGTGTACAGGTCAACAATGAGTACCAACCTGTCGTCAATACCTGATGGTGTACAGGTCAGCAATGAGTATCAACCTGCCGTCAATGTCTGATGGTGTACAGGTCAGCAATGAGTACCAACCTGCCGTCAATGGCTGATGGTGTACAGGTCAGCAATGAATATCAACCTGCCGTCAATACCTGATGGTGTACAGGTCTGCAATGTGTATCAACCTGTCATCTGTACCTGATGGTGTACAGGTAAGCAATGAGTATCAACCTGTCGTCAATACCTGATGGTGTACTGGTCAGCAATGAGTATCAACCTGCCGTCAATGTCTGATGGTGTACAGGTCAGCAATGAGTATCAACCTGTCGTCAATACCTGATGGTGTACAGGTCAGCAATGAGTATCAACCTGTCGTCAATGTCTGATGGTTATCAGGTTAGCAATGAGTATCAACCTGTCGTCAATACCTGATGGTGTACAGGTCAGCAATGAGTATCAACCTGTCGTCAATGTCTGATGGTTATCAGGTCAGCAATGAGTATCAACCTGTCGTCAGTATCTGATGGTGTCAGGTCAGCAATGAGTACCAACCTGTCGTCAATATCTGATGGTGTACAGGTGAGCAATGAGAATCAACTTGTCGTCAGTATCTGATGGTGTACAGGTCAACAATGAGTACCAACATGTCGTCAATACCTGATGGTGTACAGGTCAGCAATGAGTATCAACCTACCGTCAATGTCTGATGGTGTACAGGTCAGCAATGAGTATCTACCTGCCGTCAATGTCTGATGGTGTACAGGTTAGCAATGAGTATCAACCTGCCGTCAATATCTGATGGTGTACAGGTCAGCAATGAGTATCAACCTGTCGTCAATAACTGATGGTGTACAGGTCAGCAATGAGTATCAACCTGCCGTCAATGTCTGATGGTGTACAGGTCAGCAATGAGTATCAACCTGCCGTCAATGTCTGATGGTGTACAGGTCAGCAATGAGTATCAACCTGTCGTCAGTATCTGATGGTGTACAGATCAGCAACGAGTATCAACCTGTCGTCAATGTCTGATGGTGTACAGGTCAGCAATGAGTATCAAAATGCCGTCAATGTCTGATGGTTATCAGGTCAGCAATGAGTATCAACCTGTCGTCAGTATCTGATAGTGTACAGGTCAGCAATGAGTACCAACCTGTCGTCAATATCTGATGGTGTACAGGTGAGCAATGAGTATCAACTTGTCGTCAGTATCTGATGGTGTACAGGTCAACAATGAGTATCAACCTGCCGTCAATATCTGATGGTGTACAGGTCAGCAATGAGTATCAACCTGTCGTCAATAACTGATGGTGTACAGGTGAGCAATGAGTATCAACCTGTCGTCAATGTCTGATGGTGTACAGGTCAGCAATGTGTATCAACCTGCCGTCAATGTCTGATGGTGGACAGGTCAGCAATGAGTATCAACCTGTCGTCAGTGTCTGATGGTGTACAGGTCAGCAATGAGTATCAACCTGTCGTCAGTATCTGATGGTGTACAGGTCAGCAATGAGTACCAACCTGTCGTCAATATCTGATGGTGTACATGTCAGCAATGAGTATAAAGTTGTAGTCAGTATCTGATGGTGTACAGGTCAGCAATGAGTACCAACCTGTCGTCAATACCTGATGGTGTACAGGTCAGCAATGAGTATCAACCTGCCGTCAATGTCTGATGGTGTACAGGTCAGCAATGAGTACCAACCTGCCGTCAATGGCTGATGGTGTACAGGTAAGCAATAAATATCAACCTGGCGTCAATACCTGCAGTGTACAGGTCTGCAATGTGTATCAACCTGTCATATGTACCTGATGGTGTACAGGTAAGCAATGAGTATCAACCTGTCGTCAATACCTGATGGTGTACAGGTCAGCAATGAGTATCAATCTGCCGTCAATGTCTGATGGTGTACAGGTCAGCAATGAGTATCAACCTGTCGTCAATACCTGATGGTGTACTGGTCAGCAATGAGTATCAACCTGCCGTCAATGTCTGATGGTGTACAGGTCAGCAATGAGTATCAACCTGTCGTCAATACCTGATGGTGTACAGGTCAGCAATGAGTATCAACCTGTCGTCAATGTCTGATGGTTATCAGATCAGCAATGAGTATCAACCTGTCGTCAGTATCTGATGGTGTACAGGTCAGCAATGAGTACCAACCTGTCGTCAATATCTGATGGTGTACAGGTGAGCAATGAGAATCAACTTGTCGTCAGTATCTGATGGTGTACAGGTCAACAATGAGTACCAACCTGTCGTCATTACCTGATGGTGTACAGGTCAGCAATGAGTATCAACCTGTCGTCAATAACTGATGGTGTACAGGTCAGCAATGAGTATCAACCTGCCGTCAATGTCTGATGGTGTACATGTCAGCAATGAGTATCAACCTGCCGTCAATGTCTGATGGTGTACAGGTCAGCAATGAGTATCAACCTGTCGTCAGTATCTGATGGTGTACAGATCAGCAACGAGTATCAACCTGTCGTCAATGTTTGATGGTGTACAGGTCAGCAATGAGTATCAAAATGCCGTCAATGTCTGATGGTTATCAGGTCAGCAATGAGTATCAACCTGTCGTCAGTATCTGATGGTGTACAGGTCAGCAATGAGTACCAACCTGTCGTCAATATCTGATGGTGTACAGGTGAGCAATGAGTATCAACTTGTCCTCAGTATCTGATGGTGTACAGGTCAACAATGAGTATCAACCTGTCGTCAATAACTGATGGTGTACAGGTCAGCAATGAGTATCAACCTGCCGTCAATGTATGATGGTGTACAGGTCAGCAATGAGTATCAACCTGCCGTCAATGTCTGATGGTGTACAGGTCAGCAATGAGTATCAACCTGCCGTCAATATCTGATGGTGTACAGGTCAGCAATGAGTATCAACCTGTCGTCAATAACTGATGGTGTACAGGTCAGCAATGAGTATCAACCTGTCGTCAATACCTGATGGTGTACAGGTCAGCAATGAGTATCAACCTGTCGTCAATGTCTGATGGTGTACAGGTCAGCAATGAGTATCAACCTGTCGTCAATGTCTGATGGTGTACAGGTCAGCAATGAGTATCAACCTGCCGTCAATGTCTGATGGTGTACAGGTCAGAAATGAGTATCAACCTGTCGTCGGTATCTGATGGTGTACAGGTCAGCAATGAGTATCAACCTGTCGTCAATGTCTGATGGTGTACAGGTCAGCAATGAGTATCAACCTGTCGTCAATACCTGATGGTGTACAGGACAGCAATGAGTATCAACCTCGCCGTCAATGTCTGATAGTGTACAGGTCAGCAACGAGTATCAACCTGCCGTCAAAATCTGATGGTGTACAGATCAGCAATGAGTATCAACCTGCTGTCAATACCTGATGGTGTACAGGTCAGCAATGAGTAGCAACCTGTCGTCAATGTCTGATGGTGTACAGGTCAGCAATGAGTATCAACCTGTCATTAATGTCTGATGGTGTACTGGTCAGCAATGAGTATCAACCTGTCGTCAGTATTTGATGGTGTACAGTCAGCAATGAGTATCAACCTGTCGTCAATATCTGATGGTGTACAGGTCAGCAATGAGTATCAACCTGCCGTCAATGTCTGATGGTGTACAGGTCAGCAATGAGTATCAACCTGTCGTCAATACCTGATGGTGTACAGGTCAGCAATGAGTATCAACCTGTCGTGAATGTCTGATGGTGTACAGGTCAGCAATGTGTATCAACCTGCCGTCAATGTCTGATGGTGGACAGGTCAGCAATGAGTATCAACCTGTCGTCAGTGTCTGATGGTGTACAGGTCAGCAATGTGTATCAACCTGTCGTCAGTATCTGATGGTGTACAGGTCAGCAATGAGTACCAACCTGTCGTCAATATCTGATGGTGTACAGGTGAGCAATTAGTATCAACTTGTCGTCAGTATCTGATGCTGTACAGGTCAACAATGAGTATCAACCTGTCGTCAATAACTGATGGTGAACAGGTCAGCAATGTGTATCAACCTGCCGTCAATGTCTGATGGTGTACAGGTCAGCCATGAGTATCAACCTGCCGTCAATGTCTGATGGTGTACAGGTCAGCAATGAGTATCAACCTGTCGTCAATGTCTGATGGTGTACAGGTCAGCAATGAGTATCAACCTGCCGTCAATGTATGATGGTGTACAGGTCAGAAATGAGTATCAACCTGTCGTCGGTATCTGATGGTGTACAGGTCAGCAATGAGTATCAACCTGTCGTCAATACCTGATGGTGTACAGGTCAGCAATGAGTATCAACCTGTCGTCAATGTCTGATGGTGTACAGGTCAGCAATGTGTATCAACCTGCCGTCAATGTCTGATGGTGGACAGGTCAGCAATGAGTATCAACATGTCGTCAGTGTCTGATGGTGTACAGGTCAGCAATGAGTACCAACCTGTCGTCAATATCTGATGGTGTACATGTCAGCAATGAGTATCAACTTGTCGTCAGTATCTGATGGTGTACAGGTCAACAATGAGTACCAACCTGTCGTCAATACCTGATGGTGTACAGGTCAGCAATGAGTATCAACCTGCCGTCAATGTCTGATGGTGTACAGGTCAGCAATGAGTACCAACCTGCCGTTAATGGCTGATGGTGTACAGGTAAGCAATGAATATCAACCTGCCGTCAATACCTGTAGTGTACAGGTCTGCAATGTGTATCAACCTGTCATCTGTACCTGATGGTGTACAGGTAAGCAATGAGTATCAACCTGTCGTCAGTAGCTGATGGTGTACAGGTCAGCAATGAGAACCAACCTGTCGTCAATATCTGATGGTGTACAGGTGAGCAATGAGAATCAACTCGTCGTCAGTATCTGATGGTGTACAGGTCAACAATGAGTACCAACCTGTCGTGAATACCTGATGGTGTACAGGTCAGCAATGAGTACCAACCTGTCGTGAATACCTGATGGTGTGCAGGTCAGCAATGAGTATCAACCTACCGTCAATGTCTGATGGTGTACAGGTCAGCAATGAGTATCAACCTGCCGTCAATGTCTGATGGTGTACAGGTTAGCAATGAGTATCAACCTGCCGTCAATATCTGATGGTGTACAGGTCAGCAATGAGTATCAACCTGTCGTCAATAACTGATGGTGTACAGGTCAGCAATGAGTATCAACCTGCCGTCAATGTCTGATGGTGTACAGGTCAGCAATGAGTATCAACCTGCCGTCAATGTCTGATGGTGTACAGGTCAGCAATGAGTATCAACCTGTCGTCAGTATCTGATGGTGTACAGATCAGCAACGAGTATCAACCTGTCGTTAATGTCTGATGGTGTACAGGTCAGCAATGAGTATCAAAATGCCGTCAATGTCTGATGGTTATCAGATCAGCAATGAGTATCAACCTGTCGTCAGTATCCGATGGTGTACAGGTCAGCAATGAGTACCAACCTGTCGTCAATATCTGATGGTGTACAGGTGAGCAATGAGAATCAACACGTCGTCAGTATCTGATGGTGTACAGGTCAACAATGAGTACCAACCTGTCGTCAATACCTGATGGTGTACAGGTCAGCAATGAGTATCAACCTGTCGTAAATACCTGATGGTGTACAGGTCAGCAATGAGTATCAACCTACCGTCAATGTCTGATGGTGTACAGGTCAGCAATGAATATCAACCTGCCGTCAATGTCTGATGGTGTACAGGTTAGCAATGAGTATCAACCTGCCGTCAATATATGATGGTGTACAGGTCAGCAATGAGTATCAACCTGTCGTCAATAACTGATGGTGTACAGTTCAACAATGAGTAGCAACCTGCCGTCACTGTCTGATGGTGTACAGGTCAGCAATGAGTATCAACCTGCCGTCAATGTATGATGGTGTACAGGTCAGCAATGAGTATCAACCTGTCGTCAGTATCTGATGGTGTACAAATCAACAACGAGTATCAACCTGTCGTCAATGTCTGATGGTGTACAGGTCAGCAATGAGTATCAAAATGCCGTCAATGCCTGATGGTTATCAGGTAAGCAATGAGTATCAACCTGTCGTCAATATCTGATGGTGTACAGGTGAGCAATGAGTATCAACCTGTCGTCAATAACTGATGGTGTACAGGTCAGCAATGAGTATCAACCTGTCGTCAAAACCTGATGGTGTACAGGTCAGCAATGAGTATCAACCTGTCGTCAATGTCTGATGGTGTACAGGTCAGCAATGAGTATCAACCTGCCGTCAAAATCTGATGGTGTACAGATCAGCAATGAGTATCAACCTGCTGTCAATACCTGATGGTGTACAGGTCAGCAATGAGTAGCAATCTGTCGTCAATGTCTGATGGTGTACTGGTCAGCAATGAGTATCAACCTGTCGTCAGTATCTGATGGTGTACAGGTCAGCAATGAGTATCAACCTGCCGTCAAAATCTGATGGTGTACAGATCAGCAATGAGTATCAACCTGCTGTCAATACCTGATGGTGTACAGGTCAGCAATGAGTATCAACCTGCCGTCAATGTCTGATGGTGTACAGGTCAGCAATGAGTATCAACCTGTCGTCAATACCTGATGGTGTACAGGTCAGCAATGAGTATCAACCTGTCGTCAATGTCTGATGGTGTACAGGTGAGCAATGTGTATCAACCTGCCGTCAATGTCTGATGGTGGACAGGTCAGCAATGAGTATCAACCTGTCGTAAGTGTCTGATGGTGTACAGGTCAGCAATGAGTATCAACCTGTCGTCAGTATCTGATGGTGTACAGGTCAGCAATGAGTACCAACCTGTCGTCAATGTCTGATGGTTTACAGGTCAGCAATGAGTATCAACCTACCGTCAATGTCTGATGAAGTACAGGTCAGCAATGAGTATCAACCTGCCGTCAATGTCTGATGGTGTACAGGTTAGCAATGAGTATCAACCTGCCGTCAATATCTGATCGTGTACAGGTCAGCAATGAGTATCAACCTGTCGTCAATGTCTGATGGTGTACTGGTCAGCAATGAGTATCAACCTGTCGTCAGTATCTGATGGTGTACAGGTCAGCAATGAGTATCAACCTGCCGTCAATGTCTGATGGTGTACAGGTCAGCAATGAGTATCAACCTGTCGTCAATACCTGATGGTGTACAGGTCAGCAATGAGTATCAACCTGTCGTCAGTATCTGATGGTGTACAGGTCAGCAATGAGTACCAACCTGTCGTCAATGTCTGATGGTGTACAGCTCAGCAATGAGTATCAACCTGCCGTCAATGTCTGATGGTGTACAGGTCAGCAATGAGTATCAACCTGCCGTCAATGTCTGATGGTGTACAGGTCAGCAATGAGTATCAACCTGTCGTCAGTATCTCATGGTGTACAGATCAGCAACGAGTATCAACCTGTCGTCAATGTCTGATGGTGTACAGGTCAGCAATGAGTATCAAAATGCCGTCAATATCTGATGGTTATCAGGTCAGCAATGAGTATCAACCTGTCGTCAATATCTGATGGTGTAGAGGTCAGCAATGAGTACCAACCTGTCCTCAATATCTGATGGTGTACAGGTGAGCAATGAGTATCAACTTGTCGTCAGTATCTGATGGTGTACAGGTCAACAATGAGTATCAACCTGTCGTCAATAACTGATGGTGTACAGGTCAGCAATGAGTATCAACCTGCCGTCAATGTCTGATGGTGTACAGGTCAGCAATGAGTATCAACCTGTCATCAATGTCTGATGGTGTACTGGTCAGCAATGAGTATCAACCTGTCGTCAGTATCTGATGGTGTACAGGTCAGCAATGAGTATCAACCTGCCGTCAATGTCTGATGGTGTACAGGTCAGCAATGAGTATCAATCTGTCGTCAATACCTGATGGTGTACAGGTCAGCAATGAGTATCAACCTGTCGTCAATGTCTGATGGTGTACAGGTCAGCAATGTGTATCAACCTGCCGTCAATGTCTGATGGTGGACAGGTCAGCAATGAGTATCAACCTGTCGTAAGTGTCTGATGGTGTACAGGTCAGCAATGAGTACCAACCTGTCGTCAATGTCTGATGGTGTACAGGTCAGCAATGAGTATCAACCTACCGTCAATGTCTGATGGTGTACAGGTCAGCAATGAGTATCAACTTGTCGTCAGTATCTGATGGTGTACAGGTCAGCAATGAGTATCAACCTGTCGTCAGTATCTGATGGTGTACAGGTCAGCAATGAGTACCAACCTGTCGTCAATGTCTGATGGTGTACAGGTCAGCAATGAGTATCAACCTACCGTCAATGTCTGATGATGTACAGGTCAGCAATGAGTATCAACCTGCCGTCAATCTCTGATGGTGTACAGGTTAGCAATGAGTATCAACCTGTCATCAATGTCTGATGGTGTATAGGTCAGCAATGAGTATCAACCTGTCGTCAATACCTGATGTTGTACAGGTCAGCAATGAGTATAAACCTGTCGTCAATACCTTATGGTGTACAGGTCAGCAATGTGTAACAACCTGCCGTTAATCTCTGATGGTGTACAGGTCAGCAATAAGTATCAACCTGTCGTCAATGTGTGATTGTTATCAGGTCTGCAATGAGTATCAACCTGTCGTCAGTATCTGATGGTGTAGAGGTCAGCAATGAGTACCAACCTGTCCTCAATATCTGATGGTGTACAGGTGAGCAATGAGTATCAACTTGTCGTCAGTATCTGATGGTGTACAGGTCAACAATGAGTATCAACCTGTCGTCAATAACTGATGGTGTACAGGTCAGCAATGAGTATCAACCTGCCGTCAATGTCTGATAGTGTACAGGTCAGCAATTAGTATCAACCTGCCGTCAATGTCTGATGGTGTACAGGTCAGCAATGAGTATCAACCTGTCGTCCATAACTGATGGTGTACAGGTCAGCAATGAGTATCAACCTGTCGTCAATACCTGATGGTGTACAGGTCAGCAATGAGTATCAACCAGTCGTCAATGTCTGATGGTGTACAGGTCAGCAATGAGTATCAACCTGTCGTCAATGTCTGATGGTGTACAGGTAAGCAATGAGTATCAACCTGCCGTCAATGTCTGATGGTGTACAGGTCAGAAATGAGTATCAACCTGTCGTCGGTATCTGATGGTGTACAGGTCAGCAATGAATATCAACCTGTCGTCAATGTCTGATGGTGTACAGGTCAGCAATGAGTATCAACCTGTCGTCAATACCTGATGGTGTACAGGACAGCAATGAGTATCAACCTGCCGTCAAAGTCTGATGGTGTACATATCAGCAATGAGTACCAACCTGTCGTCAATATCTGATGGTGTACAGGTGAGCAATGAGAATCAACACGTCGTCAGTATCTGATGGTGTACAGCTCAACAATGAGTACCAACCTGTCGTCAATACCTGATGGTGTACAGGTCAGCAATGTGTATCAACCTGTCGTCAATACCTGATGGTGTACAGGTCAGCAATGAGTATCAACCTGTCGTAAATACCTGATGGTGTACAGGTCAGCAATGAGTATCAACCTACCGTCAATGTCTGATGGTGTACAGGTCAGCAATGAATATCAACCTGCCGTCAATGTCTGATGGTGTACAGGTTAGCAATGAGTATCAACCTGCCGTCAATATATGATGGTGTACAGGTCAGCAATGAGTATCAACCTGTCGTCAATAACTGATGGTGTACAGTTCAACAATGAGTAGCAACCTGCCGTCACTGCCTGATGGTGTACAGGTCAGCAATGAGTATCAACCTGCCGTCAATGTATGATGGTGTACAGGTCAGCAATGAGTATCAACCTGTCGTCAGTATCTGATGGTGTACAAATCAACAACGAGTATCAACCTGTCGTCAATGTCTGATGGTGTACAGGTCAGCAATGAGTATCAAAATGCCGTCAATGCCTGATGGTTATCAGGTAAGCAATGAGTATCAACCTGTCGTCAGTATCTGATGGTTTACAGGTCAGCAATGAGTACCAACCTGTCGTCAATATCTGATGGTGTACAGGTGAGCAATGAGTATCAACCTGTCGTCAATAACTGATGGTGTACAGGTCAGCAATGAGTATCAACCTGCCGTCAAAATCTGATGGTGTACAGATCAGCAATGAGTATCAACCTGCTGTCAATACCTGATGGTGTACAGGTCAGCAATGAGTAGCAATCTGTCGTCAATGTCTGATGGTGTACAGGTCAGCAATGAGTATCAACCTGTCATCAATGTCTGATGGTGTACTGGTCAGCAATGAGTATCAACCTGTCGTCAGTATCTGATGGTGTACAGGTCAGCAATGAGTATCAACCTGCCGTCAATGTCTGATGGTGTACAGGTCAGCAATGAGTATCAACCTGTCGTCAATACCTGATGGTGTACAGGTCAGCAATGAGTATCAACCTGTCGTCAATGTCTGATGGTGTACAGGTCAGCAATGTGTATCAACCTGCCGTCAATGTCTGATGGTGGACAGGTCAGCAATGAGTATCAACCTGTCGTAAGTGTCTGATGGTGTACAGGTCAGCAATGAGTATCAACCTGTCGTCAGTATCTGATGGTGTATTGGTCAGCAATGAGTACCAACCTGTCGTCAATGTCTGATGGTTTACAGGTCAGCAATGAGTATCAACCTACCGTCAATGTCTGATGAAGTACAGGTCAGCAATGAGTATCAACCTGCCGTCAATGTCTGATGGTGTACAGGTTAGCAATGAGTATCAACCTGCCGTCAATATCTGATCGTGTACAGGTCAGCAATGAGTATCAACCTGTCGTCAATGTCTGATGGTGTACTGGTCAGCAATGAGTATCAACCTGTCGTCAGTATCTGATGGTGTACAGGTCAGCAATGAGTATCAACCTGCCGTCAATGTCTGATGGTGTACAGGTCAGCAATGAGTATCAACCTGTCGTCAATACCTGATGGTGTACAGGTCAGCAATGAGTATCAACCTGTCGTCAGTATCTGATGGTGTACAGGTCAGCAATGTGTACCAACCTGTCGTCAATGTCTGATGGTGTACAGCTCAGCAATGAGTATCAACCTGCCGTCAATGTCTGATGGTGTACAGGTCAGCAATGAGTATCAACCTGCCGTCAATGTCTGATGGTGTACAGGTCAGCAATGAGTATCAACCTGTCGTCAGTATATCATGGTGTACAGATCAGCAACGAGTATCAACCTGTCGTCAATGTCTGATGGTGTACAGGTCAGCAATGAGTATCAAAATGCCGTCAATATCTGATGGTTATCAGGTCAGCAATGAGTATCAACCTGTCGTCAGTATCTGATGGTGTAGAGGTCAGCAATGAGTACCAACCTGTCCTCAATATCTGATGGTGTACAGGTGAGCAATGAGTATCAACTTGTCGTCAGTATCTGATGGTGTACAGGTCAACAATGAGTATCAACCTGTCGTCAATAACTGATGGTGTACAGGTCAGCAATGAGTATCAACCTGCCGTCAATGTCTGATGGTGTACAGGTCAGCAATGAGTATCAACCTGTCATCAATGTCTGATGGTGTACTGGTCAGCAATGAGTATCAACCTGTCGTCAGTATCTGATGGTGTACAGGTCAGCAATGAGTATCAACCTGCCGTCAATGTCTGATGGTGTACAGGTCAGCAATGAGTATCAACCTGTCGTCAATACCTGATGGTGTACAGGTCAGCAATGAGTATCAACCTGTCGTCAATGTCTGATGGTGTACAGGTCAGCAATGTGTATCAACCTGCCGTCAATGTCTGATGGTGGACAGGTCAGCAATGAGTATCAACCTGTCGTAAGTGTCTGATGGTGTACAGGTCAGCAATGAGTATCAACCTGTCGTCAGTATCTGATGGTGTACAGGTCAGCAATGAGTACCAACCTGTCGTCAATGTCTGATGGTGTACAGGTCAGCAATGAGTATCAACCTACCGTCAATGTCTGATGATGTACAGGTCAGCAATGAGTATCAACCTGCCGTCAATGTCTGATGGTGTACAGGTTAGCAATGAGTATCAACCTGCCGTCAATATCTGATGGTGTACAGGTCAGCAATGAGTATCAACCTGTCGTCAATAACTGATGGTGTACAGCTCAGCAATGAGTATCAACCTGCCGTCAATGTCTGATGGTGTACAGGTCAGCAATGAGTATCAACCTGTCGTCAGTATCTGATGGTGTACAGATCAGCAACGAGTATCAACCTGACGTGAATGTCTGATGGTGTACAGGTAAGCAATGAGTATCAACCTGTCATCAATGTCTGATGGTGTATAGGTCAGCAATGAGTATCAACCTGTCGTCAATACCTGATGTTGTACAGGTCAGCAATGAGTATAAACCTGTCGTCAATACCTTATGGTGTACAGGTCAGCAATGTGTAACAACCTGTCGTCAATGTGTGATTGTTATCAGGTCAGCAATGAGTATCAACCTGTCGTCAGTATCTGATGGTGTAGAGGTCAGCAATGAGTACCAACCTGTCCTCAATATCTGATGGTGTACAGGTGAGCAATGAGTATCAACTTGTCGTCAGTATCTGATGGTGTACAGGTCAACAATGAGTATCAACCTGTCGTCAATAACTGATGGTGTACAGGACAGCAATGAGTATCAACCTGCCGTCAATGTCTGATAGTGTACAGGTCAGCAATTAGTATCAACCTGCCGTCAATGTCTGATGGTGTACAGGTCAGCAATGAGTATCAACCTGTCGTCAATAACTGATGGTGTACAGGTCAGCAATGAGTATCAACCTGCCGTCAATGTCTGATGGTGTACAGGTAAGCAATGAGTATCAACCTGCCGTCAATGTCTGATGGTGTACAGGTCAGAAATGAGTATCAACCTGTCGTCGGTATCTGATGGTGTACAGGTCAGCAATGAATATCAACCTGTCGTCAATGTCTGATGGTGTACAGGTCAGCAATGAGTATCAACCTGTCGTCAATACCTGATGGTGCACAGGACAGCAATGAGTATCAACCTGCCGTCAACGTCTGATGGTGTACAGGTCAGCAATGAGTATCAACCTGCCGTCAAAGTCTGATGGTGTACAGATCAGCAATGTGTATCAACCTGCTGTCAATACCTGATGGTGTACAGGTCAGCAATGAGTAGCAACCTGTCGTCAGTATCTGATGGTGTACAGGTCAGCAATGAGTACCAACCTGTCGTCAATGTCTGATGGTGTACAGGTCAGCAATGAGTATCAACCTACCGTCAATGTCTGATGATGTACAGGTCAGCAATGAGTATCAACCTGCCGTCAATGTCTGATGGTGTACAGGTTAGCAATGAGTATCAACCTGCCGTCAATATCTGATGGTGTACAGGTCAGCAATGAGTATCAACCTGTCGTCAATAACTGATGGTGTACAGCTCAGCAATGAGTATCAACCTGCCGTCAATGTCTGATGGTGTACAGGTCAGCAATGAGTATCAACCTGCCGTCAATGTCTGATGGTGTACAGGTCAGCAATGAGTATCAACCTGTCGTCAGTATCTGATGGTGTACAGATCAGCAACGAGTATCAACCTGTCGTCAATGTCTGATGGTGTACAGGTCAGCAATGAGTATCAAAATGCCGTCAATGTCTGATGGTTATCAGGTCAGCAATGAGTATCAACCTGTCGTCAGTATCTGATGGTGTAGAGGTCAGCAATGAGTACCAACCTGTCCTCAATATCTGATGGTGTACAGGTGAGCAATGAGTATCAACTTGTCGTCAGTATCTGATGGTGTACAGGTCAACAATGAGTATCAACCTGTCGTCAATAACTGATGGTGTACAGGTCAGCAATGAGTATCAACCTGCCGTCAATGTCTGATGGTGTACAGGTCAGCAATGAGTATCAACCTGTCGTCAATAACTGATGGTGTACAGGTCAGCAATGAGTATCAACCTGTCGACAATACCTGATGGTGTACAGGTCAGCAATGAGTATCAACCAGTCGTCAATGTCTGATGGTGTACAGGTCAGCAATGAGTATCAACCTGTCGTCAATGTCTGATGGTGTACAGGTCAGCAATGAGTATCAACCTGCCGTCAATGTCTGATGGTGTACAGGTCAGAAATGAGTATCAACCTGTCGTCGGTATCTGATGGTGTACAGGTCAGCAATGAATATCAACCTGTCGTCAATGTCTGATGGTGTACAGGTCAGCAATGAGTATCAACCTGTCGTCAATACCTGATGGTGCACAGGACAGCAATGAGTATCAACCTGCCGTCAACGTCTGATGGTGTACAGGTCAGCAATGAGTATCAACCTGCCGTCAAAGTCTGATGGTGTACAGATCAGCAATGTGTATCAACCTGCTGTCAATACCTGATGGTGTACAGGTCAGCAATGAGTAGCAACCTGTCGTCAGTATCTGATGGTGTACAGGTCAGCAATGTGTACCAACCTGTCGTCAATGTCTGATGGTGTACAGCTCAGCAATGAGTATCAACCTGCCGTCAATGTCTGATGGTGTACAGGTCAGCAATGAGTATCAACCTGCCGTCAATGTCTGATGGTGTACAGGTCAGCAATGAGTATCAACCTGTCGTCAGTATATCATGGTGTACAGATCAGCAACGAGTATCAACCTGTCGTCAATGTCTGATGGTGTACAGGTCAGCAATGAGTATCAAAATGCCGTCAATATCTGATGGTTATCAGGTCAGCAATGAGTATCAACCTGTCGTCAGTATCTGATGGTGTAGAGGTCAGCAATGAGTACCAACCTGTCCTCAATATCTGATGGTGTACAGGTGAGCAATGAGTATCAACTTGTCGTCAGTATCTGATGGTGTACAGGTCAACAATGAGTATCAACCTGTCGTCAATAACTGATGGTGTACAGGTCAGCAATGAGTATCAACCTGCCGTCAATGTCTGATGGTGTACAGGTCAGCAATGAGTATCAACCTGTCATCAATGTCTGATGGTGTACTGGTCAGCAATGAGTATCAACCTGTCGTCAGTATCTGATGGTGTACAGGTCAGCAATGAGTATCAACCTGCCGTCAATGTCTGATGGTGTACAGGTCAGCAATGAGTATCAACCTGTCGTCAATACCTGATGGTGTACAGGTCAGCAATGAGTATCAACCTGTCGTCAATGTCTGATGGTGTACAGGTCAGCAATGTGTATCAACCTGCCGTCAATGTCTGATGGTGGACAGGTCAGCAATGAGTATCAACCTGTCGTAAGTGTCTGATGGTGTACAGGTCAGCAATGAGTATCAACCTGTCGTCAGTATCTGATGGTGTACAGGTCAGCAATGAGTACCAACCTGTCGTCAATGTCTGATGGTGTACAGGTCAGCAATGAGTATCAACCTACCGTCAATGTCTGATGATGTACAGGTCAGCAATGAGTATCAACCTGCCGTCAATGTCTGATGGTGTACAGGTTAGCAATGAGTATCAACCTGCCGTCAATATCTGATGGTGTACAGGTCAGCAATGAGTATCAACCTGTCGTCAATAACTGATGGTGTACAGCTCAGCAATGAGTATCAACCTGCCGTCAATGTCTGATGGTGTACAGGTCAGCAATGAGTATCAACCTGTCGTCAGTATCTGATGGTGTACAGATCAGCAACGAGTATCAACCTGACGTGAATGTCTGATGGTGTACAGGTAAGCAATGAGTATCAACCTGTCATCAATGTCTGATGGTGTATAGGTCAGCAATGAGTATCAACCTGTCGTCAATACCTGATGTTGTACAGGTCAGCAATGAGTATAAACCTGTCGTCAATACCTTATGGTGTACAGGTCAGCAATGTGTAACAACCTGTCGTCAATGTGTGATTGTTATCAGGTCAGCAATGAGTATCAACCTGTCGTCAGTATCTGATGGTGTAGAGGTCAGCAATGAGTACCAACCTGTCCTCAATATCTGATGGTGTACAGGTGAGCAATGAGTATCAACTTGTCGTCAGTATCTGATGGTGTACAGGTCAACAATGAGTATCAACCTGTCGTCAATAACTGATGGTGTACAGGACAGCAATGAGTATCAACCTGCCGTCAATGTCTGATAGTGTACAGGTCAGCAATTAGTATCAACCTGCCGTCAATGTCTGATGGTGTACAGGTCAGCAATGAGTATCAACCTGTCGTCAATAACTGATGGTGTACAGGTCAGCAATGAGTATCAACCTGCCGTCAATGTCTGATGGTGTACAGGTAAGCAATGAGTATCAACCTGCCGTCAATGTCTGATGGTGTACAGGTCAGAAATGAGTATCAACCTGTCGTCGGTATCTGATGGTGTACAGGTCAGCAATGAATATCAACCTGTCGTCAATGTCTGATGGTGTACAGGTCAGCAATGAGTATCAACCTGTCGTCAATACCTGATGGTGCACAGGACAGCAATGAGTATCAACCTGCCGTCAACGTCTGATGGTGTACAGGTCAGCAATGAGTATCAACCTGCCGTCAAAGTCTGATGGTGTACAGATCAGCAATGTGTATCAACCTGCTGTCAATACCTGATGGTGTACAGGTCAGCAATGAGTAGCAACCTGTCGTCAGTATCTGATGGTGTACAGGTCAGCAATGAGTACCAACCTGTCGTCAATGTCTGATGGTGTACAGGTCAGCAATGAGTATCAACCTACCGTCAATGTCTGATGATGTACAGGTCAGCAATGAGTATCAACCTGCCGTCAATGTCTGATGGTGTACAGGTTAGCAATGAGTATCAACCTGCCGTCAATATCTGATGGTGTACAGGTCAGCAATGAGTATCAACCTGTCGTCAATAACTGATGGTGTACAGCTCAGCAATGAGTATCAACCTGCCGTCAATGTCTGATGGTGTACAGGTCAGCAATGAGTATCAACCTGCCGTCAATGTCTGATGGTGTACAGGTCAGCAATGAGTATCAACCTGTCGTCAGTATCTGATGGTGTACAGATCAGCAACGAGTATCAACCTGTCGTCAATGTCTGATGGTGTACAGGTCAGCAATGAGTATCAAAATGCCGTCAATGTCTGATGGTTATCAGGTCAGCAATGAGTATCAACCTGTCGTCAGTATCTGATGGTGTAGAGGTCAGCAATGAGTACCAACCTGTCCTCAATATCTGATGGTGTACAGGTGAGCAATGAGTATCAACTTGTCGTCAGTATCTGATGGTGTACAGGTCAACAATGAGTATCAACCTGTCGTCAATAACTGATGGTGTACAGGTCAGCAATGAGTATCAACCTGCCGTCAATGTCTGATGGTGTACAGGTCAGCAATGAGTATCAACCTGTCGTCAATAACTGATGGTGTACAGGTCAGCAATGAGTATCAACCTGTCGACAATACCTGATGGTGTACAGGTCAGCAATGAGTATCAACCAGTCGTCAATGTCTGATGGTGTACAGGTCAGCAATGAGTATCAACCTGTCGTCAATGTCTGATGGTGTACAGGTCAGCAATGAGTATCAACCTGCCGTCAATGTCTGATGGTGTACAGGTCAGAAATGAGTATCAACCTGTCGTCGGTATCTGATGGTGTACAGGTCAGCAATGAATATCAACCTGTCCTCAATGTCTGATGGTGTACAGGTCAGCAATGAGTATCAACCTGTCGTCAATACCTGATGGTGTACAGGACAGCAATGAGTATCAACCTGCCGTCAACGTCTGATGGTGTACAGGTCAGCAATGAGTATCAACCTGCCGTCAAAGTCTGATGGTGTACAGATCAGCAATGTGTATCAACCTGCTGTCAATACCTGATGGTGTACAGGTCAGCAATGAGTAGCAACCTGTCGTCAATGTCTGATGGTGTACAGGTCAGCAATGAGTATCAACCTGTCGTCAATGTCTGATGGTGTACAGGTCAGCAATGTGTATCAACCTGCCGTCAATGTCTGATGGTGGACAGGTCAGCAATGAGTATCAACCTGTCGTCAGTGTCTGATGGTGTACAGGTCAGCAATGAGTATCAACTTGTCGTCAGTATCTGATGGTGTACAGGTCAGCAATGAGTATCAACCTGTCGTCAATACCTGATGGTGTACAGGTCAGCAATGAGTATCAACCTGCCGTCAATGTCTGATGGTGTACAGGTCAGCAATGAGTACCAACCTGCCGTCAATGTCTGATGGTGTACAGGTCAGCAATGAAAATCAACCTGCCGTCAATGTCTGAAGGTGTACAGGTCAGCAATGAGTACCAACCTGTCGTCAATACCTGATGGTGTACAGGTCTGCAATGTGTATCAACCTGTCATCTGTACCTGATGGTGTACAGGTCAGCAATGAGTATCAACCTGTCGTCAATGTCTGATGGTTATCAGGTCAGCAATGAGTATCAACCTGTCGTCAGTATCTGATAGTGTACAGGTCAGCAATGAGTACCAACCTGTCGTCAATACCTGATGGTGTACAGGTCAGCAATGAGTATCAACCTGTCGTCAATACCTGATGGTGTACAGGTCAGCAATGAGTATCAACTTGTCGTCAATACCTGATGGTGTACAGGTCAGCAATGAGTATCAATCTGCCGTCAATGTCTGATGGTGTACAGGTCAGCAATGAGTATCAACCTATCGTCAATACCTGATGGTGTACTGGTCAGCAATGAGTATCAACCTGCCGTCAATGTCTGATGGTGTACAGGTCAGCAATGAGTATCAACCTGTCGTCAATACCTGATGGTGTACAGGTCAGCAATGAGTATCAACCTGTCGTCAATGTCTGATGGTTATCAGGTCAGCAATGAGTATCAACCTGTCGTCAGTATCTGATAGTGTACAGGTCAGCAATGAGTACCAACCTGTCGTCAATACCTGATGGTGTACAGGTGAGCAATGAGTATCAACCTACCGTCAATACCTGATGGTGTACTGGTCAGCAATGAGTATCAACCTGCCGTCAATGTCTGATGGTGTACAGGTCAGCAATGAGTATCAACCTACCGTCAATGTCTGATGGTGTACAGGTCAGTAATGAGTATCAACCTGTCGTCAATGTCTGATGGTGTACAGGTCAGCAATGAGTACCAACCTGTCGTCAATACCTGATGGTGTACAGGTGAGCAATGAGTATCAACCTACCGTCAATACCTGATGGTGTACAGGTCAGCAATGAGTATCAACCTACCGTCAATACCTGATGGTGTACAGGTCAGCAATGAGTATCTACCTGCCGTCAATGTCTGATGGTGTACAGGTTAGCAATGAGTATCAACCTGCTGTCAATATGTGATGGTGTACAGGTCAGCAATGAGTATCAACCTGTCGTCAATAACTGATGGTGTACAGGTCAGCAATGAGTATCAACCTGCCGTCAATGTCTGATGGTGTACAGGTCAGCAATGTGTATCAACCTGTCGTCAATGTCTGATGGTGTACAGGTCAGCAATGAGTATCAACCTGACTTCAGTAGCTGATGGTGTACAGATCAGCAATGTGTATCAACCTGTCGTCAATGTCTGATGGTGTACAGGGCAGCAATGAGTATCAAAATGCCGTCAATGTATGATGGTGTACAGGTCAGCAATGAGTACCAACCTGTCGGCAATATCTGATGGTGTACAGGTGAGCAATGAGTATCAATTCGTCGTCAGTACCTGATGGTGTACAAGTCAGCAATGAGTATCAACCTGTCATCAATAACTGATGGTGTACAGGTCAGCAATGAGTATCAACCTGTCGTCAATGTCTGATGGTGTACAGGTCAGCAATGAGTATCAACCTGCCGTCAATGTCTGATGGTGTACAGGTCAGCAATGAGTATCAACCTGCCGTCAATAACTGATGGTGTACAGGTCAGCAATGAGTACCAACCTGTCGGCAATATCTGATGGTGTACAGGTGAGCAATGAGTATCAATTCGTCGTCAATGTCTGATGGTGTACAGGTCAACAATGAGTATCAACCTGTCATCAATAACTGATGGTGTACAGGTCAGCAATGAGTATCAACCTGTCGTCAATGTCTGATGGTGTACAAGTCAGCAATGAGTATCAACCTGTCGTCAATGTCTGATGGTGTACAAGTCAACAATGAGTATCAACCTGTCATCAATGTCTGATGGTGTACAGGTCAGCAATGAGTATCAACCTGTCGTCAGTATCTGATGGTGTACAGGTCAGCAATGAGTATCAACCTGCCGTCAATGTCTGATGGTGTACAGGTCAGCAATGAGTATCAACCTGCCGTCAATATCTGATGGTGTACAGGTCAGCAATGAGTATCAACCTGTCCTCCATACCTGATGGTGTACAGGTCAGCAATGAGTATCAACCTGTCCTCATTGTCTGATGGTGTACAGGTCAGCAATGAGTATCAACCTGTCGTCAATGTCTGATGGTGTACAGGTCAGCAATGTGTATCAACCTGCCGTCAATGTCTGATGGTGGACAGGTCAGCAATGAGTATCAACCTGTCGTCAGTGTCTGATGGTGTACAGGTCAGCAATGAGTATCAACTTGTCGTCAGTATCTGATGGTGTACAGGTCAACAATGAGTACCTACCTGTCGTCAATACCTTATGGTGTACAGGTCAGCAATGAGTATCAACCTGTCGTCAGTATCTGATGGTGTACTGGTCAGCAATGAGTATCAACCTGCCGCCAATATCTGATGGTGTACAGGTCAGCAATGAGTATCAACCTGCCGTCAATATCTGATGGTGTACAGGTCAGCAATAAGTATCAACCTGTCGTCAGTGTATGATGGTGTACAGGTCAGCAATGAGTATAAACCTGTCGTCAATACCTGATGGTGTACAGGTCAGCAATGAGTATCAACCTTACGTCAATGGCTGATGGTGTACAGGTCAGCAATATGTATCAACCTGTCGTTTGTACCTGATGGTGTACAGGTAAGCAATGAGTATCAACCTGTCATCAATGTCTGATGGTGTATAGGTCAGCAATGAGTATCAACCTGTCGTCAATACCTGATGTTGTACAGGTCAGCAATGAGTATAAACCTGTCGTCAATACCTTATAGTGTACAGGTCAGCAATGTGTAACAACCTGCCGTTAATCTCTGATGGTGTACAGGTCAGCAATAAGTATCAACCTGTCGTCAATGTGTGATTGTTATCAGGTCAGCAATGAGTATCAACCTGTCGTCAGTATCTGATGGTGTACAGGTCAGCAATGAGTACCAACCTGTCGTCAATATCTGATGGTGTACAGGTAAGCAATGAGTATCAACTTGTCGTCACTATCTGATGGTGTACAGGTCAACAATGAGTACCAACCTGTCGTCAATACCAGATGGTGTACAGGTCAGCAATGAGTATCAACCTGTCTTAAATACCTGATGGTGTACAGGTCAGCGATGAGTATCAACCTACCGTCAATGTCTGATGATGTACAGGTCAGCAATGAGTATCAACCTGCCGTGAATGTCTGATGGTGTACAGGTTAGCAATGAGTATCAACCTTCCATCAATATCTGATGGTGTACAGGTCTGCAATGAGTATCAACCTGTCGTCAATAACTGATGGTGTACAGGTTAGCAATGAGTATCAACCTGCCGTCAATGTCTGATGGTGTACTGGTCAGCAATGAGTATCAACCTGTCGTCAATACATGATGGTGTACAGGTCAACTATGAGTATCAACCTGCCGTCAATGTTTGATGGTGTACAGGTCAGCAATGAGTATCAACCTGTCGTCAATGTCTGATGGTGTACAGCTCAGCAATGAGTATCAACCTGTCGTCAGTATCTGATGGTGTACAGGTCAGCTATGAGTATCAACCTGTCGTCAATGTCTGATGGTGTACAGGTCAGCAATGAGTATCAAAATGCCGTCAATACCTGATGGTGTACAGGTCACTAATGAGTATCAACCTGTCGTCAATACATGATGGTGTACAGGTCAACTATGAGTATCAACCTGCCGTCAATGTTTGATGGTGTACAGGTCAGCAATGAGTATCAACCTGTCGTCAATGTCTGATGGTGTACAGGTCAGCAATGAGTATAAACCTGACGTCAGTATCTGATGGTGTACAGGTCACTAATGAGTATCAACCTGTCGTCAATACATGATGGTGTACAGGTCAACTATGAGTATCAACCTGCCGTCAATGTTTGATGGTGTACAGGTCAGCAATGAGTATCAACCTGTCGTCAATGTCTGATGGTGTACAGCTCAGCAATGAGTATCAACCTGTCGTCAGTATCTGATGGTGTATAGGTCAGCAATGAGTATCAACCTGTCGTCAATGTCTGATGGTGTACAGGTCAGCAATGGGTATCAACTTGGGGTCAATGTCGGATGGCGTACAGGTCAGCAATGAGTATCAACCTGTCGCCAATGTGTGATGGTGTACAGGTTAGCAATGAGTATCAACCTGTCGTCAATGTCTGATGGTGTACAGGTTAGCAATGAGTATCAACCTGTCGTCAATGTTTTGATGGTGTACAGGTCAGCAATGAGTATCAACCTGTCGTCAATGTCTGATGGTGTACAGGTCAACAATGAGTATCAACCTGTCGAAAATGTCTGATGGTGTACAGGTCAGCAATGAGTACCAATCTGCCGTCAATATATGATGGTATACAGGTCAGCAATGAGTATCAACCTGCCGTCAATGTCTGATGGTGTACAGGTCAGCAATGAGTATCTACCTGTCGTCAATGTCTGATGGTGTACAGGTCAGCAATGATATCAACCTGTCGTCAATACCTGATGGTGTACAGGTCAGCAATGCGTATCAACTTGTCTTCAATACCTGACGCTGTACAGGTCAGCAATGATTATCAAACGATCGTCAGTATCTGATGGTGTACAGGTCAGCAATGCGTATCAACCTGTCGTCAATGTCTGATGGTATACAGGTCAGCAATGAGTATCAACCTGTCGTCAATACCTGATGGTGTACAGGACAGCAATGAGTATCAACCTGCCGTCAATGTCTGATGGTGTACAGGTCAGCAATGAGTATCAACCTGTCGTCTGTACCTGATGGTGTACAGGTAAGCAATGAGTATCAACCTGTCGTCAATACCTGATGGTGTACAGGTCAGCAATGAGTATCAACCTGTCGTCAATGTCTGATGGTATACAGGTCAGCAATGAATATCAACCTGCCGTCAATGTCTGATGGTGGACAGGTCAGCAATGAGTATCAACCTGTCGTAAATACCTGATGTTGTACAGGTCAGCAATGAGTATCAACCTGTCGTCAATGTCTGATGGTGTACAAGTCAGCAACGAGTATCAACCTGTCGTCAGTATCTGATGGTGTACAGGTCAGCAATGAGTACCAACCTGTCGTCAATATCTGATGGTGTACAGGTCAGCAATGAGTATCAACTTGTCGTCAGTATCTGATGGTGTACAGGTCAACAAAGTGTATCAACCTGCCGTCAATACCTGATGGTGTACAGGTCAGCAATGAGTACCTACCTGTCGTCAATACCTGATGGTGTACAGGTCAGCAATGAGTATCAACATGTCGTCAGTATCTGATGGTGTACAGGTCAGCAATGAGTATCAACCTGCTGTCAATATCTGATGGTGTACAGGTCAGCAATGAGTACCAACCTGCCGTCAATGGCTGATGGTGTACAGGTCAGCAATGAGTATCAACCTGCTGTCAATACCTGAAGGTGTACAGGTCAGCAATGAGTATCAACCTGTCGTCAATACCTGATGGTGTACAGGTCAGCAATGAGTATAAACCTGTCGTCAATACCTGATGGTGTACAGGTCAGCAATGTGTAACAACCTGCCGTCAATCTCTGATGGTGTACAGGTCAGCAATGAGTATAAACCTGTCGTCAATACCTGATGGTGTACAGGTCAGCAATGAGTATCAACCTGCCGTCAATGTCTGATGGTGTACAGGTCAGCAATGAGTATCAACCTGTCGTCAATACCTGATGGTGTACAGGTCAGCAATGAGTATCAACCTGTCGTCAATGTGTGATGGTTATCAGGTCAGCAATGTGTATCAACCTGTCGTCAGTATTTGATGGTGTACAGGTCAGCAATGAGAACCAACCTGTCGTCAATACCAGATGGTGTACAGGTCAGCAATAAGTATCAACCTGTCGTAAATACCTGATGGTGTACAGGTCAGCAATGAGTATCAACCTGTCGTCAATGTCTGATGGTGTACAGGTCAGCAATGAGTATCAACTTGTCGTCAGTATCTGATGGTGTACAGGTCAACAATGAGTACCAACCTGTCGTCAATACCAGATGGTGTACAGGTCAGCAATAAGTATCAACCTGTCGTAAATACCTGATGGTGTTCAGGTCAGCAATGAGTATCAACCTGTCGTCAATGTCTGATGGTGTACAGGTCAGCAATGAGTATCAACATGTCGTCAATGTCTTATGGTGTACAGGTCAGCAATGAGTATCAACCTGCCATCAATATCTGATGGTGTACAGGTCAACAATCTGTATCAACCTGCCGTCAATGTCTGATGGTGTACAGCCGAGAAATGAGTATCAACCTGTCGTCAGTATCTGATGGTGTACATGTCAGCAATGAGTAACAACCTGTCGACAATGTCTAATGGTGTACAGGTCAGCAATGAGTATCAACCTGCTGTCAATACCTGATGGTGTACAGGTCAGCAATGAGTAGCAACCTGGCGTCAATATCTGATTGTGTACAGGTCAGCAATGAGTATCAACCTGTCATCAATGTCTGATTGTGTACAGGTCAGCAATGTGTATCAACCTGTCGTCAGTATCTGATGGTGTACAGGTCATCAATGAGTATCAACCTGTCGTCAATACCTGATGGTGTACAGGTCAGCAATGAGTATCAATCTGCCGTCAATGTCTGATGGTGTACAGGTCAGCAGTGAGTATCAACCTGCCGTCAATACCTGATGGTGTACAGGTCAGCAATGAGTATCAACCTGTCGTCAGTATCTGATGGTGTACAGGTGAGCAATGAGTACCAACCTGTGGTCAATGTCTGATGGTGTACATGTTAGCAATGAGTATCAACCTGCCGTCAATACCTGATTATGTAACGTCAGCAATGAGTATCAACCTGACATCAATATCTGATGGTGTACAGGTCAGTAATGAGTATCAACCTGCCGTCAATGTCTGATGGTGTACAGGTCAGCAATGAGTATCAACCTGTCATCAATGTCAGATGGTGTACAGGTCAGCAATGAGTATCAACCTGTCGTCAATGTCTGATGGTGTACAGGTCAGCAATGAGTATCAACCTGTCGTCAATACCTGATGGGGTACAGGTCAGCATTGAGCATCAACCTGTCGTCAATGTCTGATGGTATACAGGTCAGCAATGAATATCAACCTGCCGTCAATGTCTTATGGTGGACAGGTCAGCAATGAGTATCAACCTGTCGTAAATACCTGATGGTGTACAGGTCAGCAATGAGTATCAACCTGTCGTCAATGTCTGATGGTGTACAAGTTAGCAATGAGTATCAACCTGTCGTCAGTATCTGATGGTGTACAGGTCAGCAATGAGTACCAACCTGTCGTCAGTATCTGATGGTGTACAGGTCAGCAATGAGTATCAACTTGTCATCAGTATCTGATGGTGTACAGGTCAACAATGAGTACCTACCTGTCGTCAATACCTGATGGTGTACAGGTCAGCAATGTGTATCAACCTGTCGTCAGTATCTGATGGTGTACTGGTCAGCAATGAGTATCAACCTGCCGCCAATATCTGATGGTGTACAGGTCAGCAATAAGTATCAACCTGCCGTCAATGGCTGATGGTGTACAGGTCAGCAATGTGTATCAACCTGTCGTTTGTACCTGATGGTGTACAGGTAAGCAATGAGTATCAACCTGTCATCAATACCTGATGGTGTACAGGTCAGCAATGAGTATCAACCTGCCGTCAATGTCTGATGGTGTATAGGTCAGCAATGAGTATCAACCTGTCGTCAATACCTGATGGTGTACAGGTCAGCAATGAGTATAAACCTGTCGTCATTACCTGATGGTGTACAGGTCAGCAATGTATAACAACCTGCCGTCAATCTCTGATGGTGTACAGGTCAGCAATGAGTATCAACCTGTCGCCAATACCTGATGGTGTACAGGTCAGCAATGAGTATCAACCTGCCGTCAATGTCTGATGGTGTATAGGTCAGCAATGAGTATCAACCTGTCGTCAATACCTGATGGTGTACAGGTCAGCAATGAGTATAAACCTGTCGTCAATACCTGATGGTGTACAGGTCAGCAATGTGTAACAACCTGCCGTTAATCTCTGATGGTGTACAGGTCAGCAATAAGTATCAACCTGTCGTCAATACCTGATGGTGTACAGGTCAGCAATGAGTATCAACCTGCCGTCAATGTCTGATGGTGTACAGGTCAGCAATGAGTATCAACCTGTCGTCAATACCTGATGGTGTACAGGTCAGCAATGAGTATCAACCTGTCGTCAATGTGTGATGGTTATTAGGTCAGCAATGAGTATCAACCTGTCGTCAGTATCTGATGGTGTACAGGTCAGCAATGAGTACCAACCTGTCGTCAATATCTGATGGTGTACAGGTAAGCAATGAGTATCAACTTGTCGTCAGTATCTGATGGTGTACAGGTCAACAATGAGTACCAACCTGTCGTCAATACCAGATGGTGTACAGGTCAGCAATGAGTATCAACCTGTCTTAAATACCTGATGGTGTACAGGTCAGCAATGAGTATCAACCTACCGTCAATGTCTGATGGTGTACAGGTCAGCAATGAGTATCAACCTGCCGTGAATGTCTGATGGTGTACAGGTTAGCAATGAGTATCAACCTTCCGTCAATATCTGATGGTGTACAGGTCAGCAATGAGTATCAACCTGTCGTCATTGTCTGATGGTGTACAGGTCAGCAATGAGTATCAACCTGTCGTCAATGTCTGATGGTGTACAGGTCAGCAATGTGTATCAACCTGCCGTCAATGTCTGATGGTGGACAGGTCAGCAATGAGTATCAACCTGTCGTCAGTGTCTGATGGTGTACAGGTCAGCAATGAGTATCAACTTGTCGTCAGTATCTGATGGTGTACAGGTCAACAATGAGTACCTACCTGTCGTCAATACCTTATGGTGTACAGGTCAGCAATGAGTATCAACCTGTCGTCAGTATCTGATGGTGTACTGGTCAGCAATGAGTATCAACCTGCCGCCAATATCTGATGGTGTACAGGTCAGCAATGAGTATCAACCTGCCGTCAATATCTGATGGTGTACAGGTCAGCAATAAGTATCAACCTGTCGTCAGTGTATGATGGTGTACAGGTCAGCAATGAGTATAAACCTGTCGTCAATACCTGATGGTGTACAGGTCAGCAATGAGTATCAACCTTACGTCAATGGCTGATGGTGTACAGGTCAGCAATATGTATCAACCTGTCGTTTGTACCTGATGGTGTACAGGTAAGCAATGAGTATCAACCTGTCATCAATGTCTGATGGTGTATAGGTCAGCAATGAGTATCAACCTGTCGTCAATACCTGATGTTGTACAGGTCAGCAATGAGTATAAACCTGTCGTCAATACCTTATAGTGTACAGGTCAGCAATGTGTAACAACCTGCCGTTAATCTCTGATGGTGTACAGGTCAGCAATAAGTATCAACCTGTCGTCAATGTGTGATTGTTATCAGGTCAGCAATGAGTATCAACCTGTCGTCAGTATCTGATGGTGTACAGGTCAGCAATGAGTACCAACCTGTCGTCAATATCTGATGGTGTACAGGTAAGCAATGAGTATCAACTTGTCGTCACTATCTGATGGTGTACAGGTCAACAATGAGTACCAACCTGTCGTCAATACCAGATGGTGTACAGGTCAGCAATGAGTATCAACCTGTCTTAAATACCTGATGGTGTACAGGTCAGCGATGAGTATCAACCTACCGTCAATGTCTGATGATGTACAGGTCAGCAATGAGTATCAACCTGCCGTGAATGTCTGATGGTGTACAGGTTAGCAATGAGTATCAACCTTCCATCAATATCTGATGGTGTACAGGTCTGCAATGAGTATCAACCTGTCGTCAATAACTGATGGTGTACAGGTTAGCAATGAGTATCAACCTGCCGTCAATGTCTGATGGTGTACTGGTCAGCAATGAGTATCAACCTGTCGTCAATACATGATGGTGTACAGGTCAACTATGAGTATCAACCTGCCGTCAATGTTTGATGGTGTACAGGTCAGCAATGAGTATCAACCTGTCGTCAATGTCTGATGGTGTACAGCTCAGCAATGAGTATCAACCTGTCGTCAGTATCTGATGGTGTACAGGTCAGCTATGAGTATCAACCTGTCGTCAATGTCTGATGGTGTACAGGTCAGCAATGAGTATCAAAATGCCGTCAATACCTGATGGTGTACAGGTCACTAATGAGTATCAACCTGTCGTCAATACATGATGGTGTACAGGTCAACTATGAGTATCAACCTGCCGTCAATGTTTGATGGTGTACAGGTCAGCAATGAGTATCAACCTGTCGTCAATGTCTGATGGTGTACAGGTCAGCAATGAGTATAAACCTGACGTCAGTATCTGATGGTGTACAGGTCACTAATGAGTATCAACCTGTCGTCAATACATGATGGTGTACAGGTCAACTATGAGTATCAACCTGCCGTCAATGTTTGATGGTGTACAGGTCAGCAATGAGTATCAACCTGTCGTCAATGTCTGATGGTGTACAGCTCAGCAATGAGTATCAACCTGTCGTCAGTATCTGATGGTGTATAGGTCAGCAATGAGTATCAACCTGTCGTCAATGTCTGATGGTGTACAGGTCAGCAATGGGTATCAACTTGGGGTCAATGTCGGATGGCGTACAGGTCAGCAATGAGTATCAACCTGTCGCCAATGTGTGATGGTGTACAGGTTAGCAATGAGTATCAACCTGTCGTCAATGTCTGATGGTGTACAGGTTAGCAATGAGTATCAACCTGTCGTCAATGTTTTGATGGTGTACAGGTCAGCAATGAGTATCAACCTGTCGTCAATGTCTGATGGTGTACAGGTCAACAATGAGTATCAACCTGTCGAAAATGTCTGATGGTGTACAGGTCAGCAATGAGTACCAATCTGCCGTCAATATATGATGGTATACAGGTCAGCAATGAGTATCAACCTGCCGTCAATGTCTGATGGTGTACAGGTCAGCAATGAGTATCTACCTGTCGTCAATGTCTGATGGTGTACAGGTCAGCAATGATATCAACCTGTCGTCAATACCTGATGGTGTACAGGTCAGCAATGCGTATCAACTTGTCTTCAATACCTGACGCTGTACAGGTCAGCAATGATTATCAAACGATCGTCAGTATCTGATGGTGTACAGGTCAGCAATGCGTATCAACCTGTCGTCAATGTCTGATGGTATACAGGTCAGCAATGAGTATCAACCTGTCGTCAATACCTGATGGTGTACAGGACAGCAATGAGTATCAACCTGCCGTCAATGTCTGATGGTGTACAGGTCAGCAATGAGTATCAACCTGTCGTCTGTACCTGATGGTGTACAGGTAAGCAATGAGTATCAACCTGTCGTCAATACCTGATGGTGTACAGGTCAGCAATGAGTATCAACCTGTCGTCAATGTCTGATGGTATACAGGTCAGCAATGAATATCAACCTGCCGTCAATGTCTGATGGTGGACAGGTCAGCAATGAGTATCAACCTGTCGTAAATACCTGATGTTGTACAGGTCAGCAATGAGTATCAACCTGTCGTCAATGTCTGATGGTGTACAAGTCAGCAACGAGTATCAACCTGTCGTCAGTATCTGATGGTGTACAGGTCAGCAATGAGTACCAACCTGTCGTCAATATCTGATGGTGTACAGGTCAGCAATGAGTATCAACTTGTCGTCAGTATCTGATGGTGTACAGGTCAACAAAGTGTATCAACCTGCCGTCAATACCTGATGGTGTACAGGTCAGCAATGAGTACCTACCTGTCGTCAATACCTGATGGTGTACAGGTCAGCAATGAGTATCAACATGTCGTCAGTATCTGATGGTGTACAGGTCAGCAATGAGTATCAACCTGCTGTCAATATCTGATGGTGTACAGGTCAGCAATGAGTACCAACCTGCCGTCAATGGCTGATGGTGTACAGGTCAGCAATGAGTATCAACCTGCTGTCAATACCTGAAGGTGTACAGGTCAGCAATGAGTATCAACCTGTCGTCAATACCTGATGGTGTACAGGTCAGCAATGAGTATAAACCTGTCGTCAATACCTGATGGTGTACAGGTCAGCAATGTGTAACAACCTGCCGTCAATCTCTGATGGTGTACAGGTCAGCAATGAGTATAAACCTGTCGTCAATACCTGATGGTGTACAGGTCAGCAATGAGTATCAACCTGCCGTCAATGTCTGATGGTGTACAGGTCAGCAATGAGTATCAACCTGTCGTCAATGCCTGATGGTGTACAGGTCAGCAATGAGTATCAACCTGTCGTCAATGTGTGATGGTTATCAGGTCAGCAATGTGTATCAACCTGTCGTCAGTATTTGATGGTGTACAGGTCAGCAATGAGAACCAACCTGTCGTCAATACCAGATGGTGTACAGGTCAGCAATAAGTATCAACCTGTCGTAAATACCTGATGGTGTACAGGTCAGCAATGAGTATCAACCTGTCGTCAATGTCTGATGGTGTACAGGTCAGCAATGAGTATCAACTTGTCGTCAGTATCTGATGGTGTACAGGTCAACAATGAGTACCAACCTGTCGTCAATACCAGATGGTGTACAGGTCAGCAATAAGTATCAACCTGTCGTAAATACCTGATGGTGTTCAGGTCAGCAATGAGTATCAACCTGTCGTCAATGTCTGATGGTGTACAGGTCAGCAATGAGTATCAACATGTCGTCAATGTCTTATGGTGTACAGGTCAGCAATGAGTATCAACCTGCCATCAATATCTGATGGTGTACAGGTCAACAATCTGTATCAACCTGCCGTCAATGTCTGATGGTGTACAGCCGAGAAATGAGTATCAACCTGTCGTCAGTATCTGATGGTGTACATGTCAGCAATGAGTAACAACCTGTCGACAATGTCTAATGGTGTACAGGTCAGCAATGAGTATCAACCTGCTGTCAATACCTGATGGTGTACAGGTCAGCAATGAGTAGCAACCTGGCGTCAATATCTGATTGTGTACAGGTCAGCAATGAGTATCAACCTGTCATCAATGTCTGATTGTGTACAGGTCAGCAATGTGTATCAACCTGTCGTCAGTATCTGATGGTGTACAGGTCATCAATGAGTATCAACCTGTCGTCAATACCTGATGGTGTACAGGTCAGCAATGAGTATCAATCTGCCGTCAATGTCTGATGGTGTACAGGTCAGCAGTGAGTATCAACCTGCCGTCAATACCTGATGGTGTACAGGTCAGCAATGAGTATCAACCTGTCGTCAGTATCTGATGGTGTACAGGTGAGCAATGAGTACCAACCTGTGGTCAATGTCTGATGGTGTACATGTTAGCAATGAGTATCAACCTGCCGTCAATACCTGATTATGTAACGTCAGCAATGAGTATCAACCTGACATCAATATCTGATGGTGTACAGGTCAGTAATGAGTATCAACCTGCCGTCAATGTCTGATGGTGTACAGGTCAGCAATGAGTATCAACCTGTCATCAATGTCAGATGGTGTACAGGTCAGCAATGAGTATCAACCTGTCGTCAATGTCTGATGGTGTACAGGTCAGCAATGAGTATCAACCTGTCGTCAATACCTGATGGGGTACAGGTCAGCATTGAGCATCAACCTGTCGTCAATGTCTGATGGTATACAGGTCAGCAATGAATATCAACCTGCCGTCAATGTCTTATGGTGGACAGGTCAGCAATGAGTATCAACCTGTCGTAAATACCTGATGGTGTACAGGTCAGCAATGAGTATCAACCTGTCGTCAATGTCTGATGGTGTACAAGTTAGCAATGAGTATCAACCTGTCGTCAGTATCTGATGGTGTACAGGTCAGCAATGAGTACCAACCTGTCGTCAGTATCTGATGGTGTACAGGTCAGCAATGAGTATCAACTTGTCATCAGTATCTGATGGTGTACAGGTCAACAATGAGTACCTACCTGTCGTCAATACCTGATGGTGTACAGGTCAGCAATGTGTATCAACCTGTCGTCAGTATCTGATGGTGTACTGGTCAGCAATGAGTATCAACCTGCCGCCAATATCTGATGGTGTACAGGTCAGCAATAAGTATCAACCTGCCGTCAATGGCTGATGGTGTACAGGTCAGCAATGTGTATCAACCTGTCGTTTGTACCTGATGGTGTACAGGTAAGCAATGAGTATCAACCTGTCATCAATACCTGATGGTGTACAGGTCAGCAATGAGTATCAACCTGCCGTCAATGTCTGATGGTGTATAGGTCAGCAATGAGTATCAACCTGTCGTCAATACCTGATGGTGTACAGGTCAGCAATGAGTATAAACCTGTCGTCATTACCTGATGGTGTACAGGTCAGCAATGTATAACAACCTGCCGTCAATCTCTGATGGTGTACAGGTCAGCAATGAGTATCAACCTGTCGCCAATACCTGATGGTGTACAGGTCAGCAATGAGTATCAACCTGCCGTCAATGTCTGATGGTGTATAGGTCAGCAATGAGTATCAACCTGTCGTCAATACCTGATGGTGTACAGGTCAGCAATGAGTATAAACCTGTCGTCAATACCTGATGGTGTACAGGTCAGCAATGTGTAACAACCTGCCGTTAATCTCTGATGGTGTACAGGTCAGCAATAAGTATCAACCTGTCGTCAATACCTGATGGTGTACAGGTCAGCAATGAGTATCAACCTGCCGTCAATGTCTGATGGTGTACAGGTCAGCAATGAGTATCAACCTGTCGTCAATACCTGATGGTGTACAGGTCAGCAATGAGTATCAACCTGTCGTCAATGTGTGATGGTTATTAGGTCAGCAATGAGTATCAACCTGTCGTCAGTATCTGATGGTGTACAGGTCAGCAATGAGTACCAACCTGTCGTCAATATCTGATGGTGTACAGGTAAGCAATGAGTATCAACTTGTCGTCAGTATCTGATGGTGTACAGGTCAACAATGAGTACCAACCTGTCGTCAATACCAGATGGTGTACAGGTCAGCAATGAGTATCAACCTGTCTTAAATACCTGATGGTGTACAGGTCAGCAATGAGTATCAACCTACCGTCAATGTCTGATGGTGTACAGGTCAGCAATGAGTATCAACCTGCCGTGAATGTCTGATGGTGTACAGGTTAGCAATGAGTATCAACCTTCCGTCAATATCTGATGGTGTACAGGTCAGCAATGAGTATCAACCTGTCGTCAATAACTGATGGTGTACAGGTTAGCAATGAGTATCAATCTGCTGTCAATGTCTGATGGTGTACAGGTCAGCAATGAGTATCAACCTGCCGTCAATGTCTGATGGTGTACAGGTCAGCAATGAGTATCAACCTGTCGTCAGTATCTGATGGTGTACAGGTCAGCTATGAGTATCAACCTCTCGTCAATGTCTGATGGTGTACAGGTCAGCAATGAGTATCAAAATGCCGTCAATACCTGATGGTGTACAGATCACTAATGAGTATCAACCTGTCGTCAATACATGATGGTGTACAGGTCAACTATGAGTATCAACCTGCCGTCAATGTTTGATGGTGTACAGGTCAGCAATGAGTATCAACCTGTCGTCAATGTCTGATGGTGTACAGGTCAGCAATGAGTATAAACCTGACGTCAGTATCTGATGGTGTACAGGTCACTAATGAGTATCAACCTGTCGTCAATGTCTGATGGTGTACAGGTCAGCAATGAGAATCAACCTGTCGTCAGTATCTGATGGTGTATAGGTCAGCAATGAGTATCAACCTGTCGTCAATGTCTGATGGTGTACAGGTTAGCAATGAGTATCAACCTGTCATCAATGTCAGATGGTGTACAGGTCAGCAATGAGTATCAACCTGTCGTCAATGTCTGATGGTGTACAGGTCAGCAATGAGTATCAACCTGTCGTCAATACCTGATGGGGTACAGGTCAGCATTGAGCATCAACCTGTCGTCAATGTCTGATGGTGTACAGGTCAGCAATGAATATCAACCTGCCGTCAATGTCTGATGGTGGACAGGTCAGCAATGAGTATCAACCTGTCGTAAATACCTGATGGTGTACAGGTCAGCAATGAGTATCAACCTGTCGTCAATGTCTGATGGTGTACAAGTCAACAATGAGTAACAACCTGTCGTCAATGTCTGATGGTGTACAGGTCAGCAATGAATATCAACCTGCCGTCAATATATGATGGTGTACAGGTCAGCAATGAGTATCAACCTGCCGTCAATGTCTGATGGTGTACAGGTCAGCAATGAGTATCAACCTGTCATCAATGTCAGATGGTGTACAGGTCAGCAATGAGTATCAACCTGTCGTCAATACCTGATGGTGTACAGGTCAGCAATGTGTATCAACCTGCCATCAATGTCTGATGGTGTACAGGTCAACAATGTGTATCAACCTGCCGTCAATACCTGATGGTGTACAAGTCAGCAATTAGTATCAACCTGTCGTCAATACCTGTTGGTGTACAGGTCAGCAATGATTATCAAACGATCGTCAGTATCTGATGGTGTACAGGTCAGCAAAGAGTATCAACCTGCCGTCAATGTCTGATGGTGTACAGGTCAGCAATGAGTATCAACCTGCCGTCAATGTCTGATGGTGTACAGGTCAACAATGTGTATCAACTGCCGTCAATGTCTGATGGTGTACAGGTCAGAAATGAGTATCAACCTTTCGTCATTATATGATGGTGTACAGGTCAGCAATGAGTATCAACCTGCCGTCAATGTCTTAATGTGTACAGGTCAGCAATGAGTATCAACCTGTCATCAATGTCTGATGGTGTACAGGTCAGCAATGAGTATCAACCTGTCGTCAATGTCTGATGGTGTACAGGTCAGCAATGAGTATCAACCTGCCGTCTGTACCTGATGGTGTACAGGTCAGCAATGAGTATCAAACTGTCATCAATGTCTGATGGTGTACAGGTCAGCAATGAGTATCAACCTGTCGTCAATGTCTGATGGTGTACAGGTCAACAATGAATATCAACATGCCGGCAATATATGATGGTGTACAGGTCAGAAATGAGTATCAACCTTTCGTCATTATATGATGGTGTACAGGTCAGCAATGAGTATCAACCTGTCATCAATGTCTGATGGTGTACAGGTCAGCAATGAGTATCAACCTGTCGTCAATACCTGATGGTGTACAGGTCAGCAATATGTATCAACCTGCCGTCAATGTCTGATGGTGTACAGGTCAACAATGTGTATCAACCTGCCGTCAATACCTGATGGTGTACAGGTCGGCAATGAGTATCAAACTATCGTATGTATCTGATGGTGTACAGGCTAACAATGTGTATCAACCTGCCGTCAATGTCTGATGGTGTACAGGTCAGAAATGAGTATCAACCTGTCGTCAGTATCTGATGGTGTACAAGTCAGCAATGAGTATCAACCTGTCGTCAATGTCTGATGGTGTACAGGTCAGCAATGAGAATCAACCTGACATCAATATCTGATGGTGTACAGGACAACAATGAGTATCAACCTGCCGTCAATATCTGATGGTGTACAGGTCAGCAATGATTATCAACCTGTCGTCAGCATCTGATGGTGTACAGGTCAGCAATGAGTATCAACCTGTCGTCAATGTCTGATGGTGTACAGATTAGCAATGAGTATCAACCTGCCGTCAATGTCTGATGGTGTACAGGTCAACAATGAGTAACAACCCGTCGTCAATGTCTGATGGTGTACAGGTCAGCAATGAATATCAACCTGCCGTCAATATATGATGGTGTACAGGTCAGCAATGAGTATCAACCTGCCGTCAATGTCTGATGGTGTACAGGTCAGCAATGAGTATCAACCTGTCATCAATGTCAGATGGTGTACAGGTCAGCAATGAGTATCAACCTGTCGTCAATACCTGATGGTGTACAGGTCAGCAATGTGTATCAACCTGCCGTCAATGTCTGATGGTGTACAGGTCAACAATGTGTATCAACCTGCCGTCAATACCTGATGGTGTACAAGTCAGCAATTAGTATCAACCTGTCGTCAATACCTGTTGGTGTACAGGTCAGCAATGATTATCAAACGATCGTCAGTATCTGATGGTGTACAGGTCAGCAAAGAGTATCAACCTGCCGTCAATGTCTGATGGTGTACAGGTCAGCAATGAGTATCAACCTGCCGTCAATGTCTGATGGTGTACAGGTCAACAATGTGTATCAACTGCCGTCAATGTCTGATGGTGTACAGGTCAGAAATGAGTATCAACCTTTCGTCATTATATGATGGTGTACAGGTCAGCAATGAGTATCAACCTGCCGTCAATGTCTTAATGTGTACAGGTCAGCAATGAGTATCAACCTGTCATCAATGTCTGATGGTGTACAGGTCAGCAATGAGTATCAACCTGTCGTCAATGTCTGATGGTGTACAGGTCAGCAATGAGTATCAACCTGCCGTCTGTACCTGATGGTGTACAGGTCAGCAATGAGTATCAAACTGTCATCAATGTCTGATGGTGTACAGGTCAGCAATGAGTATCAACCTGTCGTCAATGTCTGATGGTGTACAGGTCAACAATGAATATCAACATGCCGGCAATATATGATGGTGTACAGGTCAGCAATGAGTATCAACCTGCCGTCAATGTCTGATGGTGTACAGGTCAGCAATGAGTATCAACCTGTCGTCAATGTCTGATGGTGTACAGGTCAACAATGTGTATCAACCTGTCGTATGTATCTGATGGTGTACAGGCCAAAAATGTGTATCAACCTGCCGTCAATGTCTGAGTGTGTACAGGTCAGCAATGAGTATCAACCTGTCGTCAGTATCTGATGGTGTACAAGTCAGCAATGAGTATCAACCTGTCGTCAATGCCTGATGGTGTACAGGTCAGCAATGAGTATCAACCTGACATCAATATCTGATGGTGTACAGGTCAGCAATGAGTATCAACCTGCCGTCAATACCTGATGGGGTACAGGTGACTAATGAGTATCAACCTGTCGTCAATACATGATGGTGTACAGGTCAACTATGAGTATCAACCTGCCGTCAGTGTTTGATGGTGTACAGGTCAGCAATGAGTATCAACCTGTCGTCAATATCTGATGGTGTACAGGTCAGCAATGAGTATAAATCTGTCGTCAGTATCTGATGGTGTACAGGTCAGCAATGAGTATCAACCTGCCGTCAATGTCTGATGGTGTACAGGTCAGCAATGAGTATCAACCTGTCATCAATGTCAGATGGTGTACAGGTCAGCAATGAGTATCAACCTGCCGTGAATGTCTGATGGTGTACAGGTCACTAATGAGTATCAACCTGTCGTCAATATCTGATGTTGTACAGGTCAACAATGAGTATCAACCTGCCGTCAATGTCTGATGGTGTACAGGTCAGCAATGATTATCAACCTGTCGTCAGTATCTGATGGTGTACAGGTCAGCAATGAGTATCAACCTGTCGTCAATGTCTGATGGTGTACAGGTTAGCAATGAGTATCAACCTGCCGTCAATGTCTGATGGTGTACAGGTCAACAATGAGTAACAACCTGTCGTCAATACCTGATGGTGTACAGGTCAGCAATGTGTATCAACCTGCCGTCAATGTCTGATGGTGTACAGGTCAGCAATGTGTATCAACCGGCCGTCAATGTCTGATGGTGTACAGGTCAACAATGTGTATCAACCTGCCGTCAATACCTGATGGTGTACAAGTCAGCAATGAGTATCAACCTGTCGTCAATACCTGTTGGTGTACAGGTCAGCAATGATTATCAAACGATCGTCAGTATCTGATGGTGTACAGGTCAGCAAAGAGTATCAACCTGCCGTCAATGTCTGATGGTGTACAGGTCAGCAATGAGTATCAACCTGCCGTCAATGTCTGATGGTGTACAGGTCAACAATGTGTATCAACTGCCGTCAATGTCTGATGGTGTACAGGTCAGAAATGAGTATCAACCTTTCGTCATTATATTATGGTGTACAGGTCAGCAATGAGTATCAACCTGCCGTCAATGTCTTAATGTGTACAGGTCAGCAATGAGTATCAACATTTCATCAATGTCTGATGGTGTACAGGTCAGCAATGAGTATCAACCTGTCGTCAATGTCTGATGGTGTACAGGTCAGCAATGAGTATCAACCTGCCGTCTGTACCTGATGGTGTACAGGTCAGCAATGAGTATCAACCTGTCGTCAATACCTAATGGTGTACAGGTCAGCAATGAGTATCAACCTTGACGTCAATGTCTGATGGTGTACAGGTCAGCAATGAGTATCAACTTGCCGTCTGTACCTGATGGTGTACAGGTCAGCAATGAGTATCAACCTGTCGTCAATACCCGATGGTGTGCAGGTCAGCAATGAGTATCAACCTGTCGTCAATGTCTGATGGTGTACAGGTCAGCAATGAGTATCAACCTGTCGTCAATGTCTGATGGTGTACAGGTCAGCAATTAGTATCAACCTGTCGTCAATGTCTGATGGTGTACATGTCAGCAATGAGTATTAACCTGCCGTCAATGTCTTATGGTGTACAGGTCAGCAATGAGTATCAAAACTCCGTTAATGTATGATGGTGTACAGGTCACTAATGAGTATCAACCTGTCGTCAATACATGATGGTGTACAGGTCAGCAATGAGTATCAATCTGTCGTCAATATCTGATGGTGTACAGGTCAGCAATGAGTATCAACCTGTCGTCAGTATCTGATGGTGTACAGGTCAGCAAAGAGTATCAACCTGCCGTCAATGTCTGATGGTGTACAGGTCAGCAATGAGTATCAACCTGCCGTCAATGTCTGATGGTGTACAGGTCAACAATGTGTATCAACTGCCGTCAATGTCTGATGGTGTACAGGTCAGAAATGAGTATCAACCTTTCGTCATTATATGATGGTGTACAGGTCAGCAATGAGTATCAACCTGCCGTCAATGTCTTAATGTGTACAGGTCAGCAATGAGTATCAAACTGTCATCAATGTCTGATGGTGTACAGGTCAGCAATGAGTATCAACCTGTCGTCAATGTCTGATGGTGTACAGGTCAACAATGAATATCAACATGCCGGCAATATATGATGGTGTACAGGTCAGCAATGAGTATCAACCTGCCGTCAATGTCTTAATGTGTACAGGTCAGCAATGAGTATCAACCTGTAATCAATGCCTGATGGTGTACAGGTCAGCAATGAGTATCAACCTGTCGTCAATGTCTGATGGTGTACAGGTCAGCAATGAGTATCAACCTGCCGTCTGTACCTGATGGTGTACAGGTCAGCAATGAGTATCAACCTGTCGTCAATACCTGATGGTGTACAGGTCAGCAATGAGTATCAACCTGTCATCAATGTCTGATGGTGTACAGGTCAGAAATGAGTATCAACCTTTCGTCATTATATGATGGTGTACAGGCCAGCAATGAGTATCAACCTGCCGTCAATGTCTTAATGTGTACAGGTCAGCAATGAGTATCAAACTGTCATCAATGTCTGATGGTGTACAGGTCAGCAATGAGTATCAACCTGTCGTCAATGTCTGATGGTGTACAGGTCAACAATGAATATCAACATGCCGGCAATATATGATGGTGTACAGGTCAGCAATGAGTATCAACCTGCCGTCAATGTCTGATGGTGTACAGGTCAGCAATGAGTATCAACCTGTCGTCAATGTCTGATGGTGTACAGGTCAACAATGTGTATCAACCTGTCGTCAATACCTGATGGTGTACAGGTCAACAATGTGTATCAACCTGCCGTCAATACCTGATGGTGTACAGATCAGCAATGAGTATCAAACTGTCGTGAGTATCTGATGGTGTACAGTCCAACAATGTGTATCAACCTGCCGTCAATGTCTTATGGTGTACAGGTCAGAAATGAGTATCAACCTGTCGTGAGTATCTGATGGTGTATAGGACAGCAATGAGTATCAACCTGTCGTCAATGTCTGATGGTGTACAGGTCAGCAATGAGTATCAACCTGACATCAATATCTGATGGTGTACAGGTCAGCAATGAGTATCAACCTGCCGTCAATACCTGATGGGGTACAGGTGACTAATGAGTATCAACCTGTCGTCAATACATGATGGTGTACAGGTCAACTATGAGTATCAACCTGCCGTCAGTGTTTGATGGTGTACAGGTCAGCAATGAGTATCAACCTGTCGTCAATATCTGATGGTGTACAGGTCAGCAATGAGTATAAATCTGTCGTCAGTATCTGATGGTGTACAGGTCAGCAATGAGTATCAACCTGCCGTCAATGTCTGATGGTGTACAGGTCAGCAATGAGTATCAACCTGTCATCAATGTCAGATGGTGTACAGGTCAGCAATGAGTATCAACCTGCCGTGAATGTCTGATGGTGTACAGGTCACTAATGAGTATCAACCTGTCGTCAATATCTGATGTTGTACAGGTCAACAATGAGTATCAACCTGCCGTCAATGTCTGATGGTGTACAGGTCAGCAATGATTATCAACCTGTCGTCAGTATCTGATGGTGTACAGGTCAGCAATGAGTATCAACCTGTCGTCAATGTCTGATGGTGTACAGGTTAGCAATGAGTATCAACCTGCCGTCAATGTCTGATGGTGTACAGGTCAACAATGAGTAACAACCTGTCGTCAATACCTGATGGTGAACAGGTCAGCAATGTGTATCAACCTGCCGTCAATGTCTGATGGTGTACAGGTCAACAATGTGTATCAACCTGCCGTCAATACCTGATGGTGTACAAGTCAGCAATGAGTATCAACCTGTCGTCAATACCTGTTGGTGTACAGGTCAGCAATGATTATCAAACGATCGTCAGTATCTGATGGTGTACAGGTCAGCAAAGAGTATCAACCTGCCGTCAATGTCTGATGGTGTACAGGTCAGCAATGAGTATCAGCCTGCCGTCAATGTCTGATGGTGTACAGGTCAGAAATGAGTTTGAACCTTTCGTCATTATATGATGGTGTACAGGTCAGCAATGAGTATCAACCTGCCGTCAATGTCTTAATGTGTACAGGTCAGCAATGAGTATCAACATGTCATCAATGTCTGATGGTGTACAGGTCAGCAATGGGTATCAACCTGTCGTCAATGTCTGATGGTGTACAGGTCAGCAATGAGTATCAACCTGCCGTCTGTACCTGATGGTGTACAGGTCAGCAATGAATATCAACCTGTCGTCAATACCTAATGGTGTACAGGTCAGCAATGAGTATCAACCTTGTCGTCAATGTCTGATGGTGTACAGGTCAGAAATGAGTATCAACCTTTCGTCATTATATGATGGTGTACAGGTCAGCAATGAGTATCAACCTGCCGTCAATGTCTTAATGTGTACAGGTCAGCAATGAGTATCAAACTGTCATCAATGTCTGATGGTGTACAGGTCAGCAATGAGTATCAACCTGTCGTCAATGTCTGATGGTGTACAGGTCAACAATGAATATCAACATGCCGGCAATATATGATGGTGTACAGGTCAGCAATGAGTATCAACCTGCCGTCAATGTCTTAATGTGTACAGGTCAGCAATGAGTATCAACCTGTAATCAATGCCTGATGGTGTACAGGTCAGCAATGAGTATCAACCTGTCGTCAATGTCTGATGGTGTACAGGTCAGCAATGAGTATCAACCTGCCGTCTGTACCTGATGGTGTACAGGTCAGCAATGAGTATCAACCTGTCGTCAATACCTGATGGTGTACAGGTCAGCAATGAGTATCAACCTGTCATCAATGTCTGATGGTGTACAGGTCAGAAATGAGTATCAACCTTTCGTCATTATATGATGGTGTACAGGCCAGCAATGAGTATCAACCTGCCGTCAATGTCTTAATGTGTACAGGTCAGCAATGAGTATCAAACTGTCATCAATGTCTGATGGTGTACAGGTCAGCAATGAGTATCAACCTGTCGTCAATGTCTGATGGTGTACAGGTCAACAATGAATATCAACATGCCGGCAATATATGATGGTGTACAGGTCAGCAATGAGTATCAACCTGCCGTCAATGTCTGATGGTGTACAGGTCAGCAATGAGTATCAACCTGTCGTCAATGTCTGATGGTGTACAGGTCAACAATGTGTATCAACCTGTCGTCAATACCTGATGGTGTACAGGTCAACAATGTGTATCAACCTGCCGTCAATACCTGATGGTGTACAGATCAGCAATGAGTATCAAACTGTCGTGAGTATCTGATGGTGTACAGTCCAACAATGTGTATCAACCTGCCGTCAATGTCTTATGGTGTACAGGTCAGAAATGAGTATCAACCTGTCGTGAGTATCTGATGGTGTATAGGACAGCAATGAGTATCAACCTGTCGTCAATGTCTGATGGTGTACAGGTCAGCAATGAGTATCAACCTGACATCAATATCTGATGGTGTACAGGTCAGCAATGAGTATCAACCTGCCGTCAATACCTGATGGGGTACAGGTGACTAATGAGTATCAACCTGTCGTCAATACATGATGGTGTACAGGTCAACTATGAGTATCAACCTGCCGTCAGTGTTTGATGGTGTACAGGTCAGCAATGAGTATCAACCTGTCGTCAATATCTGATGGTGTACAGGTCAGCAATGAGTATAAATCTGTCGTCAGTATCTGATGGTGTACAGGTCAGCAATGAGTATCAACCTGCCGTCAATGTCTGATGGTGTACAGGTCAGCAATGAGTATCAACCTGTCATCAATGTCAGATGGTGTACAGGTCAGCAATGAGTATCAACCTGCCGTGAATGTCTGATGGTGTACAGGTCACTAATGAGTATCAACCTGTCGTCAATATCTGATGTTGTACAGGTCAACAATGAGTATCAACCTGCCGTCAATGTCTGATGGTGTACAGGTCAGCAATGATTATCAACCTGTCGTCAGTATCTGATGGTGTACAGGTCAGCAATGAGTATCAACCTGTCGTCAATGTCTGATGGTGTACAGGTTAGCAATGAGTATCAACCTGCCGTCAATGTCTGATGGTGTACAGGTCAACAATGAGTAACAACCTGTCGTCAATACCTGATGGTGAACAGGTCAGCAATGTGTATCAACCTGCCGTCAATGTCTGATGGTGTACAGGTCAACAATGTGTATCAACCTGCCGTCAATACCTGATGGTGTACAAGTCAGCAATGAGTATCAACCTGTCGTCAATACCTGTTGGTGTACAGGTCAGCAATGATTATCAAACGATCGTCAGTATCTGATGGTGTACAGGTCAGCAAAGAGTATCAACCTGCCGTCAATGTCTGATGGTGTACAGGTCAGCAATGAGTATCAGCCTGCCGTCAATGTCTGATGGTGTACAGGTCAGAAATGAGTTTGAACCTTTCGTCATTATATGATGGTGTACAGGTCAGCAATGAGTATCAACCTGCCGTCAATGTCTTAATGTGTACAGGTCAGCAATGAGTATCAACATGTCATCAATGTCTGATGGTGTACAGGTCAGCAATGGGTATCAACCTGTCGTCAATGTCTGATGGTGTACAGGTCAGCAATGAGTATCAACCTGCCGTCTGTACCTGATGGTGTACAGGTCAGCAATGAATATCAACCTGTCGTCAATACCTAATGGTGTACAGGTCAGCAATGAGTATCAACCTTGTCGTCAATGTCTGATGGTGTACAGGTCAGCAATGAGTATCAACCTGCCGTCGGTACCTGATGGTGTACAGGTCAGCAATGAGTATCAACCTGTCGTCAATACCCGATGGTGTGCAGGTCAGCAATGAGTATCAACCTGTCGTCAATGTCTGATGGTGTACAGGTCAGCAATGAGTATCAACCTGCCGTCGGTACCTGATGGTGTACAGGTCAGCAATGAGTATCAATCTGTCGTCAATACCCGATGGTGTGCAGGTCAGCAATGAGTATCAACCTGTCGTCAATGTCTGATGGTGTACAGGTCAGCAATTAGTATCAACCTGTCGTCAATGTCTGATGGTGTACAGGTCAGCAATGAGTATTAACCTGCCGTCAATGTCTTATGGTGTACAGGTCAGCAATGAGTATCAACCTGCCGTTAATGTATGATGGTGTACAGGTCACTAATGAGTATCAACCTGTCGTCAATACATGATGGTGTACAGGTCAACTATGAGTATCAACCTGCCCTCAGTGTTTGATGGTGTACACGTCAGCAATGAGTATCAACCTGTCGTCAATGTCTGATGGTGTACAGGTCAGCAATGAATACCAACCTGCCGTCAATATATGATGGTGTACAGGTCAGCAATGAGTATCAACCTGCCGTCAATGTCTGATGGTGTACAGGTCAGCAATGAGTATCAACCTGTCATCAATGTCAGATGGTGTACAGGTCAGCAATGAGTATCAACCTGTCGTCAATACCTGATGGCGTACAGGTCAACAATGTGTATCAACTTGCCGTCAATACCTGTTGGTGTACAGGTCAGCAATGATTATCAAACGATCGTCAGTATCTGATGATGTACAGGTCAGCAAAGAGTATCAACCTGCCGTCAATGTCTGATGGTGTACAGGTTAGCAATGAGTATCAACTTGTCGTCAATGTCTGATGGTGTACAGGTCAGCAATGAGTATCAATCTGCCGTCAATGTCTGATGGTGTACAGGTCAACAATGTGTATCAACCTGCCGTCAATGTCTGATGGTGTACAGGTCAGAAATGAGTATCAAACTGTCGTCAATGTCTGATGGTGTACATGTCAGCAATGAGTATCAACCTACCGTCAATGTCTTAATGTGTACAGGTCAACAATGAATATCAACCTGTCATCAATGTCTGATGGTGTACAGGTCAGCAATGAGTATCAACCTGTCGTCAATGTCTGATGGTGTACAGGTCAGCAATGAGTATCAACCTGCCGTCTGTACCTGATGGTGTACAGGTCAGCAATGAGTATCAACCTGTCGTCAATACCTGATGGTGTACAGGTCAGCAATGAGTATCAACCTGTCGTCAATGTCTGATGGTGTACAGGTCAGCAATTAGTATCAACCTGTCGTCAATGTCTGATGGTGTACAGGTCAGCAATGAGTATTAACCTGCCGTCAATGTCTGATGGTGTACAGGTCAGCAATGAGTATCAACCTGCCGTTAATGTATGATGGTGTAGAGGTCACTAATGAGTATCAACATGTCGTCAATATCTGATGTTGTACAGGTCAACAATGAGTATCAACCTGCCGTCAATACCTGATGGTGTACAGGTGACTAATGAGTATCAACCTGTCGTCAATACATGATGGTGTACAGGTCAACTATGAGTATCAACCTGCCGTCAGTGTTTGATGGTGTACAGGTCAGCAATGAGTATCAACCTGTCGTCAATATCTGATGGTGTACAGGTCAGCAATGAGTATCAACGTGTCGTCAGTATCTGATGGTGTACAGGTCAGCAATGAGTATCAACCTGCCGTCAATGTCTGATGGTGTACAGGTCAGCAATGATTATCAAACGATCGTGAGTATCTGATGATGTAAAGGTCAGCAAAGTCTATCAACCTGCCGTCAATGTCTGATGGTGTACAGGTTAGCAATGAGTATCAACTTGTCGTCAATGTCTGATGGTGTACAGGTCAGCAATGAGTATCAACCTGTCGTCAATGTCTGATGGTGTACAGGTCAACAATGAATATCAACATGCCGGCAATATATGATGGTGTACAGGTCAGCAATGAGTATCAACCTGCCTTCAATGTCTGATGGTGTACAGGTCAGCAATGAGTATCAACCTGTCGTCAATGTCTGATGGTGTACAGGTCAACAATGTGTATCAACCTGTCGTCAATACCTGATGGTGTACAGGTCAACAATGTGTATCAACCTGCCGTCAATACCTGATGGTGTACAGGTCAGCAATGAGTATCAAACTGTCGTGAGTATCTGATGGTGTACAGGCCAACAATGTGTATCAACCTGCCGTCAATGTCTGATGGTGTACAGGTCAGAAATGAGTATCAACCTGTCGTCAGTATCTGATGGTGTACAAGTCAGCAATGAGTATCAACCTGTCGTCAATGTCTGATGGTGTACAGGTCAGCAATGAGTATCAACCTGACATCAATATCTGATGGTGTACAGGTCAGCAATGCGTATCAACCTGCCGTCAATACCTGATGGGGTACAGGTGACTAATGAGTATTAACCTGTCGTCAATACATGATGGTGTACAGGTCAACTATGAGTATCAACCTGCCGTCAGTGTTTGATGGTGTACAGGTCAGCAATGAGTATCAACCTGTCGTCAATATCTGATGGTGTACAGGTCAGCAATGAGTATAAATCTGTCGTCAGTATCTGATGGTGTACAGGTCAGCAATGAGTATCAACCTGCCGTCAATGTCTGATGGTGTACAGGTCAGCAATGAGTATCAACCTGTCATCAATGTCAGATGGTGTACAGGTCAGCAATGAGTATCAACCTGCCGTGAATGTCTGATGGTGTACAGGTCACTAATGAGTATCAACCTGTCGTCAATATCTGATGTTGTACAGGTCAACAATGAGTATCAACCTGCCGTCAATGTCTGATGGTGTACAGGTCAGCAATGATTATCAACCTGTCGTCAGTATCTGATGGTGTACAGGTCAGCAATGAGTATCAACCTGTCGTCAATGTCTGATGGTGTACAGGTTAGCAATGAGTATCAACCTGCCGTCAATGTCTGATGGTGTACAGGTCAACAATGAGTAACAACCTGTCGTCAATACCTGATGGTGTACAGGTCAGCAATGTGTATCAACCTGCCGTCAATGTCTGATGGTGTACAGGTCAACAATGTGTATCAACCTGCCGTCAATACCTGATAGTGTACAAGTCAGCAATGAGTATCAACCTGTCGTCAATACCTGTTGGTGTACAGGTCAGCAATGATTATCAAACGATCGTCAGTATCTGATTGTGTACAGGTCAGCAAAGAGTATCAACCTGCCGTCAATGTCTGATGGTGTACAGGTCAGCAATGAGTATCAGCCTGCCGTCAATGTCTGATGGTGTACAGGTCAGAAATGAGTATCAACCTTTCGTCATTATATGATGGTGTACAGGTCAGCAATGAGTATCAACCTGCCGTCAATGTCTTAATGTGTACAGGTCAGCAATGAGTATCAACATGTCATCAATGTCTGATGGTGTACAGGTCAGCAATGGGTATCAACCTGTCGTCAATGTCTGATGGTGTACAGGTCAGCAACGAGTATCAACCTGCGGTCTGTACTTGATGGTGTACAGGTCAGCAATGAGTATCAACCTGTCGTCAATACCTAATGGTGTACAGGTCAGCAATGAGTATCAACCTTGTCGTCAATGTCTGATGGTGTACAGGTCAGCAATGAGTATCAACCTGCCGTCGGTACCTGATGGTGTACAGGTCAGCAATGAGTATCAACCTGTCGTCAATACCCGATGGTGTGCAGGTCAGCAATGAGTATCAACTTGTCGTCAATGTCTGATGGTGTACAGGTCAGCAATGAGTATCAACCTGTCGTCAATGTCTGATGGTGTACAGGTCAGCAATTAGTATCAACCTGTCGTCAATGTCTGATGGTGTACATGTCAGCAATGAGTATTAACCTGCCGTCAATGTCTTATGGTGTACAGGTCAGCAATGAGTATCAACCTGTCGTCAATATCTGATGGTGTACAGGTCAGCAATGAGTATCAACCTGTCGTCAGTAACTGATGGTGTACAGGTCAGCAATGAGTATCAACCTGCCGTCAATGTCTGATGGTGTACAGGTCAACAATGAGTATCAATCTGTCATCAATGTCAGATGGTGTACAGGTCAGCAATGAGTATCAACCTGCCGTCAATGTCTGATGGTGTACAGGTCAACAATGAGTACCAACCTCTCGTCAATGTCTGATGGTGTACAGGTCAGCAATGAATACCAACCTGCCGTCAATATATGATGGTGTACAGGTCAGCAATGAGTATCAACCTGCCGTCAATGTCTGATGGTGTACAGGTCAGCAATGAGTATCAACCTGTCATCAATGTCAGATGGTGTACAGGTCAGCAATGAGTATCAACCTGTCGTCAATACCTGATGGCGTACAGGTCAACAATGTGTATCAACTTGCCGTCAATACCTGATGGTGTATAAGTCAGCAATGAGTATCAACCTGTCGTCAATACCTGTTGGTGTACAGGTCAGCAATGATTATCAAACGATCGTCAGTATCTGATGATGTACAGGTCAGCAAAGAGTATCAACCTGCCGTCAATGTCTGATGGTGTACAGGTTAGCAATGAGTATCAACTTGTCGTCAATGTCTGATGGTGTACAGGTCAGCAATGAGTATCAATCTGCCGTCAATGTCTGATGGTGTACAGGTCAACAATGTGTATCAACCTGCCGTCAATGTCTGATGGTGTACAGGTCAGAAATGAGTATCAAACTGTCGTCATTATATGATAGTGTACAGGTCAGCAATGAGTATCAACCTGCCGCCAATGTCTGATGGTGTACAGGTCAGCAATGAGTATCAACCTGTCATCAATGTCTGATGGTGTACAGGTCAGCAATGTGTATCAACCTATCGTCAATGTCTGATGGTGTACATGTCAGCAATGAGTATCAACCTGCCGTCAATGTCTGATGGTGTACAGGTCAGCAATGAGTATCAACCTGTCGTCAATGTCTGATGGTGTACACGGCAGCAATTAGTATCAACCTGTCGTCAATGTCTGATGGTGTACAAGTCAGCAATGTGTATCAACCTGTCGTCAATGTCTGATGGTGTACATGTCAGCAATGAGTATCAACCTGCCGTCAATGTCTTAATGTGTACAGGTCAACAATGAGTATCAACCTCTCATCAATGTCTGATGGTGTACAGGTCAGCAATGAGTATCAACCTGTCGTCAATGTCTGATGGTGTACAGGTCAGCAATGAGTATCAACCTGCCGTCTGTACCTGATGGTGTACAGGTCAGCAATGAGTATCAAACGATCGTGAGTATCTGATGATGTAAAGGTCAGCAAAGTCTATCAACCTGCCGTCAATGTCTGATGGTGTACAGGTCAGCAATGATTATCAAACGATCGTGAGTATCTGATGATGTAAAGGTCAGCAAAGTCTATCAACCTGCCGTCAATGTCTGATGGTGTACAGGTTAGCAATGAGTATCAACTTGTCGTCAATGTCTGATGGTGTACAGGTCAGCAATGAGTATCAACCTGTCGTCAATGTCTGATGGTGTACAGGTCAACAATGAATATCAACATGCCGGCAATATATGATGGTGTACAGGTCAGCAATGAGTATCAACCTGCCTTCAATGTCTGATGGTGTACAGGTCAGCAATGAGTATCAACCTGTCGTCAATGTCTGATGGTGTACAGGTCAACAATGTGTATCAACCTGTCGTCAATACCTGATGGTGTACAGGTCAACAATGTGTATCAACCTGCCGTCAATACCTGATGGTGTACAGGTCAGCAATGAGTATCAAACTGTCGTGAGTATCTGATGGTGTACAGGCCAACAATGTGTATCAACCTGCCGTCAATGTCTGATGGTGTACAGGTCAGAAATGAGTATCAACCTGTCGTCAGTATCTGATGGTGTACAAGTCAGCAATGAGTATCAACCTGTCGTCAATGTCTGATGGTGTACAGGTCAGCAATGAGTATCAACCTGACATCAATATCTGATGGTGTACAGGTCAGCAATGCGTATCAACCTGCCGTCAATACCTGATGGGGTACAGGTGACTAATGAGTATTAACCTGTCGTCAATACATGATGGTGTACAGGTCAACTATGAGTATCAACCTGCCGTCAGTGTTTGATGGTGTACAGGTCAGCAATGAGTATCAACCTGTCGTCAATATCTGATGGTGTACAGGTCAGCAATGAGTATAAATCTGTCGTCAGTATCTGATGGTGTACAGGTCAGCAATGAGTATCAACCTGCCGTCAATGTCTGATGGTGTACAGGTCAGCAATGAGTATCAACCTGTCATCAATGTCAGATGGTGTACAGGTCAGCAATGAGTATCAACCTGCCGTGAATGTCTGATGGTGTACAGGTCACTAATGAGTATCAACCTGTCGTCAATATCTGATGTTGTACAGGTCAACAATGAGTATCAACCTGCCGTCAATGTCTGATGGTGTACAGGTCAGCAATGATTATCAACCTGTCGTCAGTATCTGATGGTGTACAGGTCAGCAATGAGTATCAACCTGTCGTCAATGTCTGATGGTGTACAGGTTAGCAATGAGTATCAACCTGCCGTCAATGTCTGATGGTGTACAGGTCAACAATGAGTAACAACCTGTCGTCAATACCTGATGGTGTACAGGTCAGCAATGTGTATCAACCTGCCGTCAATGTCTGATGGTGTACAGGTCAACAATGTGTATCAACCTGCCGTCAATACCTGATAGTGTACAAGTCAGCAATGAGTATCAACCTGTCGTCAATACCTGTTGGTGTACAGGTCAGCAATGATTATCAAACGATCGTCAGTATCTGATTGTGTACAGGTCAGCAAAGAGTATCAACCTGCCGTCAATGTCTGATGGTGTACAGGTCAGCAATGAGTATCAGCCTGCCGTCAATGTCTGATGGTGTACAGGTCAGAAATGAGTATCAACCTTTCGTCATTATATGATGGTGTACAGGTCAGCAATGAGTATCAACCTGCCGTCAATGTCTTAATGTGTACAGGTCAGCAATGAGTATCAACATGTCATCAATGTCTGATGGTGTACAGGTCAGCAATGGGTATCAACCTGTCGTCAATGTCTGATGGTGTACAGGTCAGCAACGAGTATCAACCTGCGGTCTGTACTTGATGGTGTACAGGTCAGCAATGAGTATCAACCTGTCGTCAATACCTAATGGTGTACAGGTCAGCAATGAGTATCAACCTTGTCGTCAATGTCTGATGGTGTACAGGTCAGCAATGAGTATCAACCTGCCGTCGGTACCTGATGGTGTACAGGTCAGCAATGAGTATCAACCTGTCGTCAATACCCGATGGTGTGCAGGTCAGCAATGAGTATCAACTTGTCGTCAATGTCTGATGGTGTACAGGTCAGCAATGAGTATCAACCTGTCGTCAATGTCTGATGGTGTACAGGTCAGCAATTAGTATCAACCTGTCGTCAATGTCTGATGGTGTACATGTCAGCAATGAGTATTAACCTGCCGTCAATGTCTTATGGTGTACAGGTCAGCAATGAGTATCAACCTGTCGTCAATATCTGATGGTGTACAGGTCAGCAATGAGTATCAACCTGTCGTCAGTAACTGATGGTGTACAGGTCAGCAATGAGTATCAACCTGCCGTCAATGTCTGATGGTGTACAGGTCAACAATGAGTATCAATCTGTCATCAATGTCAGATGGTGTACAGGTCAGCAATGAGTATCAACCTGCCGTCAATGTCTGATGGTGTACAGGTCAACAATGAGTACCAACCTCTCGTCAATGTCTGATGGTGTACAGGTCAGCAATGAATACCAACCTGCCGTCAATATATGATGGTGTACAGGTCAGCAATGAGTATCAACCTGCCGTCAATGTCTGATGGTGTACAGGTCAGCAATGAGTATCAACCTGTCATCAATGTCAGATGGTGTACAGGTCAGCAATGAGTATCAACCTGTCGTCAATACCTGATGGCGTACAGGTCAACAATGTGTATCAACTTGCCGTCAATACCTGATGGTGTATAAGTCAGCAATGAGTATCAACCTGTCGTCAATACCTGTTGGTGTACAGGTCAGCAATGATTATCAAACGATCGTCAGTATCTGATGATGTACAGGTCAGCAAAGAGTATCAACCTGCCGTCAATGTCTGATGGTGTACAGGTTAGCAATGAGTATCAACTTGTCGTCAATGTCTGATGGTGTACAGGTCAGCAATGAGTATCAATCTGCCGTCAATGTCTGATGGTGTACAGGTCAACAATGTGTATCAACCTGCCGTCAATGTCTGATGGTGTACAGGTCAGAAATGAGTATCAAACTGTCGTCATTATATGATAGTGTACAGGTCAGCAATGAGTATCAACCTGCCGCCAATGTCTGATGGTGTACAGGTCAGCAATGAGTATCAACCTGTCATCAATGTCTGATGGTGTACAGGTCAGCAATGTGTATCAACCTATCGTCAATGTCTGATGGTGTACATGTCAGCAATGAGTATCAACCTGCCGTCAATGTCTGATGGTGTACAGGTCAGCAATGAGTATCAACCTGTCGTCAATGTCTGATGGTGTACACGGCAGCAATTAGTATCAACCTGTCGTCAATGTCTGATGGTGTACAAGTCAGCAATGTGTATCAACCTGTCGTCAATGTCTGATGGTGTACATGTCAGCAATGAGTATCAACCTGCCGTCAATGTCTTAATGTGTACAGGTCAACAATGAGTATCAACCTCTCATCAATGTCTGATGGTGTACAGGTCAGCAATGAGTATCAACCTGTCGTCAATGTCTGATGGTGTACAGGTCAGCAATGAGTATCAACCTGCCGTCTGTACCTGATGGTGTACAGGTCAGCAATGAGTATCAACCTGTCGTCAATACCTGATGGTGTACAGGTCAGCAATGAGTATCAACCTGTCGTCAATGTCTGATGGTGTACAGGTCAGCAATTAGTATCAACCTGTCGTCAATGTCTGATGGTGTACAGGTCAGCAATGAGTATTAACCTGCCGTCAATGTCTGATGGTGTACAGGTCAGCAATGAGTATCAACATGCCGTTAATGTATGATGGTGTAGAGGTCACTAATGAGTATCAACATGTCGTCAATATCTGATGTTGTACAGGTCAACAATGAGTATCAACCTGCCGTCAATACCTGATGGTGTACAGGTGACTAATGAGTATCAACCTGTCGTCAATACATGATGGTGTACAGGTCAACTATGAGTATCAACCTGCCGTCAGTGTTTGATGGTGTACAGGTCAGCAATGAGTATCAACCTGTCGTCAATATCTGATGGTGTACAGGTCAGCAATGAGTATCAACGTGTCGTCAGTATCTGATGGTGTACAGGTCAGCAATGAGTATCAACCTGCCGTCAATGTCTGATGGTGTACAGGTCAGCAATGAGTATCAACCTGTCATCAATGTCAGATGGTGTACAGGTCAGCAATGCGTATCAACCTGCCGTGAATGTCTGATGGTGTACAGGCCACTAATGAGTATCAACCTGTCGTCAATATCTGATGTTGTACAGGTCAACAATGAGTATCAACCTGCCGTCAATGTCTGATGGTGTACAGTTAAGCAATGAGTATCAACCTGCAATCAATGTCTGATGGTGTACAGGTCAGCAATGATTATCAACCTGTCGTCAGTATCTGATGGTGTACAGGTCAGCAATGATTATCAAACGATCGTGAGTATCTGATGATGTAAAGGTCAGCAAAGTCTATCAACCTGCCGTCAATGTCTGATGGTGTACAGGTTAGCAATGAGTATCAACTTGTCGTCAATGTCTGATGGTGTACAGGTCAGCAATGAGTATCAACCTGCCGTCAATGTCTGATGGTGTACAGGTCAACAATGTGTATCAACCTGCCGTCAATGTCTGATGGTGTACAGGTCAGAAATGAGTATCAACCTGTCGTCATTTTATGATGGTGTACAGGTCAGCAATGAGTATCAACCTGTCGTCAATGTCTGATGCTGTACAGGTTAGCAATGAGTATCAACCTGTCGTCAATGTCTGATGGTGTACAGGTCAGCAATGAGTATCAACCTGTCGTCAATGTCTGATGGTGTACAGGTTAGCAATGAGTATCAACCTGTCGGCAATGTTTTGATGGTGTACATGTCAGCAATGAGTTTCAACCTGTCGTCAATGTCTGATGGTGTACAGGTCAGCAATGAGTATCAACCTGTCGTCAATATCTGATGGTGTACAGGTCAACAATGAGAATCAACCTGTTGTCAATGTCTGATGGTGTACAGGTCAGCAATGAGTACCAACCTGCCGTCAATATATGATGGTGTACAGGTCAGCAATGAGTATCAACCTGCCGTCAATGTCCGATGGTGTACAGGTCAGAAATGAGTATCAACCTGTAGTCAATGTCTGATGGTGTACAGGTCAGCAATGATATCAACATGTCATCGATACCTGATGGTGTACAGGTCAGCAATTCGTATCAACTTGTCGTCAATACCTGATGGTGTACAGGTCAGCAATGATTAGCAAACGATCGTCAGTATCTGATGGTGTACAGGGCAGCAAAGAGTATCAACCTGCCGTAAATGTCTGATGGTGTACAGGTCAGCAATGAGTATCAACCTGTCGTCAATGTCTGATGGTGTACAGGTCAGCAATGAGTATCAACCTGTCGTCAATGTCTGATGGTGTACAGGTCAGCAATGAGTATCAACCTGTCGTCAATACCTGATGGTGTACAGGTGACTAATGAGTATCAACCTGCCATCAATGTCTGATGGTGTACATGTCAACAATGTGTATCAACCTGCTGTCAATGTCTGGTGGTGTACAGGTCAGAAATGAGTATCAACCTGTCGTCAGTATCTGATGGTTTACAGGTCAGCAATGAGTATCAACCTGTCGTCAATGTCTGATGGTGTACAGGTCAGCAATGAGTATCAACCTGTCATCAATGTCAGATGGTGTACAGGTCAGCAATGAGTATCAATCTGCCGTCAATATCTGATGTTGTACAGGTCAACAATGAGTATCAACCTGCCGTCAATGTCTGATGGTGTACATGTAAGCAATGAGTATCAACATGCCATCAATGTCTGATGGTGTACAGGTCAGCAATGATTATCAACCTGTCGTCAGTATCTGATGTTGTACAGGTCAGCAATGAGTATAAACCTGTCGTCAATGTGTGATGGTGTACAGGTTAGCAATGAGTATCAACCTGTCGTCAATGTCTGATGGTGTACAGGTCAACAATTTGTATCAACCTGCCGTCAATACCTGATGGTGTACAGGTCAGCAATGAGTATCAAACTGTCGTATGTATCTGATGGTGCACAGGCCAACAATGTGTATCAACCTGCCGTCAATGTCTGATGGTGTACAGGTCAGAAATGAGTATCAACCTGTCGTCAGTATCTGATGGTGTACAAGTCAGCAATGAGTATCAACCTGTCGTCAATGTCTGATGGTGTACAGGTCAGCAATGAGTATCAACCTGCCGTCAATACCTGATGGTGTACAGGTGACTAATGAGTATCAACCTGTCGTCAATACATGATGGTGTACAGGTCAACTATGAGTATCAACCTGCCGTCAGTGTTTGATGGTGTACAGGTCAGCAATGAGTATCAACCTGTCGTCAATGTCTGATGGTGTACAGGTCAGCAATTAGTATCAACCTGTCGTCAATGTCTGATGGTGTACAGGTCAGCAATGAGTATTAACCTGCCGTCAATGTCTGATGGTGTACAGGTCAGCAATGAGTATCAACCTGCCGTTAATGTATGATGGTGTAGAGGTCACTAATGAGTATCAACATGTCGTCAATATCTGATGTTGTACAGGTCAACAATGAGTATCAACCTGCCGTCAATACCTGATGGTGTACAGGTGACTAATGAGTATCAACCTGTCGTCAATACATGATGGTGTACAGGTCAACTATGAGTATCAACCTGCCGTCAGTGTTTGATGGTGTACAGGTCAGCAATGAGTATCAACCTGTCGTCAATATCTGATGGTGTACAGGTCAGCAATGAGTATCAACGTGTCGTCAGTATCTGATGGTGTACAGGTCAGCAATGAGTATCAACCTGCCGTCAATGTCTGATGGTGTACAGGTCAGCAATGATTATCAAACGATCGTGAGTATCTGATGATGTAAAGGTCAGCAAAGTCTATCAACCTGCCGTCAATGTCTGATGGTGTACAGGTTAGCAATGAGTATCAACTTGTCGTCAATGTCTGATGGTGTACAGGTCAGCAATGAGTATCAACCTGTCGTCAATGTCTGATGGTGTACAGGTCAACAATGAATATCAACATGCCGGCAATATATGATGGTGTACAGGTCAGCAATGAGTATCAACCTGCCTTCAATGTCTGATGGTGTACAGGTCAGCAATGAGTATCAACCTGTCGTCAATGTCTGATGGTGTACAGGTCAACAATGTGTATCAACCTGTCGTCAATACCTGATGGTGTACAGGTCAACAATGTGTATCAACCTGCCGTCAATACCTGATGGTGTACAGGTCAGCAATGAGTATCAAACTGTCGTGAGTATCTGATGGTGTACAGGCCAACAATCTGTATCAACCTGCCGTCAATGTCTGATGGTGTACAGGTCAGAAATGAGTATCAACCTGTCGTCAGTATCTGATGGTGTACAAGTCAGCAATGAGTATCAACCTGTCGTCAATGTCTGATGGTGTACAGGTCAGCAATGAGTATCAACCTGACATCAATATCTGATGGTGTACAGGTCAGCAATGCGTATCAACCTGCCGTCAATACCTGATGGGGTACAGGTGACTAATGAGTATTAACCTGTCGTCAATACATGATGGTGTACAGGTCAACTATGAGTATCAACCTGCCGTCAGTGTTTGATGGTGTACAGGTCAGCAATGAGTATCAACCTGTCGTCAATATCTGATGGTGTACAGGTCAGCAATGAGTATAAATCTGTCGTCAGTATCTGATGGTGTACAGGTCAGCAATGAGTATCAACCTGCCGTCAATGTCTGATGGTGTACAGGTCAGCAATGAGTATCAACCTGTCATCAATGTCAGATGGTGTACAGGTCAGCAATGAGTATCAACCTGCCGTGAATGTCTGATGGTGTACAGGTCACTAATGAGTATCAACCTGTCGTCAATATCTGATGTTGTACAGGTCAACAATGAGTATCAACCTGCCGTCAATGTCTGATGGTGTACAGGTCAGCAATGATTATCAACCTGTCGTCAGTATCTGATGGTGTACAGGTCAGCAATGAGTATCAACCTGTCGTCAATGTCTGATGGTGTACAGGTTAGCAATGAGTATCAACCTGCCGTCAATGTCTGATGGTGTACAGGTCAACAATGAGTAACAACCTGTCGTCAATACCTGATGGTGTACAGGTCAGCAATGTGTATCAACCTGCCGTCAATGTCTGATGGTGTACAGGTCAACAATGTGTATCAACCTGCCGTCAATACCTGATAGTGTACAAGTCAGCAATGAGTATCAACCTGTCGTCAATACCTGTTGGTGTACAGGTCAGCAATGATTATCAAACGATCGTCAGTATCTGATTGTGTACAGGTCAGCAAAGAGTATCAACCTGCCGTCAATGTCTGATGGTGTACAGGTCAGCAATGAGTATCAGCCTGCCGTCAATGTCTGATGGTGTACAGGTCAGAAATGAGTATCAACCTTTCGTCATTATATGATGGTGTACAGGTCAGCAATGAGTATCAACCTGCCGTCAATGTCTTAATGTGTACAGGTCAGCAATGAGTATCAACATGTCATCAATGTCTGATGGTGTACAGGTCAGCAATGGGTATCAACCTGTCGTCAATGTCTGATGGTGTACAGGTCAGCAACGAGTATCAACCTGCGGTCTGTACTTGATGGTGTACAGGTCAGCAATGAGTATCAACCTGTCGTCAATACCTAATGGTGTACAGGTCAGCAATGAGTATCAACCTTGTCGTCAATGTCTGATGGTGTACAGGTCAGCAATGAGTATCAACCTGCCGTCGGTACCTGATGGTGTACAGGTCAGCAATGAGTATCAACCTGTCGTCAATACCCGATGGTGTGCAGGTCAGCAATGAGTATCAACTTGTCGTCAATGTCTGATGGTGTACAGGTCAGCAATGAGTATCAACCTGTCGTCAATGTCTGATGGTGTACAGGTCAGCAATTAGTATCAACCTGTCGTCAATGTCTGATGGTGTACATGTCAGCAATGAGTATTAACCTGCCGTCAATGTCTTATGGTGTACAGGTCAGCAATGAGTATCAACCTGTCGTCAATATCTGATGGTGTACAGGTCAGCAATGAGTATCAACCTGTCGTCAGTAACTGATGGTGTACAGGTCAGCAATGAGTATCAACCTGCCGTCAATGTCTGATGGTGTACAGGTCAACAATGAGTATCAATCTGTCATCAATGTCAGATGGTGTACAGGTCAGCAATGAGTATCAACCTGCCGTCAATGTCTGATGGTGTACAGGTCAACAATGAGTACCAACCTCTCGTCAATGTCTGATGGTGTACAGGTCAGCAATGAATACCAACCTGCCGTCAATATATGATGGTGTACAGGTCAGCAATGAGTATCAACCTGCCGTCAATGTCTGATGGTGTACAGGTCAGCAATGAGTATCAACCTGTCATCAATGTCAGATGGTGTACAGGTCAGCAATGAGTATCAACCTGTCGTCAATACCTGATGGCGTACAGGTCAACAATGTGTATCAACTTGCCGTCAATACCTGATGGTGTATAAGTCAGCAATGAGTATCAACCTGTCGTCAATACCTGTTGGTGTACAGGTCAGCAATGATTATCAAACGATCGTCAGTATCTGATGATGTACAGGTCAGCAAAGAGTATCAACCTGCCGTCAATGTCTGATGGTGTACAGGTTAGCAATGAGTATCAACTTGTCGTCAATGTCTGATGGTGTACAGGTCAGCAATGAGTATCAATCTGCCGTCAATGTCTGATGGTGTACAGGTCAACAATGTGTATCAACCTGCCGTCAATGTCTGATGGTGTACAGGTCAGAAATGAGTATCAAACTGTCGTCATTATATGATAGTGTACAGGTCAGCAATGAGTATCAACCTGCCGCCAATGTCTGATGGTGTACAGGTCAGCAATGAGTATCAACCTGTCATCAATGTCTGATGGTGTACAGGTCAGCAATGTGTATCAACCTATCGTCAATGTCTGATGGTGTACATGTCAGCAATGAGTATCAACCTGCCGTCAATGTCTGATGGTGTACAGGTCAGCAATGAGTATCAACCTGTCGTCAATGTCTGATGGTGTACACGGCAGCAATTAGTATCAACCTGTCGTCAATGTCTGATGGTGTACAAGTCAGCAATGTGTATCAACCTGTCGTCAATGTCTGATGGTGTACATGTCAGCAATGAGTATCAACCTGCCGTCAATGTCTTAATGTGTACAGGTCAACAATGAGTATCAACCTCTCATCAATGTCTGATGGTGTACAGGTCAGCAATGAGTATCAACCTGTCGTCAATGTCTGATGGTGTACAGGTCAGCAATGAGTATCAACCTGCCGTCTGTACCTGATGGTGTACAGGTCAGCAATGAGTATCAACCTGTCGTCAATACCTGATGGTGTACAGGTCAGCAATGAGTATCAACCTGTCGTCAATGTCTGATGGTGTACAGGTCAGCAATTAGTATCAACCTGTCGTCAATGTCTGATGGTGTACAGGTCAGCAATGAGTATTAACCTGCCGTCAATGTCTGATGGTGTACAGGTCAGCAATGAGTATCAACATGCCGTTAATGTATGATGGTGTAGAGGTCACTAATGAGTATCAACATGTCGTCAATATCTGATGTTGTACAGGTCAACAATGAGTATCAACCTGCCGTCAATACCTGATGGTGTACAGGTGACTAATGAGTATCAACCTGTCGTCAATACATGATGGTGTACAGGTCAACTATGAGTATCAACCTGCCGTCAGTGTTTGATGGTGTACAGGTCAGCAATGAGTATCAACCTGTCGTCAATATCTGATGGTGTACAGGTCAGCAATGAGTATCAACGTGTCGTCAGTATCTGATGGTGTACAGGTCAGCAATGAGTATCAACCTGCCGTCAATGTCTGATGGTGTACAGGTCAGCAATGAGTATCAACCTGTCATCAATGTCAGATGGTGTACAGGTCAGCAATGCGTATCAACCTGCCGTGAATGTCTGATGGTGTACAGGCCACTAATGAGTATCAACCTGTCGTCAATATCTGATGTTGTACAGGTCAACAATGAGTATCAACCTGCCGTCAATGTCTGATGGTGTACAGTTAAGCAATGAGTATCAACCTGCAATCAATGTCTGATGGTGTACAGGTCAGCAATGATTATCAACCTGTCGTCAGTATCTGATGGTGTACAGGTCAGCAATGATTATCAAACGATCGTGAGTATCTGATGATGTAAAGGTCAGCAAAGTCTATCAACCTGCCGTCAATGTCTGATGGTGTACAGGTTAGCAATGAGTATCAACTTGTCGTCAATGTCTGATGGTGTACAGGTCAGCAATGAGTATCAACCTGCCGTCAATGTCTGATGGTGTACAGGTCAACAATGTGTATCAACCTGCCGTCAATGTCTGATGGTGTACAGGTCAGAAATGAGTATCAACCTGTCGTCATTTTATGATGGTGTACAGGTCAGCAATGAGTATCAACCTGTCGTCAATGTCTGATGCTGTACAGGTTAGCAATGAGTATCAACCTGTCGTCAATGTCTGATGGTGTACAGGTCAGCAATGAGTATCAACCTGTCGTCAATGTCTGATGGTGTACAGGTTAGCAATGAGTATCAACCTGTCGGCAATGTTTTGATGGTGTACATGTCAGCAATGAGTTTCAACCTGTCGTCAATGTCTGATGGTGTACAGGTCAGCAATGAGTATCAACCTGTCGTCAATATCTGATGGTGTACAGGTCAACAATGAGAATCAACCTGTTGTCAATGTCTGATGGTGTACAGGTCAGCAATGAGTACCAACCTGCCGTCAATATATGATGGTGTACAGGTCAGCAATGAGTATCAACCTGCCGTCAATGTCCGATGGTGTACAGGTCAGAAATGAGTATCAACCTGTAGTCAATGTCTGATGGTGTACAGGTCAGCAATGATATCAACATGTCATCGATACCTGATGGTGTACAGGTCAGCAATTCGTATCAACTTGTCGTCAATACCTGATGGTGTACAGGTCAGCAATGATTAGCAAACGATCGTCAGTATCTGATGGTGTACAGGGCAGCAAAGTGTATCAACCTGCCGTAAATGTCTGATGGTGTACAGGTCAGCAATGAGTATCAACCTGTCGTCAATGTCTGATGGTGTACAGGTCAGCAATGAGTATCAACCTGTCGTCAATGTCTGATGGTGTACAGGTCAGCAATGAGTATCAACCTGTCGTCAATACCTGATGGTGTACAGGTGACTAATGAGTATCAACCTGCCATCAATGTCTGATGGTGTACATGTCAACAATGTGTATCAACCTGCTGTCAATGTCTGGTGGTGTACAGGTCAGAAATGAGTATCAACCTGTCGTCAGTATCTGATGGTTTACAGGTCAGCAATGAGTATCAACCTGTCGTCAATGTCTGATGGTGTACAGGTCAGCAATGAGTATCAACCTGTCATCAATGTCAGATGGTGTACAGGTCAGCAATGAGTATCAATCTGCCGTCAATATCTGATGTTGTACAGGTCAACAATGAGTATCAACGTGCCGTCAATGTCTGATGGTGTACATGTAAGCAATGAGTATCAACATGCCATCAATGTCTGATGGTGTACAGGTCAGCAATGATTATCAACCTGTCGTCAGTATCTGATGTTGTACAGGTCAGCAATGAGTATAAACCTGTCGTCAATGTGTGATGGTGTACAGGTTAGCAATGAGTATCAACCTGTCGTCAATGTCTGATGGTGTACAGGTCAACAATTTGTATCAACCTGCCGTCAATACCTGATGGTGTACAGGTCAGCAATGAGTATCAAACTGTCGTATGTATCTGATGGTGCACAGGCCAACAATGTGTATCAACCTGCCGTCAATGTCTGATGGTGTACAGGTCAGAAATGAGTATCAACCTGTCGTCAGTATCTGATGGTGTACAAGTCAGCAATGAGTATCAACCTGTCGTCAATGTCTGATGGTGTACAGGTCAGCAATGAGTATCAACCTGCCGTCAATACCTGATGGTGTACAGGTGACTAATGAGTATCAACCTGTCGTCAATACATGATGGTGTACAGGTCAACTATGAGTATCAACCTGCCGTCAGTGTTTGATGGTGTACAGGTCAGCAATGAGTATCAACCTGTCGTCAATGTCTGATGGTGTACAGGTCAGCAATTAGTATCAACCTGTCGTCAATGTCTGATGGTGTACAGGTCAGCAATGAGTATTAACCTGCCGTCAATGTCTGATGGTGTACAGGTCAGCAATGAGTATCAACCTGCCGTTAATGTATGATGGTGTAGAGGTCACTAATGAGTATCAACATGTCGTCAATATCTGATGTTGTACAGGTCAACAATGAGTATCAACCTGCCGTCAATACCTGATGGTGTACAGGTGACTAATGAGTATCAACCTGTCGTCAATACATGATGGTGTACAGGTCAACTATGAGTATCAACCTGCCGTCAGTGTTTGATGGTGTACAGGTCAGCAATGAGTATCAACCTGTCGTCAATATCTGATGGTGTACAGGTCAGCAATGAGTATCAACGTGTCGTCAGTATCTGATGGTGTACAGGTCAGCAATGAGTATCAACCTGCCGTCAATGTCTGATGGTGTACAGGTCAGCAATGAGTATCAACCTGTCATCAATGTCAGATGGTGTACAGGTCAGCAATGCGTATCAACCTGCCGTGAATGTCTGATGGTGTACAGGCCACTAATGAGTATCAACCTGTCGTCAATATCTGATGTTGTACAGGTCAACAATGAGTATCAACCTGCCGTCAATGTCTGATGGTGTACAGTTAAGCAATGAGTATCAACCTGCAATCAATGTCTGATGGTGTACAGGTCAGCAATGATTATCAACCTGTCGTCAGTATCTGATGGTGTACAGGTCAGCAATGATTATCAAACGATCGTGAGTATCTGATGATGTAAAGGTCAGCAAAGTCTATCAACCTGCCGTCAATGTCTGATGGTGTACAGGTTAGCAATGAGTATCAACTTGTCGTCAATGTCTGATGGTGTACAGGTCAGCAATGAGTATCAACCTGCCGTCAATGTCTGATGGTGTACAGGTCAACAATGTGTATCAACCTGCCGTCAATGTCTGATGGTGTACAGGTCAGAAATGAGTATCAACCTGTCGTCATTTTATGATGGTGTACAGGTCAGAAATGAGTATCAACCTGTCGTCAATGTCTGATGCTGTACAGGTTAGCAATGAGTATCAACCTGTCGTCAATGTCTGATGGTGTACAGGTCAGCAATGAGTATCAACCTGTCGTCAATGTCTGATGGTGTACAGGTTAGCAATGAGTATCAACCTGTCGGCAATGTTTTGATGGTGTACATGTCAGCAATGAGTATCAACCTGTCGTCAATGTCTGATGGTGTACAGGTCAGCAATGAGTATCAACCTGTCGTCAATATCTGATGGTGTACAGGTCAACAATGAGAATCAACCTGTCGTCAATGTCTGATGGTGTACAGGTCAGCAATGAGTACCAACCTGCCGTCAATATATGATGGTGTACAGGTCAGCAATGAGTATCAACCTGCCGTCAATGTCTGATGGTGTACAGGTCAGAAATGAGTATCAACCTGTCGTCAGTATCTGATGGTGTACAAGTCAGCAATGAGTATCAACCTGTCGTCAATGTCTGATGGTGTACAGGTCAGCAATGAGTATCAACCTGCCGTCAATACCTGATGGTGTACAGGTGACTAATGAGTATCAACCTGTCGTCAATACATGATGGTGTACAGGTCAACTATGAGTATCAACCTGCCGTCAGTGTTTGATGGTGTACAGGTCAGCAATGAGTATCAACCTGTCGTCAATGTCTGATGGTGTACAGGTCAGCAATTAGTATCAACCTGTCGTCAATGTCTGATGGTGTACAGGTCAGCAATGAGTATTAACCTGCCGTCAATGTCTGATGGTGTACAGGTCAGCAATGAGTAGCAACCTGCCGTTAATGTATGATGGTGTAGAGGTCACTAATGAGTATCAACATGTCGTCAATATCTGATGTTGTACAGGTCAACAATGAGTATCAACCTGTCGTCAATATCTGATGTTGTACAGGTCAACAATGAGTATCAACCTGCCGTCAATGTCTGATGGTGTACAGGTCAGCAATGATTATCAACCTGTCGTCAGTATCGGATAGTGTACAGGTCAGCAATGAGTATCAACCTGTCGTCAATGTCTGATGGTGTAAAGGTTAGCAATGAGTATCAACCTGCCGTCAATGTCTGATGGTGTACAGGTCAACAATGAGTAACAACCTGTCGTCAATGTCTGATGGTGTACAGGTCAGCAATGAATATCAACCTGCCGTCAATATATGATGGTGTACAGGTCAGCAATGAGTATCAACCTGCCGTCAATGTCTGATGGTGTACAGGTCAGCAATGAGTATCAACCTGTCATCAATGTCAGATGGTGTACAGGTCAGCAATGAGTATCAACCTGTCGTCAATACCTGATGGTGTACAGGTCAGCAATGTGTATCAACCTGCCGTCAATGTCTGATGGTGTACAGGTCAACAATGTGTATCAACCTGCCGTCAATACCTGATGGTGTACAAGTCAGCAATTAGTATCAACCTGTCGTCAATACCTGTTGGTGTACAGGTCAGCAATGATTATCAAACGATCGTCAGTATCTGATGGTGTACAGGTCAGCAAAGAGTATCAACCTGCCGTCAATGTCTGATGGTGTACAGGTCAGCAATGAGTATCAACCTGCCGTCAATGTCTGATGGTGTACAGGTCAACAATGTGTATCAACTGCCGTCAATGTCTGATGGTGTACAGGTCAGAAATGAGTATCAAACTTTCGTCATTATATGATGGTGTACAGGTCAGCAATGAGTATCAACCTGCCGTCAATGTCTTAATGTGTACAGGTCAGCAATGAGTATCAACCTGTCGTCAATGACTGATGGTGTACAGGTCAGCAATGAGTATCAACCTGCCGTCTGTACCTGATGGTGTACAGGTCAGCAATGAGTATCAACCTTGTCGTCAATGTCTGATGGTGTACAGGTCAGCAATGAGTATCAACCTGTCGTCAATGACTGATGGTGTACAGGTCAGCAATGAGTATCAACCTGCCGTCTGTACCTGATGGTGTACAGGTCAGCAATTAGTATCAACCTGTCGTCAATACCTGATGGTGTACAGGTCAGCAATGAGTATCAACCTTGTCGTCAATGTCTGATGGTGTACAGGTCAGCAATGAGTATCAACCTGCCGTCTGTACCTGATGGTGTACAGGTCAGCAATGAGTATCAACCTGTCGTCAATACCCGATGGTGTACAGGTCAGCAATGAGTATCAACCTGTCGTCAATGTCTGATGTTGTACAGGTCAACAATGAGTATCAACCTGTCGTCAATGTCTGATTGTGTACAGGTCAGCAATTAGTATCAACCTGTCGTCAATGTCTGATGGTGTACATGTAAGCAATGAGTATTAACCTGCCGTCAATGTCTGATGGTGTACAGGTCAGCAATGAGTATCAACCTGCCGTTAATGTATGATGGTGTACAGGTCACTAATGAGTATCAACCTGTCGTCAATATATGATGTTGTACAGGTCAACAATGAGTATGAACCTGCCGTCAATACCTGATGGTGAACAGGTGACTAATGAGTATCAACCTGTCGTCCATACATGATGGTGTACAGGTCAACTATGAGTATCAACCTGCCGTCAGTGTTTAATGGTGTACACGTCAGCAATGAGTATCAACCTGTCGTCAATATCTGATGGTGTACAGGTCCGCAATGAGTATCAACCTGTCCTCAGTATCTGATGGTGTACAGGTCAGCAATGAGTATCAACCTGCCGTCAATGTCTGATGGTGTACAGGTCAGCAATGAGTATTAACCTGTCATCAATGTCAGATGGTGTACAGGTCAGCAATGAGTATCAACCTGCCGTCAATGTCTGATGGTGTACAGGTCAACAATGAGTACCAACCTGTCGTCAATGTCTGATGGTGTACAGGTCAGCAATGAATATCAATCTGCCGTCAATATATGATGGTGTACAGGTCAGCAATGAGTATCAACCTGCCGTCAATGTCTGATGATGTACAGGTCAGCAATGAGTATCAACCTGTCATCAATGTCAGATGGTGTACAGGTCAGCAATGAGTATCAACCTGTCGTCAATACCTGATGGTGTACAGGTCAGCAATATGTATCAACCTGCCGTCAATGTCTGATGGTGTACAGGTCAACAATGTGTATCAACCTGCCGTCAATACCTGATGGTGTACAAGTCAGCAATGAGTATCAACCTGTCGTCAATACCTGTTGGTGTACAGGTCAGCAATGATCATCAAACTATCGTCAGTATCTGATGATGTACAGGTCAGCAATGAGTATCAACCTGTCGTCAATGTCTGATGGTGTACAGGTCAACAATGAGAATCAACCTGTCGTCAATGTCTGATGGTGTACAGGTCAGCAATGTGTACCAACCTGCCGTCAATATCTGATGTTGTACAGGTCAACAATGAGTATCAACCTGCCGTCAATGTCTGATGGTGTACAGGTAAGCAATGAGTATCAACCTGCAATCAATGTCTGATGGTGTACAGGTCAACAATGAGAATCAACCTGTCGTCAATGTCTGATGGTGTACAGGTCAGCAATGAGTATCAACCTGTCGTCAATTCCTGATGGTGTACAGGTCAGCAATGTGTATCAACCTGCCGTCAATGTCTGATGGTGTACAGGTCAGCAATGAGTATCAACCTGTCGTCAATACCTGTTGGTGTACAGGTCAGCAATGATTATCAAACGATCGTCAGTATCTGATGATGTAAAGGTCAGCAAAGTCTATCAACCTGCCGTCAATGTCTGATGGTGTACAGGTTAGCAATGAGTATCAACTTGTCGTCAATGTCTGATGGTGTACATGTCAGCAATGAGTATCAACCTGCCAACAATGTCTGATGGTGTACAGGTCAACAATGTGTATCAACCTGCCGTCAATGTCTGATGGTGTACAGGTCAGAAATGAGTATCAACCTGTCGTCATTATATGATGGTGTACAGGTCAGCAATGAGTATCAACCTGTCGTCAATACCTGATGGTGTACAGGTCAGCAATATGTATCAACCTGCCGTCAATGTCTGATGGTGTACAGGTCAACAATGTGTATCAACCTGCCGTCAATACCTGATGGTGTACAGGTCAGCAATGAGTATCAAACTGTCGTATGTATCTGATGGTGTACAGGCCAACAATGTGTATCAACCTGCCGTCAATGTCTGATGGTGTACAGGTCAGAAATGAGTATCAACCTGTCGTCAGTATCTGATGGTGTGCAGGTCAGCAATGAGTATCAACCTGCAGTCAATGTCTGATGGTGTACAGGTCAGCAATGAGTATCAACCTGTCATCAATGTCAGATGGTGTACAGGTCAGCAATGAGTATCAACCTGCCGTCAATGTCTGATGGTGTACAGGTCACTAATGAGTATCAACCTGTCGTCAATATCTGATGTTGTACAGGTCAACAATGAGTATCAACCTGCCGTCAATGTCTGATGGTGTACAGGTCAGCAATGAGTATCAACCTGTCGTCAATGTCTGATGGTGTACAGGTTAGCAATGAGTATCAACCTGCCGTCAATGTCTGATGGTGTACAGGTCAACAATGAGTAACAACCTGTCGTCAATGTCTGATGGTGTACAGGTCAGCAATGAATATCAACCTACCGTCAATATATGATGGTGTACAGGTCAGCAATGAGTATCAACCTGCCGTCAATGTCTGATGGTGTACAGGTCAGCAATTAGTATCAACCTGTCATCAACGTCAGATGGTGTACAGGTCAGCAATGAGTATCAACATGTCGTCAATACCTGATGGTGTACAGGTCAGCAATGTGTATCAACCTGCCGTAAATGTCTGATGGTGTACAGGTCAACAATGTGTATCAACCTGCCGTCAATACCTGATGGTGTACAAGTCAGCAATGAGTATCAACCTGTCGTCAATACCTGTTGGTGTACAGGTCAGCAATGATTATCAAACGATAGTCAGTATCTGATGGTGTACAGGTCAGCAAAGAGTATCAACCTGCCGTCAATGTCTGATGGTGTACAGGTCAGCAATGAGTATCAACCTGCCGTCAATGTCTGATGGTGTACAGGTCAACAATGTGTATCAACTGCCGTCAATGTCTGATGGTGTACAGGTCAGAAATGGGTATCAACCTTTCGTCATTATATGATGGTGAAACAGGTCAGCAATGAGTATCAACCTGCCGTCAATGTCTTAATGTGTACAGGTCAGCAATGAGTATCAACCTGTCATCAATGTCTGATGGTGTACAGGTCAGCAATGAGTATCAACCTGTCGTCAATGTCTGATGGTGTACAGGTCAGCAATGAGTATCAACCTGCCGTCTGTACCTGATGGTGTACAGGTCAGCAATGAGTATCAACCTGTCGTCAATACCTGGTGGTGTACAGGTCAGCAATGAGTATCAACCTTGTCGTCAATGTCTGATGGTGTACAGGTCAGCAATGAGTATCAACCTGCCGTCTGTACCTGATGGTGTACAGGTCAGCAATGACTATCAACCTGTCGTCAATACCCGATGGTGTACAGGTCAGCAATGAGTATCAACCTGTCGTCAATGTCTGATGGTGTACAGGTCAGCAATGAGTATCAACCTGTCGTCAATGTCTGATGGTGTACAGGTCAGCAATTAGTATCAACCTGTCGTTAATGTCTGATGGTGTACATGTCAGCAATGAGTATTAACCTGCCGTCAATGTCTGATGGTGTACAGGTCAGCAATGAGTATCAACCTGCCGTTAATGTATGATGGTGTACAGGTCACTAATGTGTATCAACCTGTCGTCAATATATGATGTTGTACAGGTCAACAATGAGTATCAACCTGCCGTCAATACCTGATGGTGAACAGGTGACTAATGAGTATCAACCTGTCCTCAATACATGATGGTGTACAGGTCAACTATGAGTATCAACCTGCCGTCAGTGTTTGATGGTGTACACGTCAGCAATGAGTATCAACCTGTCGTCAATATCTGATGGTGTACAGGTCAGCAATGAGTATCAACCTGTACTCAGTATCTGATGGTGTACAGGTCAGCAATGAGTATCAACCTGCCGTCAATGTCTGATGGTGTACAGGTCAGCAATGAGTATCAACCTGCCGTCAATGTCTGATGGTGTACAGGTCAACAATGAGTACCAACCTGTCGTCAATGTCTGATGGTGTACAGGTCAGCAATGAATATCAATCTGCCGTCAATATATGATGGTGTACAGGTCAGCAATGAGTATCAACCTGCCGTCAATGTCTGATGGTGTACAGGTCAGCAATGAGTATCAACCTGTCATCAATGTCAGATGGTGTACAGGTCAGCAATGAGTATCAACCTGTCGTCAATACCTGATGGTGTACAGGTCAGCAATGTGTATCAACCTGCCGTCAATGTCTGATGGTGTACAGGTCAACAATGTGTATCAACCTGCCGTCAATACCTGATGGTGTACAAGTCAGCAATGAGTATCAACCTGTCGTCAATACCTGTTGGTGTACAGGTCAGCAATAATTATCAAACGATCTTCAGTATCTGATGATGTACAGGTCAGCAATGAGTATCAACCTGTCGTCAATGTCTGATGGTGTACAGGTCAGCAATGAGTATCAACCTGTCGTCAATGTCTGATGGTGTACAGGTCAGCAATGAGTATCAACTTGTCGTCAATACCTGATGGTGTACAGGTCAGCAATGATTAGCAAACGATCGTCAGTATCTGATGGTGTACAGGGCAGCAAAGAGTATCAATCTGCCGTCAATGTCTGATGGTGTACAGGTCAGCAATGAGTATCAACCTGTCGTCAATGTCTGATGGTGTACAGGTCAGCAATGAGTATCAACCTGTCGTCAATGTCTGATGGTGTACAGGTGACTAATGAGTATCAACCTGCCATCAATGTCTGATGGTGTACATGTCAACAATGTGTATCAACCTGCTGTCAATGTCTGATGGTGTACAGGTCAGAAATGAGTATCAACCTGTCGTCAGTATCTGATGGTATACAGGTCAGCAATGAGTATCAACCTGTCGTCAATGTCTGATGGTGTACAAGTCAGCAATGAGTATCAACCTGTCATCAACGTCAGATGGTGTACAGGTCAACAATGAGTATCAACCTGCCGTCAATGTCTGATGGTGTACAGGTAAGCAATGAGTATCAACATGCCATCAATGTCTGATGGTGTACAGGTCAGCAATGATTATCAACCTGTCGTCAGTATCTGATGTTGTACAGGTCAGCAATGAGTATCAACCTGTCGTCAATGTGTGATGGTGTACAGGTTAGCAATGAGTATCAACCTGTCGTCAATGGCTGATGGTGTACAGGTCAACAATGAATATCAACATGCCGGCAATATATGATGGTGTACAGGTCAGCAATGAGTATCAACCTGCCGTCAATGTCTGATGGTGTACAGGTCAGCAATGAGTATCAACCTGTCGTCAATGTCTGATGGTGTACAGGTCAGCAATGAGTATCAGCCTGTCGTCAATACCTGATGGTGTACAGGTCAGCAATATGTATCAACCTGCCGTCAATGTCTGATGGTGTACAGGCCAACAATGTGTATCAACCTGCCGTCAATGTCTGATGGTGTACAGGTCAGTAATGAGTATCAACCTGTCATCAATGTCAGATGGTGTACAGGTCAGCAATGAGTATCAACCTGTCGTCAATACCTGATGGTGTACAGGTCAGCAATGTGTATCAACCTGCCGTCAATGTCTGATGGTGTACAGGTCAACAATGTGTATCAACCTGCCGTCAATACCTGATGGTGTACAAGTCAGCAATGAGTATCAACCTGTCGTCAATACCTGTTAGTGTACAGGTCAGCAATGTTTATCAAACGATCGTCAGTATCTGATGGTGTACAGGTCAGCAAAGAGTATCAACCTGCCGTCAATGTCTGATGGTGTACAGGTCAGCAATGAGTATCAACCTGCCGTCAATGTCTGATGGTGTACAGGTCAACAATGAGTACCAACCTGTCGTCAATGTCTGATGGTGTACAGGTCAGCAATGAATATCAATCTGCCGTCAATATATGATGGTGTACAGGTCAGCAATGAGTATCAACCTGCCGTCAATGTCTGATGGTGTACAGGTCAGCAATGAGTATCAACCTGTCATCAATGTCAGATGGTGTACAGGTCAGCAATGAGTATCAACCTGTCGTCAATACCTGATGGTGTACAGGTCAGCAATGTGTATCAACCTGCCGTCAATGTCTGATGGTGTACAGGTCAACAATGTGTATCAACCTGCCGTCAATACCTGATGGTGTACAAGTCAGCAATGAGTATCAACCTGTCGTCAATATCTGTTGGTGTACAGGTCAGCAATAATTATCAAACGATCTTCAGTATCTGATGATGTACAGGTCAGCAATGAGTATCAACCTGTCGTCAATGTCTGATGGTGTACAGGTCAGCAATGAGTATCAACCTGTCGTCAATGTCTGATGGTGTACAGGTCAGCAATGAGTATCAACTTGTCGTCAATACCTGATGGTGTACAGGTCAGCAATGATTAGCAAACGATCGTCAGTATCTGATGGTGTACAGGGCAGCAAAGAGTATCAATCTGCCGTCAATGTCTGATGGTGTACAGGTCAGCAATGAGTATCAACCTGTCGTCAATGTCTGATGGTGTACAGGTCAGCAATGAGTATCAACCTGTTGTCAATGTCTGATGGTGTACAGGTGACTAATGAGTATCAACCTGCCATCAATGTCTGATGGTGTACATGTCAACAATGTGTATCAACCTGCTGTCAATGTCTGATGGTGTACAGGTCAGAAATGAGTATCAACCTGTCGTCAGTATCTGATGGTATACAGGTCAGCAATGAGTATCAACCTGTCGTCAATGTCTGATGGTGTACAAGTCAGCAATGAGTACCAACCTGTCATCAACGTCAGATGGTGTACAGGTCAACAATGAGTATCAACCTGCCGTCAATGTCTGATGGTGTACAGGTAAGCAATGAGTATCAACATGCCATCAATGTCTGATGGTGTACAGGTCAGCAATGATTATCAACCTGTCGTCAGTATCTGATGTTGTACAGGTCAGCAATGAGTATCAACCTGTCGTCAATGTGTGATGGTGTACAGGTTAGCAATGAGTATCAACCTGTCGTCAATGTCTGATGGTGTACAGGTCAACAATGAATATCAACATGCCGGCAATATATGATGGTGTACAGGTCAGCAATGAGTATCAACCTGCCGTCAATGTCTGATGGTGTACAGGTCAGCAATGAGTATCAACCTGTCGTCAATGTCTGATGGTGTACAGGTCAGCAATGAGTATCAGCCTGTCGTCAATACCTGATGGTGTACAGGTCAGCAATATGTATCAACCTGCCGTCAATGTCTGATGGTGTACAGGCCAACAATGTGTATCAACCTGCCGTCAATGTCTGATGGTGTACAGGTCAGTAATGAGTATCAACCTGTCATCAATGTCAGATGGTGTACAGGTCAGCAATGAGTATCAACCTGTCGTCAATACCTGATGGTGTACAGGTCATCAATGTGTATCAACCTGCCGTCAATGTCTGATGGTGTACAGGTCAACAATGTGTATCAACCTGCCGTCAATACCTGATGGTGTACAAGTCAGCAATGAGTATCAACCTGTCGTCAATACCTGTTAGTGTACAGGTCAGCAATGTTTATCAAACGATCGTCAGTATCTGATGGTGTACAGGTCAGCAAAGAGTATCAACCTGCCGTCAATGTCTGATGGTGTACAGGTCAGCAATGAGTATCAACCTGCCGTCAATGTCTGATGGTGTACAGGTCAACAATGTGTATCAACTGCCGTCAATGTCTGATGGTGTACAGGTCAGAAATGAGTATCAACCTTTCGTCCTTATATGATGGTGTACAGGTCAGCAATGAGTATCAACCTGCCGTCAATGTCTTAATGTGTACAGGTCAGCAATGAGTATCAACCTGTCATCAATGTCTGATGGTGTACAGGTCAGCAATGAGTATCAACCTGTCGTCAATGTCTGATGGTGTACAGGTCAGCAATGAGTATCAACCTGCCGTCTGTACCTGATGGTGTACAGGTGAGCAATGAGTATCAACCTGTCGTCAATACCTGATGGTGTACAGGTCAGCAATGAGTATCATCCTGTCGTCAATGTCTGATGGTGTACAGGTGAGCAATGTGTATCAACCTGTCGTCAATGTCTGATGGTGTACAGGTCAGCAATTAGTATCAACCTGTCGTCAATGTCTGATGGTGTACATGTCAGCAAAGAGTATTAACCTGCCGTTAATGTATGATGGTGTACAGGTCACTAATGTGTATCAACCTGTCGTCAATATATGATGTTGTACAGGTCAACAATGAGTATCAACCTGCCGTCAATACCTGATGGTGAACAGGTGACTAATGAGTATCAACCTGTCGTCAATACATGATGGTGTACAGGTCAGCAATGAGTATCAACCTGCCGTCAATGTCTGATGGTGTACAGGTCAGCAATGAGTATCAACATGTCGTCAATACCTGATGGTGTACACGTCAGCAATGAGTATCAACCTGTCGTCAATATCTGATGGTGTACAGGTCAGCAATGAGTATCAACCTGTCGTCAGTATCTGATGGTGTACAGGTCAGCAATGAGTATCAACCTGCCGTCAATGTCTGATGATGTACAGGTCAGCAATGAGTATCAACCTGTCATCAATGTCAGATGGTGTACAGGTCAGCAATGAGTATCAACCTGCCGTCAATGTCTGATGGTGTACAGGTCAACAATGAGTACCAACCTGTCGTCAATGTCTGATGGTGTACAGGTCAGCAATGAATATCAATCTGCCGTCAATATATGATGGTGTACAGGTCAGCAATGAGTATCAACCTGCCGTCAATGTCTGATGGTGTACAGGTCAGCAATGAGTATCAACCTGTCATTAATGTCAGATGGTGTACAGGTCAGCAATGAGTATCAACCTGTCGTCAATACCTGATGGTGTACAGGTCAGCAATGTGTATCAACCTGCCGTCAATGTCTGATGGTGTACAGGTCAACAATGAGTATCAACCTGCCGTCAATACCTGATGGTGAACAGGTGACTAATGAGTATCAACCTGTCGTCAATACATGATGGTGTACAGGTCAACTATGAGTATCAACCTGCCGTCAGCGTTTGATGGTGTACACGTCAGCAATGAGTATCAACCTGTCGTCAATATCTGATGGTGTACAGGTCAGCAATGAGTATCAACCTGTCGTCAGTATCTGATGGTGTACAGGTCAGCAAAGAGTATCAACCTGCCGTCAATGTCTGATGGTGTACAGGTTAGCAATGAGTATCAACTTGTCGTCAATGTCTGATGGTGTACAGGTCAGCAATGAGTATCAACCTGCCGTCAATGTCTGATGGTGTACAGGTCAACAATGTGTATCAACCTGCTGTCAATGTCTGATGGTGTACAGGTCAGAAATGAGTATCAAACTGTCGTCATTATATGATGGTGTACAGGTCACTAATGTGTATCAACCTGTCGTCAATATATGATGTTGTACAGGTCAACAATGAGTATCAACCTGCCGTCAATACCTGATGGTGAACAGGTGACTAATGAGTATCAACCTGTCGTCAATACATGATGGTGTACAGGTCAGCAATGAGTATCAACCTGCCGTCAATGTCTGATGGTGTACAGGTCAGCAATGAGTATCAACCTGTCGTCAGTATCTGATGGTGTACACGTCAGCAATGAGTATCAACCTGTCGTCAATATCTGATGGTGTACAGGTCAGCAATGAGTATCAACCTGTCGTCAGTATCTGATGGTGTACAGGTCAGCAATGAGTATCAACCTGCCGTCAATGTCTGATGATGTACAGGTCAGCAATGAGTATCAACCTGTCATCAATGTCAGATGGTGTACAGGTCAGCAATGAGTATCAACCTGCCGTCAATGTCTGATGGTGTACAGGTCAACAATGAGTACCAACCTGTCGTCAATGTCTGATGGTGTACAGGTCAGCAATGAATATCAATCTGCCGTCAATATATGATGGTGTACAGGTCAGCAATGAGTATCAACCTGCCGTCAATGTCTGATGGTGTACAGGTCAGCAATGAGTATCAACCTGTCATTAATGTCAGATGGTGTACAGGTCAGCAATGAGTATCAACCTGTCGTCAATACCTGATGGTGTACAGGTCAGCAATGTGTATCAACCTGCCGTCAATGTCTGATGGTGTACAGGTCAACAATGAGTATCAACCTGCCGTCAATACCTGATGGTGAACAGGTGACTAATGAGTATCAACCTGTCGTCAATACATGATGGTGTACAGGTCAACTATGAGTATCAACCTGCCGTCAGCGTTTGATGGTGTACACGTCAGCAATGAGTATCAACCTGTCGTCAATATCTGATGGTGTACAGGTCAGCAATGAGTATCAACCTGTCGTCAGTATCTGATGGTGTACAGGTCAGCAAAGAGTATCAACCTGCCGTCAATGTCTGATGGTGTACAGGTTAGCAATGAGTATCAACTTGTCGTCAATGTCTGATGGTGTACAGGTCAGCAATGAGTATCAACCTGCCGTCAATGTCTGATGGTGTACAGGTCAACAATGTGTATCAACCTGCTGTCAATGTCTGATGGTGTACAGGTCAGAAATGAGTATCAAACTGTCGTCATTATATGATGGTGTACAGGTCAGCAATGAGTATCAACCTGCCGCCAATGTCTGATGGTGTACAGGTCAGCAATGAGTATCAACCTGTCATCATTGTCTGATGGTGTACAGGTCAGCAATGTGTATCAACCTATCGTCAATGTCTGATGGTGTACATGTCAGCAATGAGTATCAACCTGCCGTCAATGTCTGATGGTGTACAGGTCAGCAATGAGTATCAACCTGTCATCAATGTCTGATGGTGTACAGGTCAGCAATGAGTATCAACCTGTCGTCAATGTCTGATGGTGTACAGGTCAGCAATGAGTATCAACCTGCCGTCTGTACCCGATGGTGTACAGGTCAGCAATGAGTATCAACCTGTCGTCAATATCTGATGGTGTACAGGTCAGCAATGAGTATCAACCTGTCGTCAATACCTGATGGTGTACAGGTCAGCAATGAATATCAACCTGCCGTCAATATATGATGGTGTACAGGTCAGCAATGAGTATCAACCTGCCGTCAATGTCTGATGGTGTACAGGTCAGCAATGAGTATCAACCTGTCATCAATGTCAGATGGTGTACAGGTCAGCAGTGAGTATCAACCTGTCATCAATACCTGATGGTGTACAGGTCAGCAATGTGTATCAACCTGTCGTCAATACCTGTTGGTGTACAGGTCAGCAATGATTATCAAACGATCGTCAGTATCTGATGATGTACAGGTCAGCAAAGAGTATCAACCTGCCGCCAATGTCTGATGGTGTACAGGTTAGCAATGAGTATCAACTTGTCGTCAATGTCTGATGGTGTACAGGTCAGCAATGAGTATCAACCTGCCGTCAATGTGTGATGATGTACAGGTCAACAATGTGTATCAACCTGCCGTCAATGTCTGATGGTGTACAGGTCAGCAATGAGTACCAACCTGCCGTCAGTGTCTGATGGTGTACAGGTCAGCAATGAGTATCAACCTGTCATCAATGTCTGATGGTGTACAGGTCAGCAATGTGTATCAACCTATCGTCAATGTCTGATGGTGTACATGTCAGCAATGAGTATCAACCTGCCGTCAATGTCTGATGGTGTACAGGTCAGCAATGAGTATCAACCTGTCATCATTGTCTGATGGTGTACAGGTCAGCAATGAGTATCAACCTGCCGTCTGTACCTGATGGTGTACAGGTCAGCAATGAGAATCAACCTGTCGTCAATACCCGATGGTGTACAGGTCAACTATGAGTATCAACCTTTTCGTCAATGTCTGATGGTGTACAGGTCAGCAATGAGTATCAACCTGTCGTCAATGGCTGATGGTGTACAGGTCAGCAATTAGTATCAACCTGTCGTCAATGTCTGATGGTGTACAGGTCAGCAATGAGTATTAACCTGCCGTCAATGTCTGATGGTGTACAGGTCAGCAATGAGTATCAACCTGCCGTTAATGTCTGATGGTGTACAGGTCAGCAATGAGTATCAACCTGTCGTCAATGTCTCATGGTGTACAGGTCAGCAATGAGTATCAACCTGTCGTCAATGTCTGATGGTGTACAGGTCAGCAATGCGTATCAACCTGTCGTCAATGTCTGATGGTGTACAGGTCAGCAATGAGTATCAACCTGCCGTCAATACATGATGGTGTACAGGTCAGCAATGACTATCAACCTGTCGTCAATCTCTGATGGTGTACAGGTCAAAAATGAGTACCAACCTGTCGTCAATACCTGATGGTGAATGTATGGTGTGTATGGGATGTGTATTGTGTGTGTATGTCGTGTGTATGCCGTGTGTATGGCGTGTATGGTTTTGTATGGTGTGTATGGTGTGTATGGTGTGTAAGGTGTGTATTATGTGTATGGTGTGTATGGTGTGTGTATGGTGTGTGTATAATGTGTCTATGGTGTGTGTATGGTGTATATGGTGTGTGTATGGGTTATGTATTTTGTGTGTATGTTGTGTGTATGGGTGTATGATGTGTATATGGTGTGTATAGTGTGTGGATGATGTGTATGGTCTGTGTATGGTGTGCGTCTGGTTTGTGTATGGTGTGTGGATGGTGTATACGTGTGTGTATGGTGTGTGTCTGGTGTGTGTCTGGTGTGTATGGTGTGTGTATAGTGTGTGTATGGTGGGTAAGGTGTTTATGAGGTATGGTGTGTGTATGGTGTGTATGGTGTGTATGGTGTGTATGGTCTGTGTATGGTGTGTATGTGGTGGGTATGGTGTGTGTATGGTGTGTGTGTGGTGTGTATGGTCCGTATTATGTGTGTATGGTGTGTGTATGGTGTGTATGGTGTTTAATGTGTGTATACGGTGTGTATGGTGTGTGTCTGGTGTATAGGTTGTGTGTATGATGTGTAAGGTGTGTGTATGGTGTGTATAGTGTGTATGGTGTGTGTATCGTGTGTGTATTGTGTGTATGGTGTGTGTATGGGGTGAGTATGTTGTATGTATGGTGTGTGTATGGTGTGTACGGTGTGTGTATGGTGTGTAAGATGTTTGTATGGTGTGTATGGTGTGTGTTTGGTGGGTGTGTGTGTGGTGTGTGGTGTGTGTATGGTGTGTGTATAGTGTGTATAACGTGTATGGTGTGTATGGTGTGTTATGGTGTGATTAAGGTGTGTATGGTGTGTATGATGTATTTATGGTGTGTGTATGGTGTGTATGGTGTGTATATGGTGTGTATATGGTGTGTAATATGTGTGTATGGTGTGTATGGTGTGTGTATGGTGTGTGTATGGTGTGTGTATGGTGTGTAATATGTGTGTATGGTGTGTAAGGTGTGTAAGGTGTATGTATGGTGTGTATGGTGTGCGTATGGTGTGTCTATGGTGTGTGTATGGTGTGTGTATGGGGTGTGTATTTTGTGTGTATGGTGTGTAAGATGTGTGTATGGTGTGCGTATGGTGTGTCTATGGTGTGTGTATGGTGTGTGTATGGGGTGTGTATTTTGTGTGTATGGTGTGTAAGATGTGTGTATGGTGTGTAAGCTGTGTATGGTGTGTGTATGGTGTGTATATGGTGTGTATATTGTGTGTGTATTGTGTGTATGGTATGTATATGGTGTGTATGGTGTGTATATGGTGTGTGTATTGTGTGTGTATTGTGTGTATGGTATGTATATGGTGTGCATGGTCTGTATGGTGTGTGTGTGGTGTGTATGGCGTATATGGTGTGTATATGGTGTGTATGGTGTGTATGGCGTGTGTTTGGTGTGTGAGTGGTGTGTATGGTGTGTATCGTGTGTGTATGATGTGTGTATGGTGTGTATGATGTGTGTATGGTGTGTGTATGGCTTGTATGGTGTATGTATGTTGTGTGTTTGGTGAGTGTATGGTCTGTATGATGTGGGTATGGTCTGTATGGTGTGGGCATGGTGTGTATGGTGTGTATGGTGTTTGTATGGTGTGTGTATCGTGTGTGTATGCTGTGTATAGTGTGAGTATGGTGTGTATGGTGTGTGTATGGTGTGTGTATGGTCTGTATGGTGTGTCTATGGTGTGTGTATGTTGTGTATGATGTGCGTATGGTGTGTATGATGTGTGTATGGTATGGTGTGTGTATGGTGTTAGTATGGTGTGCATGGTGTGTAAGGTGTGTATATGGTGAGTATGGTGTGTGTATGGTGTGTGTATGGTGTGTATGGTGTGTAAAGTGTGTGCATGGTTTGTATGGTGTGTGTTGGTGTGTATGTTGTGTGTATGTTGTGTGTATGGTATGTGTATGGGGTTAGTAGGTTGTGTGTATTGTGTGTGTATGGTGTGTATGGTGTGTGTGTGGTGTGTGTACGCTGTGTGTATGGTCTGTGTATAGTGTGTATAATGTGTATGGTGTCTTTGTTGTGTGTATGGTGTGTATGGTGTATGTATGATGTGTGTATGGTGTGTGTATGGTGTGTATGGTCTGTGTATGGTGTGTATGGTGTGTGTATGGTGTGTGTGGTGCGTATGGTCCGTATTCTGTGTGTATGGTGTGTGTATGGTGCGTATTGTGTGTAACGTGTATATATGGTGTGTATGGTGTGTGTATGGTGTGTACGGTGTGTATGGTGTGTATTGTGTGTGTATGGTGTGTGTATGATGTGTGTATGGTGTGTGTATGGTGTGTGTATGACGTGTAATGGTGTGTGTATGGGGTGAGTATGTTGTGTGTATGTTGTGTGTATGGTGTGTATGGTGTGTGTATGGTGTGTAAGATGTGTGTATGGTGTGTATGGTGTGTGTTTGGTGGGTGTGTTGTGTATAGTGTGTTTGGTGTGTGTGTGGTGTGTGTATGCTGTGTGTATGGTGTGTGTATGGTGTGTGTATAGTGTGTATAATGTGTATGGTGTCTTTGTTGTGTGTAAGGTGTGTATGGTCTGTATGGTGTGTGCATGGTGTGTGTATTGTGTGTGTATGGTGTGTAAGATGTGTGTATGGTGTGTGTTTGGTGTGTGTGTGGTGTGTGTATTGTGTGTTTGGTGTGTGTGTGGTGTGTGTACGCTGTGTGTATTGTGTGTGTATAGTGTGTATAATGTGTATGGTGTCTTTGTTGTATGCATGGTGTGTATGCTGTATGTATGGTGTATGTATGGTGTGTGTATGGTGTTTGTATGTTGTGTGTATGGTGTGTGTATGGTGTGTAAGATGTGTGTATAGTGTGTGTATGGTGTGTGTATAGTGTGTATAATGTGTATGGTGTCTTTGGTGTGAGTATGGTGTGTATGGTTTGTGTAAGGTGTGTAAGATGTGTGTATGGTGTGTAAGATGTGTGTATGGTGTGTAAGATGTGTATGGTGTGTGTATGGTCTGTATGGTGTGTGCATGGTGTGTGTATTGTGTGTGTATGGTGTGTAAGATGTGTGTATGATGTGTAATGTGTGTGTATGGTGTGTGTATTGTGTGTATGGTGTGTATATGGTGTGTATGGTGTGTATGGTGTGTGTGTGGTGTGTATGATGTGTATGGTGCGTAAGGTGTGTCTATGGTGTGTGAGTGGTGTGTATGATGTGTATTGTGTGTGTATGGTGTGTTTGATGTGTGTATGGTGTATGTATGGTGTGTAGGTGTGTGTATGGTGTATATGGTGTGTGTATGATGTGTGTATGTTGTGTATGGTGTGTGTATTGTGTGTGTATGGTGTGTATGGTGTGTGTATTTTGTGTTTATGTCGTGTGTATGGCGTATGTATGGTGCATAAGATGTCTGTATGGTGTGTGTATGGTGTGTGTGGTGTGTATGGTGTGTGCATGGTGTGTATGGTGTGTGTATGGTCTGTGTATGTTGTGTATGGCGTGTGTATGGTGTGTATATGGTGCATATGGTGTATATGGTGTGTGTATGATGGGTATGGCGTGTGTATGGTGTTTGAATCGTGTGTATGGTGTCTGTGTGGTGTGTGTATGGTGTGTGTATGGTGTGTGTATGGTGTGTGTAAGTTGTGTCAATGGTGTGTGTATGTTGTGTATGGTGTGTGTATGGTGTGTATGGTGTGTGTATGGTGTGTGTATGTTGTGTATGGTGTGTATATGGTGTGTGAGTGGTGTGTATGGTCCGTATTATGTGTGTATGGTGTGTGTATGATGTGTATGGTGTGTAAGGAGTGTATGGTGTGTATATGGTGTGTATGGTGTGTGTTTGGTGTGTAAGGTGTGTATGGTGTGTATCGTGTGTGTATGATGTGTGTATGATGTGTGTATGGTGTGTGTATGGTGTGTGTATGATGTGTATTGTGTGTGTATGGGCTGAGTATATTGTGTGTATGGTGTGTGTATGGTGTGTATGGTGTGTGTATGGTGCGTAAGATGTGTGTATGGTGTGTATGGTGTGTGTCTGGTGGGTGTGTGTGTGGTGTATGCTGTGTGTATGGTGTGTGTATAGTGTGTATAATGTGTATGGTGTCTTTAGTGTGAGTATGGTGTGATTAAGTTGTGTATGGTGTGTGAACGGTGTATGTATGGTATATGTATGGTGTGTGTATGGTGTGTGTATGGTGTGTAAGATGTGTGTATGGTGTGTGTATGGTGTGTGTATAGTGTGTATAATGTGTAAGGTGTCTTTGGTGTGTGTATGGTGTGATTAAGGTGTGTATGTTGTGTATATTTTGTATGTATGGTGTGTTTATGGTGTGTAAGATGTGTGTATGGTGTGTGATTGGTGTGTATGGTGTGTGTATGGTGTGTAGATGTGTGTATGGTGTGTATGGTGTTTGTATGGTGTGTGTGTGGTGTGTGTAAACTGTGTGTATGGTGTGTGTATAGTGTGTATAATGTGCATTGTGTCTTTGGTGTGTGTATGGTGTGATTAAGGTGTGTATGGTGTGTATGATGTATTTATGGTGTGTGTAAGGTGTGTATGGTGTGTGTGTAAGGTGTGTATGGTGTGTATATGGTGTGTGTATGGTGTGTAAGATGTGTGTATGGTGTGTAATGTGTGTATGGTGTGTGTATAGTGTGTATGGTGTGTGTATGGTTTGTGTATGGTGTGTATGGTGTGTGCATGGTGTGTAAGATGTGTGTATGGTGTGTAAGATGTGTGTATGGTGTGTATGGTGTGTGTATGGTGTGTATATGGTGTGTATGGTGTGTGTATGTGGTGTGTATTTTGTGTGTATGGTGTGTGTATGGGTGTATGGTGTGTATAGTGTGTGCATGGTGTGTGTATTGTGTGTGTATGATGTGTAAGATGTGTGTATGGTGTGTAAGGTGTGTGTATGGCGTGTGTATTGTGTGTATGGTGTGTATATGGTGTGTATGGTGTGTATGGTGTGTGTGTGGTGTGTATGATGTGTGTCTGGCGTGTATGGTGTGTATGGTGTGTGTATGGTGAGTATGGCGTGTGTATGATATGTATGGTGCGTAAGGTGTGTCTATGGTGAATGTATGGTGTTTGTATGCTGTGTATGGTGTGTGAGTGGTGTGTATGGTGTGTGAGTGGTGTGTATAGTGTGTATTGTGTGTGTATGATGTGTGTATGGTTTGTATGATCTGTGTATGGTGTGTGTATGGTGTGTAGGTGTGTGTATGGTGTATATGGTGTGTGTATGGTGTGTGTATATTGTGTCTGTTGTGTGTATGGCGTGTGTATGATGTGTAAAGTGTGTGTATGGTGTGAAAGGTGTGGATGGTGTGTGTATGGGGTGTATGGTATGTGTATGGTGTGTATGGTGCGTTTATGGTGTATATGGTGTGTGTATGGTGTGTGTATGGTATGTGAGTGTGGTGTGTGTATGCTGTGTGAATGGTGCGTGTATGGTGTGTATGATGTGTATGGTGTGTATAGTGTGTGTATGGTATGTATGGTGTGTGTATGGGGTGTGTATGGGGTGTGTATGGTGTGTGGATGGGGTGTATGGTGTGGTTATGTTGTGTGATTGGTGTGTCTATGATGTGTATGATGTGTATTGTGTGTAAGGAGTGTATGGTGTGTATATGGTGGGTATGGTGTGTGTATGGTGTGTAAGGTGTGTATGGTGTGTATGGTGTGTGTATGATGTGTGTATGATGTGTGTATGGTGTGTGTATGGTGTGTGTATTATGTGTATTGTGTGTGTATGGGCTGAGTATATTGTGTGTATGGTGTGTGTATGGTGTGTATGGTGTGTGTATGGTGCGTAAGATGTGTGTATTGTGTGTATGGTGTGTGTTTGGTGTGTGTGTGTGTGGTGTATGCTGTGTGTATGGTGTGTGTATAGTGTGTATAATGTGTATGGTGTCTTTAGTGTGTGTATGGTGTGATTAAGTTGTGTACAGTGTGTGAATTTTGTATGTATGGTGTGTGTATGTTGTGTGTATGGTGTGTGTATGGTGTGTAAGATGTGTGTATAGTGTGTGTATGGTGTGTGTATAGTGTGTATAATGTGTATGGTGTCTTTGGTGTGTGTATGGTGTGATTAAGGTGTGTATGTTGTGTATATGGTGTATGTATGCTGTGTGTATGGTGTGTAAGATGTGTGTATGGTGTGTGTTTGGTGTGTATGGTGTGTGTATGGTGTGTAAGATGTGTGTATGGTGTGTATGGTGTTTGTATGGTGTGTGTGTGGTGTGTGTAAGCTGTGTGTATGGTGTGTGTATGGGTGTATGGTGTGTATAGTGTGTGCATGGTGTGTGTATTGTGTGTGTATGGTGTGTAAGATGTGTGTATGGTGTGTAAGGTGTGTGTATGGCGTGTGTATTGTGTGTATGGTGTATGTATGGTGTGTATATGGTGTGTATGGTGTGTATGGTGTGTGTGTGGTGTGTATGATGTGTGTGAGGCGTGTATGGTGTGTATATGCTGTGTATGGTGTTTGTATGGTGAGTATGGCGTGTGTATGATATGTATGGTGCGTAAGGTGTATCTATGGTGTGTGTATGGTGTTTGTATGATGTGTATGGTGTGTGAGTGGTGTGTATGGTGTGTGAGTGGTGTGTATAGTGTGTATTGTGCGTGTATGATGTGTGAATGGTGTGTATGATATGTGTATGGTGTGAGTATGGTGTGTAGGTGTGTGTATGGTGTATATGGTTTGTGTATGGTGTGTGTATGGTGTGTCTGGTGTGTGTATGGCGTGTGTATGATGGGTAAGGTGTTTATGGTTAATGGTGTGTGTATAATGTGTGTATGGTCTGTATGGTGTGTCTATGGTGTGTATATGTTGTGTATGGTGTGTGTATGGTGTGTATGGTGTGTGTATTGTGTGTGTGTGTTTGGTGTGTATGGTGTGTGTATGGTATGTGTAAGGTGTGTGTCTGGTTTGTAAGGCGTGTGTATAGTGTATAAAGTGGGGTTAGTATCTTGTGTGTATGGTGTGTGTATGATGTGTGTATGGTGTGTATGTTGTGTGTATGGTGTGTATGTTGTATCTATGATGTGTGTATTGTGTGTATTTTGTGTAAGGTGTGTGTATGGTGTGTATGATCTGTGTATGCATTGTATGGTGAGTGTATGGTGTGTATGTTGTGTGTATTGTGTGTGTATGTCGTGTGTATGGCCTGTGTATGGTGTGTAAGTTGGGTGTATGGTGTGTATGGTGTGTGTATGGCGTGTGTATGGTGTGTGTGGTGTGTATGATTTGTGTATGGTGTGTATGGTGTGTGTATGGTCTGTGTATGTTGTGTATGGCGTGTTTATGGTGTGTATATGGTGTGTATGGTGTGTGTATGATGTTTATGGCGTGTGTATGGTGTTTGAATGGTGTGTATGGTGTGTGTATGGTGTGTGTATGGTGTATGTATGGTGTGTATGGCGTGGGTATTGTGTTTGAATGGTGTGTATTGTGTATGTATTTTGTGTATGGTGTGTATGGTGTGTATGGTGTGTGTATGGTATGTATGGTGTGTGTATGATGTGTGTATCGTGTGTATCGTGAGTAAAGTGTGTGTATGATGTGTGTAAGGTGTGTCAATGGTGTGTGTATTTTGTTTGTATGGTTTGTAAAGTGTGTATGGTGTATGTATGCTGTGTGTATGGTGCGTTTATGGTGTGTATGATGTGTATGGTCTGCGTATGATGTGTGTATGGTGTGTGTATTGTGTGTATGGTGAGTATATGGTGTGTATGGTGTGTGTATGGGGTGTATGATGTGTGTATGGTGTGTGTATGGTATGTGAGTGTGGTGTGTGTATGCTGTGTGTATGGTGCGTGTATGGTGTGTATGATGTGTATGGTGTGTATGATGTGTCTATGGTATGTATGGTGTGTGTATGGGGTGTGTATGTTGTGTGTATTGTGTGTGGATGGTGTGTATGGTGTGTGTATTTTGCGTGTATGGTCTGTGTATGATGCGTATGTTGGGTGTAGGGTGTGTATGGTGTGTGTATGGTGTATGTATGGTGTTTAAGATGTGTGTATGGTGTGTGTATGTTGTTTATGGTCTTTATATGGTGTGTGTATGGTATGTGAATGGTGTGTATGGCGTGTATATGGTATGTGTATGGTGTGTGTATGGTGTGATTGGTGTATGTATGGTGTGTTTATGGCGTGTATGGTGTGTGTATGGTGTGTGTATGGTGTGTGTATGGTGTGTGTATGGTGTGTGTATGGCGTATGTATGGTGTGTATGGTGTGTATGGTGTGTATGGTGAGTGTATAGTGTGTATGATGTGTAAGGTGTGTATATGGTGTTTGTATAGTGTGTATATGGTGTGTGTATGGCCTGTGTATGGTGTGTGTAGTGGTGTGTATTGTGTGTGTATGGTGTGTATGGTGTGTATGGTGTGTATGGTGGGTGTATGTTGTGTATGATGTGTGTATGGCTTGTATGAAGTGTGTATGGTGTATGTTTGGTGTCTGTATGGCCTGTGTATGGTGTGTATGTTGTGTGTATGGTGTGTGTATCGTGTCTCTATTGTGTGTGTATGGTGCGCTAGGTGTGTATGATGTGTGTATGGTGTGTGTATGGTGTGTATGGTGTGTATGGTGCGTGTATGGTGTGTGTATGGTGTGTGTATGGCGGGTGTAAGGTGTGTATGGTGTGTGTATGGTGTGTATGGTGTGTATATGGTGTGTGCATGGTGTGTATGGTGTGTATGGTTTGTGTATGGTGTGTATGGTGTTTATGGTGTGTGTATCGTGTGTGTATGTTGTTTATGGTGTGTGTATGGTGTCTGTATAATGTGTGTAAGGTGTGTATGGTGTTTATGGTGTGTGTATGGTGTTTATGGTGTGTGTATGGTGTGTATTATGTGTGTATGGTGTGTGTATCGTGTGTGTATCGTGTGTATGATGTGTGTATGATGTGTGTATGGTGTGAATGGTGTATGTATGGTGTATGTATGGCGTGTGTATGGCGTGTGTATGGTGTGTGTATGCTGTGTAAGGAGTGTGTATGGTGTGTAAGGTGTGTGTATGGTGTGTGTATGGTGTGTGTGTGGTGTGTATGTTGGTGTGTATTATGTGTATGGTGTGTATGGCGTGTGTATGGTGTGTGTATGGTGTGTATGGTGTTTATGGTGTGTGTATCGTGTGTATGATGTGTGTATGGTGTGTGTATATTGTGGGTGTGGTGTGTATGGTGTGTGTATGGTGTGTATGATGTGTATGGTGTGTTTATGGTGTGTGTATGATGTGTATGGTGTGTGTATGGTGTGTGTATGATGTGTGCATGTTGTGTATGTTGTGTATGGTGTGTTTATGGCGTGTATGGTGTGTGTATGGTGTGTGTATGGTTTGTGTATGGTGTGTGTATCGTGTGTAAAATGTGTATAGCTGTGTGTATGGTGAGTATATGGTGTGTATGGTGTGTGTATGGGGTGTATGATGTGTGTATGGTGTGTGTATGGTATGTGAGTGTGGTGTGTGTATGCTGTGTGTATGGTGCGTGTATGGTGTGTATGATGTGTATGGTGTGTATGATGTGTCTATGGTATGTATGGTGTGTGTATGGGGTGTGTATGTTGTGTGTATTGTGTGTGGATGGTGTGTATGGTGTGTGTATTTTGCGTGTATGGTCTGTGTATGATGCGTATGTTGGGTGTAGGGTGTGTATGGTGTGTGTATGGTGTATGTATGGTGTTTAAGATGTGTGTATGGTGTGTGTATGTTGTTTATGGTCTTTATATGGTGTGTGTATGGTATGTGAATGGTGTGTATGGCGTGTATATGGTATGTGTATGGTGTGTGTATGGTGTGATTGGTGTATGTATGGTGTGTTTATGGCGTGTATGGTGTGTGTATGGTGTATGTATGGTGTGTGTATGGTGTGTGTATGGTGTGTGTATGGCGTATGTATGGTGTGTATGGTGTGTATGGTGTGTATGGTGAGTGTATAGTGTGTATGATGTGTAAGGTGTGTATATGGTGTTTGTATAGTGTGTATATGGTGTGTGTATGGCCTGTGTATGGTGTGTGTAGTGGTGTGTATTGTGTGTGTATGGTGTGTATGGTGTGTATGGTGTGTATGGTGGGTGTATGTTGTGTATGATGTGTGTATGGCTTGTATGAAGTGTGTATGGTGTATGTTTGGTGTCTGTATGGCCTGTGTATGGTGTGTATGTTGTGTGTATGGTGTGTGTATCGTGTGTCTATTGTGTGTGTATGGTGCGCTAGGTGTGTATGGTGTGTGTATGGTGTGTGTATGGTGTGTATGGTGTGTATGGTGCGTGTATGGTGTGTGTATGGTGTGTGTATGGCGGGTGTAAGGTGTGTATGGTGTGTGTATGGTGTGTATGGTGTGTATATGGTGTGTGCATGGTGTGTATGGTGTGTATGGTTTGTGTATGGTGTGTATGGTGTTTATGGTGTGTGTATCGTGTGTGTATGTTGTTTATGGTGTGTGTATGGTGTCTGTATAATGTGTGTAAGGTGTGTATGGTGTTTATGGTGTGTGTATGGTGTTTATGGTGTGTGTATGGTGTGTATTATGTGTGTATGGTGTGTGTATCGTGTGTGTATCGTGTGTATGATGTGTGTATGATGTGTGTATGGTGTGAATGGTGTATGTATGGTGTATGTATGGCGTGTGTATGGCGTGTGTATGGTGTGTGTATGCTGTGTAAGGAGTGTGTATGGTGTGTAAGGTGTGTGTATGGTGTGTGTATGGTGTGTGTGTGGTGTGTATGTTGGTGTGTATTATGTGTATGGTGTGTATGGCGTGTGTATGGTGTGTGTATGGTGTGTATGGTGTTTATGGTGTGTGTATCGTGTGTATGATGTGTGTATGGTGTGTGTATATTGTGGGTGTGGTGTGTATGGTGTGTGTATGGTGTGTATGATGTGTATGGTGTGTTTATGGTGTGTGTATGATGTGTATGGTGTGTGTATGGTGTGTGTATGATGTGTGCATGTTGTGTATGTTGTGTATGGTGTGTTTATGGCGTGTATGGTGTGTGTATGGTGTGTGTATGGTTTGTGTATGGTGTGTGTATCGTGTGTAAAATGTGTATAGCTGTGTGTAGGGTGTGTATGGTGTTTATGGTGTGTGTATGGTGTGTAAATTGTGTGTATTGTGTGTGTATGGTGTGTGTATGGTGTGTGTATGGTGTGTATGGTGTATGTATGGTGTATGTATGGTGTGTATGTGGTGTGTGTATGTTGTTTGTATTGCGTGTGTATGGTGTGTATGGTGTGTGTATGGTGCGTATGTTGTGTGTATGGTGTGCATGGTGTGTAAGGTGTGTGTATGGTGTGTTTATGGTGTGTAAGGTGTGTGTATGGTGTGTTTATGGTGTGTATGGTGTATGTATGGTGTGTATGTTTTGTAAGGTGTGTGTATGGTGTGTGTATGGTGTAAGTATGGTGTGTGTATGGTGTCTACAGGGTGTGTAAGGTGTGTGTTTGATGTGTATATTGTGTGTATGGTGTGTATGGTGTGTATGGTGTGTTTATGATGTGTAAGGTGTGTGTATGGTTTATGAGGTGTGTATGGTGTGTAAGATCTGTGTATAGTGTGTGTATGGTGTGTATGGCGTGTGTATGGTGTGTGTAAGTTGTGTATGGTGTGTGTATGGTGTCTGTATAGTGTGTGTATTGTGTGTATGGTGTGTGCATGGTGTGTATGGTGCATGTATGTGTGTGTGTATGGTGTGAATGTTGTGTGTATGGTGTCTGTATGTTGTGTGTATGGCGTGTGTATCGTGTGTATATTGTGTGTATGGTGCGTATGGTGTATGTATGGTGTGTGTATGGTGTGTGTATGGTGTGTATGGTGTGTAAGGTGTGTATGGTGTACATCGTGTGTATGGTGTGTTTATGGCGGCTATATGTGTTTGAGCGCTTGATTGATAAATTGGTTTAGTGATTTATGTAATTATATATATATATATATATATATATATATATATATATATATATATATATATATATATATATATATATATATATATATATATATATATATATATTTATATATATATAATTACTTGCAGCAGTACCCCAAAAGGAGGTACAAGGATTCCTTGAAACCCTCTTTGAAAGACGCTGACATCTCTGCTGATACATTTGAAAGTGTAGCCGCTGATAGTAAAAAATATAGAAAAACTGTATAGAAGGGGAAAGATGCCTTTGACACATCTCGAATCGTATACGAGAAAGTAAAGCGGAATGTGAGGTAAGGCATTGGTGTTGCACTTCCAGACGGCGAGGGTCCTCCCATGGTGCTGACATGCAACGTATGTGCGAGACTCTGCCTAAGCAGAGCTGGACTGGAAAGTCATCTTCGCAGTCATAAAGTAAGAGCAGTGGTTGACTACCAGCCAGCTTTTGGAGATACTACTCATCATGCTTGCCAAACATGTGGTAGACAATGTAAATCGGCAGGAGTGCTCAAACGACATGCAAAAGTACATGAACTCCAACCACAGCCGACTATTCCCAGTGAATGTTTTAGTTGCCAACTCTGTTGAAGACATTTTAGATCATTGACTGGTCTAAAAGACCACATTCGATCGCAGCACCAATAGTTGTTATTGCGCGCGCGCCCGCGTGTGTGTGTGTGTGTGCGTACGTATATATACATATGTATATATGTATTTTCTTTATCGTACAATGGCCATACTCGATAAAAGGGGGGCAGCTATCATATACATATATATATATATATGCATACAAAACTTTTCGGGCCGTGTAATATAATTCAATATAATAAAGAGAGATAAACACAGATATATACCTATATGTGTTCAAATCATAAGGGACCAGATTCGCTAGGGTGAAAAAGATACTAAGTATGGACAACACTGTTTACCAGACGTAATAAAAAGAATAAATTAAGAAAAAGGAATTACCAATTCTATTGCTCGTCAGTGGATGTACGAATTAGTAAACCTTTCACTTCTAGGTGTCTTAGAAGACTAAATGAGGCGCGTGTTTAGAATAACGCACATGGCATTCAGTGCCGAGCCTGTCTCGTAAAACGTATGCTACTAAAAATAGCAGCCAGGTTCACTCGAATCTGGTCCATTATGATTTGAACATATATATGTATATATCTGTGTTTATCTCTCTTTATTATATTGAATTATATATATATATATATATATATATATATATATATATATATATATATATATATATATAATTCAATATAATAAAGAGAGATAAACACAGATATATACATATATATGTTGAAATCATAAGGGACCAGATTCGATATATATATATATTGTGAAGGCGTGTGGCTAAGTGGTTAGATAATTGGATTCACAATCTTGAGGTTGTGAGTTCGATTCCTGGACCGGGCGATGCGTTATGCCCTTGACACTTTATTTCACGTTGCTCCTTCTACCTGGAGTTGCGACCGGTATATAGTACTAGCAACTGGAAAGACCGTCGAAAACATTGTCTCCTCGGTCCGATTTGACGAAAGTCGATCGACTCCTATAGATATATATATATGAACATATATATATGAACATGCAACCCCGTTCTTCCCCCAACCCTCACTTTCATATACACACACAAACACACACACGCACACCTAACCACACACACCACCTTCAGCCCTCCCCGCTCTGACACCCCGTCTCCCTCTCCCCACTCCACCCGCCACCACCCCTACTCACCCCACACCCTTCCACCACCTGTTTACTCCCCTTTTAATTTCAGTTTATTTTGATCATGCCTTTATTTTTAAATTTTCTCATTCCTTCTATTTTGATCATGCTTTATTTTTATTTATTATATTTTTTGTCTTTATTTGTTAATTTTTCATTCGCACCGTTTCCTTTCGCTAAATGTCTCTCCACCACACCCCTACACACCTTTTGAACTCTGTTCCCACACACTTCTCCCCTGAAGAAGGGCTTATGCCCGAAACGTCGTCCCCCACCTACCCCCCACTCTCCTGAGCGTGAATTTAATAAACATTTATTGTACTGCCTCTCTGTTCTGTCCCTGTTCAATTTTTCATTATATATATATATATATATATATATATACATATGGTGGCTGCCAACTCGTTTTCGAGTACGGCCACTACTTTATATCCATGTAGGTGAACCCCTACCGATGCGCTGAACGAGTGTGACTTTTTAGTCCAGCCAGAGACATGAAAACTCTGGTACAAACACTACACTTGTGACAATTATTGACACATAGTGCTGGGCCCATGGTACCATGTGACGACAAGTGCAGAGAGATCTCCAGATATAAAGCAATGCCGGTGCCGTGAAGCTTTTATAATGAGCAAAGGGACTGCACAAAGCCAGTCCCACTCTCTTAACCAAGATGATATTTACCAAAAAGAAGAACGAGTCAACATCATTGGATACCATCAGGGTTGCAGGTGTTATATCAGAGTTTTCTTTCTCCTAGAATTCTACCTTGACAAAGTCTAAGGGGTCATCTCTCCCGGTGATTTTGGATGGCCATTGACTCTTAAGAGCTCCTTTGCCCTTTGACAGGTTTTGTTTTTAGTCCTGCAGGATGTCCAAAGTCACCCTCCTCACCAAGAAACCTTGGTGGGGTTGCCAGTTTAGACCCGACCATGAGACAGGTTATACTGGGGTACATGTTACCATCTTTATCTTCAGTATATGTATATATATATATATATATATATATATATATATATATATATATATATATATATATATATATATATATATTTATATATATATATAACGAATGAATTGTGGTTAGGAACCAGATGGACCATAACGCACCAGAGTACTCAATACTTCTGGTAGTAGAGTGGGTAATAGGAAAAAGTATGACCCCCGACGCAGATCTCAAGCCGCTTCGACAAGGTACATGTTACTTGGTTACATGTTACCATATTTATCTTCAGTATATGTATATATATATATATATATATATATATATATATATATATATATATATATATATATATATATATATATAACGAAGGAATTGTGGTAAGGAACCAGATGGACCATAACGCACCAGAGTACTCAATACTTATGGTAGTAGAGTGGGTAATAGGAAAAAGTATGACCCCGACGCAGATCTCAAGCCGTTTCGACATATATGTATATTGCAAGATTTTGAATGACCATACCATTAAATTCTCATATTCCACTACTTCCAACATTTCTAAATTATCTCAAGACATAATTCTAAAATATTAAATAATATCTCATATGCATCCAACCATGAGAGTCATGATAACACTCTAAGGCCCGACGTTAATGTAAACTCTACGCAAAATAACTTAAATATAAATACGACGTCAAAGGTATCTTTGAGGAATGCTTCAAATAGTAATGTAAATCAGGAAACTTTAGCACCCCCTTTAGCTAATTCCACCTCTCCAGTTCCTATTATAAATAATCCTGGGCCACTGGTAAATAAGTCTGTTAATAATCTTAATCGTAAATGCAACTGCCCTATTAGAACTAATTGTCCTCTTAGTAATTTCTGTCTCGATAAAAACCTAATATACGAATGTAAAGTGGTAACTAGTACCAATACCTATACCTATATTGGCTCTACTTCTACTTGTTTTAAAGCAATACTCTATAACCATTCTTCTACATTTAAATATCCACTTAAAAGGACCAGCACCGCACTCTCAGAACTTATTTGGTCCTTAAAAGACAAAAACATTAATTACGAAATCTCTTGGAGTAAAATTTGCAACGCTTTACCTTACTCCAATGCTTCCATATCTAGGGTTTGTAATTTATGTCTAGCTGAAACATTTACCATTATCTCGAATTTCAACTCTTTAATAAATAGACGTACGGACTTCTTTGGTTTCTGCATTCATAAATCTGTTAAGACATTTCACAAAGTATACAGCTAATGTCCTATTACTTATTCTAAGAATAACGTTTAATTTTTTACACATATATTTTTACACGTATATCATTTCACACCATTTTTTCTCACATATTTCATTATATTCTACAATTTATTAATCCCCCTTTCTCTGCATTATTAAGCCTTTCACCTCCTTTCTCTATTGATGTAATTTTTTTCGTTCAAACCTTCGTAGATTTTGTAAACAATCTATGACGACATATGTATTTCTACATTTATAAACCTTTCTAGCAATTTCCTTTATTTACTTGTTGATATAAAATAATAATCAAATACTATACCTCACATATATACATTTTTAATAGTAATTTTTAAATTTGACATAGATAGACTATTCTTATTTTTATTTTTATTCTAGTCAATCTTATTTTATTTTTTATTTTTATTTATTTATTTTTTTATTTAAAAAAAAAACTTTTTTATAATTATTATAATTATTTTTAATTTGATTTAAATTTTATTTTATTTTATTTTATTTTATTAATACATTTTTACACTTATTAATCTAATTTTTAGTATTCAAACTCAATATTAAATAATATACCCAGTTTCTATATTCTAGACATCTAATATTTGTAATAGCACATTCACCTCATTAATTAATTAATTAATATATTTATTTATTTTTTTAGCCGTTATTCACAGCTGTTTCTTTTATTTTTAACAGCGTTCCCGATCAAAAGTATATCTCTCACTCTCTTTCTCTTTCTCTCTCCTCCTTCTTTCTTTCTTTTTTCCACTCTTCTATTTCTTTTGCCTTTTTCCTTCTTCTTTCCTTTTCTTCATTTTTCCAATTTTTTCTCTTCACTTATATTTTTGTCATATGTTGACTGGACACTTGGTTGCTCACAAGTGTTTTTAGGCCTCATATCATGTTACCTTATTTTATCTGATGAGAACACAATTTTTGTCCCAGGATGTTGTTTTCGAAATGCGCATAATAAAATATATAAAACCTTTTTAACCATCTTTTAATTTCTTCTTTATATATATATATGTGTGTGCGTGTGAGAAAAACCACAGACCCTCCATCTCAACTCACCTTTTGAAAAGCAGAAGAACTGCGAAACCGGTAAAGGAACCAAATAAATATATATATTTTTAAAAATAAGACTCCAGTTGCATTTTCGATTTCATCTTTTTTATTTATACTTTCACTCGTGTAGGACACCTCGGTTATTTTTCATTATGTAAAAAAAACCTCACTTTCGAATATATATATATATATATATGTATATATATATATATATATATATATGTAGATAAATCTACCAAGAGTTTACGGTAGTGTCCAATCCGTATGAAGAACTCAATGTATTCCAGATATCATGGAAAGAAGAAATGTAATGAAAAATCACTTTCGGTGAAAGATAAACGGTATACAGAGTCAAGATAAAATATTAAACAAATAATGAATAAACAATTCCTTATATTAAACAAAAAAAGTTCATTATTTAACGATCGTTTCTAGGATATATATGTGTTAGAGTTGGCATGCATATTCAACAGATCTATGTACACAATTATACAAAATTATACAAACTATCAAGATTAAATATACATACCAACACATATATACGCCGTCTTCAGAAATAATGAAATATATTTATTGATAATAACAACAATTCAAACTTTCAGGTCCGTTTGGGAACAAAATTGACCAATGAAAATACAAAAGGTTTAATGCCGTTCGGTGTGTGTATATACATGTAATAACCCTTACACATATTTTACAAAATGTATGCACAACCTGTATACTCATACAAAAAGGATGGATGCAAATACAAAATTTCAAGGTTAATGTCTCTGTAAGTTTATAATGCACAGATAAGATGCGTATAGATACATAAATATGAAATAAGTGTATACACATATTTTCATACTAACACATATCCGTACAATCACACATACACGCGCGTATATGCATAAACATACACATAAACTATAAACATACAAACACACACACACCACCACTCACATATATATATGTGGATATAAAATCCTAAGCACATGGATATTAATTCACTCACATAAACACTGGCACACACATTTAGATAAAGATACAGAAATTAGGTGGGAGGGGGGGGGGAGAGGTCAGTATTCAACGGTTTGGGCTGCCTGCTTAATATAGATGTATCTATAAACTAAGAAAATAAAAAATAATAATAAATAATAAATAAACATTAAAAAGGAAAGAAAAGAAAAAGAAAAAAGAAAAAAGAAAAAAGAAAAAAGAAATATATCAAGAAAATATATATATATATATATATATATATATATATCCATATATATATATCTATATATATATATACATACACATACATATATATATACACATACATACTTTATATATATATATATCCATATATATATATCTATATATACATATACATACATATATATATATATATACACATACATACACACACACACACACACATATACATATACACATACACATATACAAACACATACATACATATACACACATCCACACTTAGAACATAACATACACACACATATATAAACATATACATATACACACATAGATACAAATACACACATACATATAAATACACATATATATATACATATATATATATATATATATATATATATATATATATATATATATATATATATACATACACTCATACATAGGCATATAATCACACATACTATATAGACACACATATATATACACATATACATACACATATACCTACACTTACATACATATATACATACAGATATACACATACATACCTATATATACACACAAATACATACAGACATATATACATACATACAGACAAATACTTACGCATCTATATATCGGTATATACATACAAACACCACTACACTCTCACACAACTCAGACATACAAAGAAAAAGGTATATACCCATACTCATATACATATACAAATAGATATATTATGATATATATATATATATATATATATATATATATGTATATATATATATATATATTTATTTAAAAGAATAGAGGTGTAACACACAAGTTATGATATATTGGTAAACGGAAAAGAAAATGCTGACAAATTGTTCACAGGGAAAAATAGTTTAATTAGGAATGAGTGAGAATTAGTAATAGTATTGGTTTTAAGTTTTACCGGTTGCGCATTTCTAATGCTTTTAAAAAATAATTTTGAGATAGAGCGTCCGTGATGTTTGCTCTAATCTGATTAGTTTTGGAAATTCTATCTGTTTTTATGTGAAAAATGTGGCTCCAGGGGTATTAAAATACGTTTCGCGCCAATTCGTGTTGCAAAACTTCTTGTGGTCAAAACAATTTTGATTGGTCGGTAGAGGTCATGTGAATGTTAAAAATTGATTTTGCGCCAAATGTAGGTTTGTGTCGGCTGATTGAGAAGTCACTGAAAAATAAGTCTTTCAAAACAAATATGTGCGTGTGTGTGTGTAGTAGTAGTAAAGAGGTTCGTTGTTGTGATAATGGTCAGCAGGGATGTGTGTGCGAACCGCAGCCTATTGACAGTTCAAATGCCTATTAAGACAAGTGTGTGTGTGTGTGTAGCAGAGTAATTCGTGGTAGAGGGATGGTCAGTAGGAATGTGTCTGTAAGTGTGTGGGGGATATTTTAACATGTTAAAAGGTATTTTTCAGCTCTTGTCTTATACGGAGAAGTGTGTGTGTGTGTATGTGTATATGTCTCTTTGTATGTTAATGTACTCGTGTGTATGTGTGTGTATATATGTGTGTGTGTGTGTATATATATGTGTGTGTGTGTGTGTGAGAATGTGTGTGTGTGTGGGGGAGGGACCAGTATTTATTTTTGTGATACTGGTAAAATGGTGTACATTATTCGATATTTTAAGTAAAAACGATTCTCTCAAAAGAACACCAAAAACCTTAATAATAAAAAGGTGTGAAATGATATATAGCTTTGGCATAATACCAAGGTGTGTGTGAGTGTTCAGATTGTACGTACTGCAAGGAGAATCCATTAGGCCTTGCCGTATTCGAATACTTGTGCACATGTATGTATGTGCCCATCAGTGTGCAATGCATGTGTGCGTTTATGTATGTGTGTGTGCCGGCACGTTTATATCTATAGACATCAAAAGGTATGCAAATTTGTGTATATTTGTGTTGCACCATAGAACATGTGTGTTTACGTATGTCATTGTGTTTATATGTGGATAGAGATGTATGCTGATGTAGGTATGTATGTTGACGTGTGTATGTTGTGGGTTCGTCTTAGGGAGAAGTGTTTAGACGGGGTCTGTATTTGTTAATAAAGAAAGATTCCTTGCTGATGCGCTGGGTGTAGGTGGCATTATCTTTAAATTTGTAGAGGGGAAAGATTCTGAAGTTGGGATGATTTTGGGCGGCACAGGTATCCATGTGTTCACTCAGTGGTATTTTCCTGTATTCCCATATTTTAATTTGGGATCTATGGACAGTCATGCGTTGGTGGAGGCTGATTTGGTCTGGCCTATGTATTGTTCTCGACAACCTGAGCAAGTTAATACATATATTAGATTTTCTGATGCGCATGTGAAATTGTGTTTTACTATAAAACGTTGTCCTTCTTTGAAATAGAATTCCGAACTCTCTATTAGGTTGATGCATATGCCACAGTTGGGTCTATCGCATTTTTTTACTGTGGGTTTCGTTGTTGTGGTTGGCACTACTTTGGCATGTGTTAGGATGTTTTTCATTGACTTAGATTGTCTTTTGCTCTTTATGATATCGTGTGTTCGTAGGATTTGGTTCATTCTATGGTCCTTTTTCAACACAGGGATGTTCTGGAGGATGGTGTCAAAGGCCTCATTGTTGAGGGGGTTGTGTGTGGAGATGTATGGAAGAGCTTTTAGTTTCGGTTGATTTACTTTATGGTGTCTAAGGTTCTGGGTACTGAGTTTTAGGGCACATTGGATTCCATTGTCAATTAGTGATGAAGGGTAGTCCCTGCCTATGAGTGTGTCCTTTAGTTCTTGTAGCCGTAAGTAGCAGGTGTTTTTATTGGAGACTATAGTACAGATTCTCTTGGCTAAGTTGTAGGGAATATTAATTTTAACGTGTCTAGGGTGGCAAGAGTTGAAAGGAAGATATTGCTTGGAGTCTGTGGGCTTGTAGTATATGTCTGTTTCTATTTTTTTGTTAGGGATCTTAATGAGGATGTCGAGGAAGGGGAGTTGTTGATGGCTGTATTCCATCGTGAAGTTAATATTTGTGTTGAGCCCATTTATAAGGGTGTGAAATTCTTTAAGTTTCTCGATGTTTTCGTGCCAAAGGATGAAGCAGTCATCTAGATATCGCTTCCAGTTCCTTTCTATGTGTAAGTGGAGAGTGTTTCCAAATTTGTTCAGGACTTTAGTGTAGAGGGTGATTTCCAGGTATCCCATAACTAGGTTGGCATAAGTGAGGGTTGTTTTCGTTCCCATAGCGGTCCCAGATGTCTGCCTGTAGGGTTTGTTATTGAAAACGAAGTAATTGTTCTCCAAGATAAATTTGAGTCCCTCTATCACGAATTCTTTTTTGATGCGTTGTGGGAGTTCATTGTGGTAATTATCCAGCCAGAATTGGATAGCTTCTATTCCTAGGTTGTAGGGGGGGGGGGGGTTGGAGTATAGGTTGACTACATCGAACGTCCCTAGTAGGGTTTGTTCAGAAAGGGGCATATTAGGGAGGTGATTGAGCCTATCTAGGTCGTCCCTTATATAGCTTTTGATGTGTTTGAGAAAAGGCTTGAGAAGGGTATCAATGAAGTTGCTAAGGCGGTGGGTTTCGCAAGCGGAGCCTGCTATTATAGGTCTTAATTTGAGATCATTGGGCGAGGAGACATTGATGACTATGTCTGTGGCTTCCTTGCATGCCTTACTTATTAATTGGCTTTTATGTACTTTAAGGATACCGTAGAAAAGGCTGGATTTACTTGTGAAGTCTGTGATGAAGCTGAATTCCTTGTTAATGAGTCCTTCTTTGTATTGGTTGATCAGAGTTTTTAGGTTTCTCATAATTTTCTGTTGATTGTAGTGTTCAGTCTTTTCGTAGTATGTTTCGTTTTCCAAAGTGGAGAGCGCTAAGTTGATATAGAATTCTGTCTCCATTAGGACTACTGTACTCCCTTTATCAGCCTCTTTAATTGTAATGGTTCTGTCGGTTTTTAATCTATTTAATTCTTCCCATTCTTTCTTGTTGAGGTTTGGCTTGTGTTTTTGTCTGTGCAAGTGTTGGTAAAGGAAGTTTGTGATGTGTTCACAGAATTCGTCCAGGATTTTATTTCTACCTTTTGATGCGGTATAATTGCTTCTATTTCTGGCTAATGATTATTCCTCATTGTACTGGTCGAATAGTTCTTCACTGAGTCGTAACTTTCTACAGAAGTCTGTGATGTCTTCCTTCATTTCATAGTAGTTAGGACGTAGTGGGGTCGGTGTGAATTTAAGACCTTTGGAGAGTAAGTTGATAAGGTTTGGTGTTGGTTCTGCACTAGTTAGATTGATCATTTTTATTACTATCGGCTTCTCCTCCCTGTCTTGTGTTATTTTGTTTGCCTGTATCTGTGTGCCGTGTCTAAAAAATGGTTGGGGTAGAGGGGTTGTCTGCTGATGTTAAGTGGTCTCCTGTGTTTGTTATATTCCTTGTTGTTGTAAAATGTGGTTCGGGTTGGTGGTTGTAGATTGAATGGGGTGTTCCTGTATTGCGAGTATGGGTGTGTGTTTCTATGTGCCATGTTGGATTGTGGTGTTATAGGTGGCCTACGTTGTTGGTTGTATCGTGTGGTGTGGGTTTGTTGTGTATTGTGGAAGCGAGAGTTGAGAAAATGGAAATTACCTTGCTGTCCCCTTGAAGCGGGGAAGTTGTTACATCTATCATGGTGGTGGTATCTTTTCCCTATGTTTGACGATGAGGCATCCGCGTAGTAGTTGAGTTATTTGGTATGGTGTCTCCTTGAAAGGGGGAAGTTGTAAATGTCATTCTGGGGGAGATGATTTCTAGGGTTTTTGTTCCTTCTTATGGTAGCGAGGTTGGGAAGTTCATCTTCGGTGTGGTGCTTCCTTCTTCGTTTGTTTGTGGGTTGGGGGTTTGCGAAGTTGTTGTGCGGTTCGATTATGGGTTTTCCTATTTTTATGAACGGGTTATTGGAGGTTTAATCCGTTTGAAAAGTCGATTCATAGTGTAGGAACCAAGCGGCACTTTTTCCCCAGCGTTGAAGGGATTTCAGTTCTTCTCTATTGCAGTCCTCTTTCCATAATTTAGAGATCTTCTCTACCTTGGGGCCTTCAGTTTTATTGTTGATTTCCAGGAGGATCTCTTCATCGATGGTTTCGATTTTTTCCTCATTTTTCTGGGCCCTCAATTTAAGAAGTTCAATTTCAGTCTTCATTTTTTCCAATGTCATTCTTTCCCTAAAGTGTCTTTGAGGTTCGGGTTCATTTGGAATGGACTTTATTTGTATTTTACGTGGGAGAGTTAGAGGGGTTGAGTTAAGCCATTTTTCATATATCTCGGCTTTGTTGTGATTTTGTATCATCTTCCAGAATGAGAACTTTCTGTCTCTGAGGGATTTGTTCCATTTTGGAATTGTTCGAATTTTCATTTTATATGAATCAATCTCACATGGTTCTTCGTTGGTTTTTCCTGGGTTGGTAGTAGTGAATATAGTTTGGATAGTATCGCAAAGGTTTTGAAGTTTATCGCCGATTTCGGAGGGTTTGTATCCGGTGACGGTTTCCTTATTTGTGGAGTCAAGTTTGTCGACCAGCACAGATAGGTTGGTGTTAATTTTCTTGAGTTCCTGTAGAATATCTTCATTTGTGTTGATAAGAGTTGTATCTATTTTTGTTGGCATTTTCTGTATCTCGTGTGAGGATATGATCTTTAAAAGAATAGAGGTGTAACACACAAGTTATGATATATTGGTAAACAGAAAAGAAAATGCTTACAAATGGTTCACAGTGAAAAATAGTTTAATTAGTAATAAGAGAGAATTAATAATAGTATTGGTTAGTATTCAGTTTTGGTTTTAAGTTTTACCGGTTGCGCATTTCTAATGCTTTTCAAAAATAATTTTGAGATAGAGCGTCCGTGATGTTTTCTCTAATCTGATTAGTTTTGGAAATTCTAC